>JARHVA010003346.1:97500-570000 GCA_037957365.1 Torreya grandis | reverse complement strand
CTAAAGTAAACTTTGAGGTAGAATGTGTGAGTGCTCTAGAGGAATTGAAGTTTCAAATAAAGAAGAATAAAAAATTGAGATCAATGATTAAAGGTTATGAGGAACAAATTAATCTCTTTGAAGAGAGACTAAGAAACACCTCCAATGACTATGAAGAGATCATTAAATTTATGGAAACTTAGGTTGAGATTGTTACTATAATTCTCAAGACCAAGGAGAAAGAGTGCACCAAGTTCAAGATAGAAGTGGATTCCTTAAAGGCAAAATTAGATCAAGAAATAATCAAATTGAAGACATGTTAGAAGTTTGAAAAGATAAATGGAATTATTGATGACATACTAAATATTCAAAAGTTACCTTTCATTAAAAAAATCATTGGATACATAGATTACTATAAGAGTAGAAAGGAAGAGTAGAATATCAGTAAGCCAAAGACATGTTGATACTCTCAATAAATATGAGATTATGAATGATATTTAGAAGTCAGAACAAGTCAATAGTACCAACATGAAAGTCAACATGAAGATACCAATCAGGCACCCTAATATAATGAGGTATTATAATTCTTTCAATGGTTATTATTTTTCTTGTCATATCTTTGGTCATAGAGTAAGTGATTTTATAATGGTCTCAAGGGATGAGTTATCATTGGACCATGGGAGAAGCATTGATCAATTAAAAAGTAAGTATCGTACTCTTATTTTCTATAGTTGTCATAATATAAGACACATTGTAAGATTATCTTATAATATATTTATAAGGCCCTTAAAACTCAACAAGTTATATGAAGCTATTAGATTGAATGAGAATTGTCAAACATTTGTATCGAAGCCAAAGAAAGTTAGGACTAATTATATTGAGCCCAAGAGTCAAGATGGATTATTTTCTAAGATAAAGAGTAAGGATTTTAAGTGAATGATTGTCGAAAAACTATTTATCTACATATATTGACAAGGCAATCAAAGAAAAGAATAAGAATGAAAAGGTGGATGAGTCAAATCCCTCATTTAAGCCTAAGTAGATTCTAAAGAGGGATTATTAGTCTCATAACTACAACTTGGATGAGAAGAGTGGTTTGGAGATGTACGAATCTCTTAAGTTTATGGTATTTTGAGATCCCTATGGAAATGGGTGACTCCATTAGGATTAATGGATACATTCTTCTATTAGTATAATCATGAAGTTGCAGTCAAAGAAGGATTATATGTTAACCATGTTGTAATGTATGAGTTGTTTTCTTTATAGCTTGTATGTATATGACAAGGTGAAAGGAGTTTTGGTTAGTATGAGAATTGATTATGGAGATTAGTTCATGAGGATCCATTGTATAATATACAAGTATAAGCATAGGATTGTGTTTAGAGACATATGGAATATAGATTGGCCTGTAAGACCAATATGGTCATATAGACAAGTTGGGTGTTGTTGATAGAGTTGGAAGCATGATGAAAGCTTGTGTATTCAATTGGTATATGAGAGGTAAGTAAAAAGTTATTATGTGTTTCTAACTATTAATAGCTTGATTTCTATAGAGAATTTGTATTAGTATAAATATTCTTGAAGGAAGTTGAGGATGGTTTGATATTCTTAATGACTCAATTGATGATCATAAGTTGTGAAGACAAAGGGGGAGTCATTAATTCTTTATTTGGAGTTAGAAGTGGGGGTAGCCTAGTGATTGATCAAGATTTTGATCTATATTAGTCATATCAAGGATAAGGTGAGTGTTCTTATGTATTTGAATTCATTTGAAGAATTTATGCATGGATTTAGGGGAATTTTTTAGCTTTGTGTTGTAAAGTGTCAAGATAGTGATGTAGAACTCATAAGAAGCATGGTTTCTTGAGGTATAGCTGAAGTGTTCTAGAAGTTGTCTATAATAACTAGTATGAGCTTAAGCTAAGTTTTTTTTAGCATTTCATTATATTTTTTTTATTAAAGTTCTAGTCCAAGGATTAGATGGTCGTTTATGGAAGATCCTTTGTCATTAATTTCAAAATGGAGAGAATGAGAAGATGGGAAAAGTACCATTTTGAAGTTATTTCATATTATAGTGTCTTTTCCATCAATGATAAAGGGGGATTTTTTTGGCATGTTGTTATCATTGATGTCAAAAGGGTGTATCATGTAAAGGCATAATGATCGTTGATGTCAAAGGTGCATCTTGTCAAGATTGTCTATGTGTGATATCAAGAAGCATATTGTGAATATTGATGTCAAGTTTGATGTCAAAGGTAAATAAGGATAGATGGTAGTATGTGATATGTCATTCATGAAAGAGAGAATGTTAAATGAAAGAGAGATGAAAAAGAGAGTGTTGCATGGATGAGAGTTGTCATGAATGTTGTAATCATATAAGGTATAGGTCATAGAAGAGTGTTTGAAGATAAATAATGTCTACATAGGAAGCATAGTGTATGAATATGTCTATAAAAGTCATTGAAGTCATGACATTAAGAGTTTTAGGGTGAGACATGTGAAGGAAACATAGTGAAATGAATGAATAAAGGTATGTGATTTGATAATGAGCATTGAGAGGGCATTATCTTGAGGCTATAAAATATTTTTATAATAAAAAAGAGAATTGTGAAGTGATGAGTCTATCTTTATGTCTTATTTTTACTTTATTTATGTTTTGTTGAGGTCATGAAATGGAATGAAAATGTCAAGGTGTTAAGTACATTAGAAGCTTGAGCCTAGTCATGGCATGGTGAAGGTATGAGTTGGTGGCATTATGATATGAGTAAAATTAGGCATGAAAGAGGTTTAAAATGTTGTGTGAGTATGATAATAAGGTATGTATTCACTTATAAGTCTTATAAATGGATTCTTTGAAGGTAGTTCCTTCAGACATGGTCTATACATAGATCATTTTTTAGCCCTGCCTAGCCTAATGAGGCATGAGGATTATTTTTAAATGTGAATGTGTGAAGAAGAGAATGGATAGAGGTAATTAAATTTATTTTAGGAGTGATCATGAATAATGAGGTTATGATTTGTATAAAATGGCATGGAAAGCTGTTTTGAGGTTTCTCAAGTGCACATAATAAAGGTATGAAAACCCAAGGACTTTCAAGTGTTCATTGGCATGTGTAACCTCTTCATGATAACATGAGATATTTATAGGAATTGTTTTTGTATTTAATGGGTAGTCCTTTATGAATTATCATTAACACCAAAACCTATGTTAAACCTCCCTATAACCTTAATAAGGACCCAATGTGAAATATGTTGATCAAATAAGATTAGCATGGATTATAATGATTAAGAAACCTATTGAATATTATAATGGACTCTCTCAAGCACCTCTAGGTGGTATTAAGTTGTCAGGTGAGTGAGAATACCCTATAAGAAAGGGCTTATTTACAAATAATTTATTATAGCAGTTAAAAGTTGACTTGGTCAAAGTAGCTAATTTGAAGGAAGAAGATTTTAGAGACCCATAGTTCATTTTCATTATGTTTTTGGATAGGTTCTCATCTTTAGGCATTCAAATTTGGTGATCTAATTAAGCCAATCCTTGATAGGCCTAATGAAGTAAATAGTGCAAAACCTAAAGAGAAATGAGAAGATGAGTTTGAGTGTGTTGTCATGGTATAATGATGAAACCAAGTTCATAGAGATGTTTTTTAGGACTTTTATGACATTTTCATTCTTTGAAAAAACTTTTAAGGTTAGAAAAAGAGATGAAAATTTTGAAACCAAAATGGTTTGTCTGGTTTAGTTTGGTTTGTGAGATATAAGGACATGAGATTGGTCCAAAAGACTAATGTGTTGATATTAGACCAATGAGTTTTATGTTTGAGGATATTTTAAATATGTCAAAGAATATTTTGAATTCATCAAGAGTATTTGAAAGTGTTCATACAATTATTTGAGTTTAAATGTTTCATGACTATGTTTTGATTATTTTAGCAGTTTTGAGTGAGTATTTCAATGAGTTGATCTTGAAGCCTTAAGCTCTGAGTGAAAGTGTCTAGTGTATTTGGTAATGACTTTGATTTCATGTAGATTATATGTATGTATTTTATTATCATGTTTGAGTGTTTTAAATATGTTTGAGCTTTAGTATTGAAAGGCAAACTTTTTGGTGTATACAGACCTAATAGGATAGAGTACTATTGAGGGGTTTCATGAAGGGGTTGGACCAAAATGGTGTTATGGATCTCATATGATGTTATATAATGTTTATTTAGATGTTGTGTGAAAGGTTTGTGCCATTTATGGAGGTGTAATGTGTTGATAAGAATGCTTAATGCAATTAGGTCTCCATGAGACCTAAAAGAGGAATAAGGCTTATGAGGTATTGTGTGAATGGGTTGTGTTATGTGTAGAGGTGTAATGTTTTCCAAAGGATCAAATGTCAATGTGTTGATAAGAAGGCCTAATAAAATTAAGTCTCCATGAGACCTAAAGGAGGAATAAGGCTTATGAGGAATTATGAATGACTAATTATGATTGATTAATGATTTAAAGTGTGTTAAGACATATTTTATAATAAGCCAAAGGTGGTGAGTGTGTGTGTGTGGTTGACCAAAATGTGTGTAAGAGTATTCTATATAATCAATGCATTTTAGGCTTATTTATGTATGTAAGTAATGAGCAAAAAATATGATGCATGGTTGAGTAGAAGAAGGCCTTGAAATGAGATGAAAACCTTTAGAGGATAGTATAAAATTATATGTTATAAGCTTCTAGGTTGTCTAAATATGAAAATTACACATACATGACCTAATCAGATTTGATGAGAATTAGATAAATGACGTGAATAAAGGGTATGCATATATGTGAGTAAAATAGAAAATGTATGAGTAAAATAATGTTGTGTAACATGTTGTAAACCCTTAGGAGAGAGAAAAAAGTCATTTCATGAAAATTATACATGTCTTATATAGTTAAATATCAAGGTTATATGACCTATTTAGTCTTGAACAGGGCTAGTTAAGCAAAGAAGGCTAGAGGCAATTTTAAGAGAGATTAAGTGGAGTAGATCTAAAGGAGTAATCATCATATGTTTATTATCTATTAAGAGGATATGAGATTTGTATCAAATATGTGCTACTAATGTATGATAGTGGATAGAATTTAGATAGAGTAGATAGAGAGTTGAGTGGAAGAGTAAAAGATAGAAGTGTGATTGGCTAAGTTGGTGCTAGGTCAAAGAGGGATTTTAAGCTTCCTTTTAGATTGGTACTTGTATAATTGGTCTTGGATGAGTTGGTGATTCATCAAGATCTATTTAGAGATGGCTTTCAAGTTAGTGCTTGCATAAGTGTCCTTTGAATAATTTTTGCATAGTCATAGGGGATTGTATCCTCCTAGCAAGTGGGTTCTTGATAAAGTCATGTGGCTTATCGATAAATTTAGGCTTAGTGTTTTATGTTGGGTTGGTGATCAACTAAATTTGATACTTTGTCTTAAAGGATAGTTTTTCCAAGCTTTGTTTTAGTGGGTTTTATTCCCCATTAGGTTCTCATCCATATGTGATGTGTTATCTTGTTTCATGTTTGTGTATGATGGTTTGTCATTTTTAGATCACTAAGTTATGTTGAATTATTCATGAATGATTAAGGGTAATTGATTGAAATTTTTTGAATACTAATTCACCCCCCCAAATTAATTATGCTTATAATAATTTTTATCAGAGATTGGTCCTTTAAAGTAGGCCTAACAGCTTGAAGGTGATCCTAAGAAGCATAAAATGTCTAGTGATCAAGTGGAAGAAGTAATGCCTATGGTAGAAATATTTGGGAGTAGAAGTTGGTCTAAGGAAGAAGACAACAAGCATGATCAGTTGAAGATAAATCTAGATTCCTTGAAGGCTGAGCATGATTAGATCATAAATAAGATGAACAAGTTTAAGAAAGGGTCACTCAATAATAAGAGAAGTTTCTATACCAAAGAAGATGGTAGCTCATTTAATTTGAGTAACACTAGTATACATGATAGTGATGATGAAATAATGACCATGATATCAATTAAACCTTATTCATGGCTATAAAAAATAATGAGGGTTGGTAAAAATGGAAAATCCTTATGGATGATAAATAACAGATGAATAAGAGGTTGAAGAAAACCTTAAGGAAGAATTGGTGAGTGCTCTATAGGAACTGAAGTTTCAAAGAGATAAGAATCAAGAACTAAGATTAATGATTAAATATTATGAGGAACAAATCAATCTCTTTTAAGAGAGACTAAGAAACACCACCAATAAACATGAAGAGGTCATTAAATTATTGGAAACTCAGGTTGAGATTGTCACTACGAGTCTCAAGACTAAGAAAGAAGATTGCACCAAGTTTAAGATAGAAGTGGATCATTGAAGTAAAAATTGGATAAATAAATAATAAAATTGAAGACACATGATAAGTTTGAAAAGAGAAATGTAATTATTGATGACATATTTAATAGTATTTAATAGTCAAAGGTCACCTCTCATCAAAACAATCCTTGGATACATATATGTATAGAAGAGTAGAAGAGAGGTGTAGAATATCAATAAGCTAAAAACATATGTTGATACTCTCAATAAATTTGAGATTGTGAATGATAGTCAGAAGTTAGAATAAGTCAATAATACTAACATGAAAGTCAATATAAAGAGACCATTCAGGTAGTCCAATGCAATGAGGTATTCCAATTATTTCAATGGCTATTATTTTTCTTGTCATATATTTGGTCATAGAGCAAGTGATTGTGGAGCTGTCTCAAAGGATGAGGTATCATGGTACCATGGGAGAAGGATTGATCATTCAAGAGGTAAGTATATTAATATTGTTTTCTATATTTGTCACAATATGAGACACATTACAACATTCTATTATAATATAGTTAGAAGACCCTCAAGATTTAACAAGGTATATGGAGCTCTTAGAGTGAATGAGAAGGGTTAAACATTGGTATGAAAGCCAAAGAAATTTAGGACTAATCATATTGAGCAAAAGAGTCAATATGGATTATTTGATAAGATAAACAAGGATCATAAGTGAAGAAATGTCAATAACACTTTTTATCTACATATATTCACAAGGCATTCATAGAAAAGAAGGATGATAAGGTGGATGAGTCAAATGCTTCATTCAAGCCTAAGTGGATTATAAGAAGGGACTACTAGTCTCATAATTGCAAGATGGATGATAAGAGTGGTTTGAATATCTAGGAATCTCCTAATTGTATGGTGTTTTGAAAGCCCTATGAAAAGGGCTAACTCCATTAGGCTTTATAAATACACTATTCTATTAGTATAATAATGAGGTTATAATAAAAGAAGGATCATCTTGATAAGATTCTAGGTTGTCTATGTTACAAGGTATGAGTTTTTTTCTTAGTATCATGTATGCATATGAAAAGGTGAAAAGATTTTTAGTTAGTATGAGCATTGATTTAGGAGATCAGTTCATGAGCAACCATGGTATGGAATTCAAGTTGCATAGGATTGTGTCTAGAGACATATGGAATATGGATTGGTCTATAAGACCAATATGGTCATAAAGACAAGTTGGATGTTGTTGATAGAGTTAGAAGTATGATACAAGCTTGTGTAGTTTATTGATATATGAAAGGTAAGGAAAAAGTTATTATGTGTCTCTAATAATTAATATCTTGATTTGTGTTGATAATTAGTATTGGTATTAGGATGATTGAAGTAATTTGAGGATGGTTTGACAGTCTTGATGACTCAAAAGATGAGCATAAGCTATGAAGACAAAGGGGGAGTCCTTAATTATTTATTTGGTGTTAGAGGTGGGCTAGCTTAGTGAGTGATCAAGAGTTTGATCTATATAAGTCATATCAAGGACAAGGTGAGTGATTATGTGTATTTAAATTTATTTGAAGAAGTTATGCATGAAATTAGGAGGAGATTTGTAGCTTGTGTTTTGAAGTGTTAAGATAGTGATGTAGAAGTCATAAGAAGCATGTTTTCTTGAGGTACAATTCAAGTGTTCTAGAATTTGTCTAAAATAACTAGTATAAGCCTAAGGTGAGTTTTTGTTAGCATTTCATTGTGTTGTTTATTGAAGTTCAAGTCCAAGGATCATGTGGTAGTTTATGGAAGACCCTTTGTCATTAATGTTAAAATAGGGAGAATGAGTATATGAGAAAAGTACCATTTTAAAGTTATTTTAGATCTTAGTGTGTTTTCCATCAATGATAAAGGGGTAATTTATTGTCATATTGATGTCATTGATGTCAAAAGGGTGATTTATATAAAGGCATAAAGGCCATTGATTTCAAAGGTGTATCATGTTAGGATTGATTCTATGTGATATCAAGAAGCATATTGTGAAGATTGATGTCAAAGTTGATGTCAAAAGTAACTAAGGATAGATTGAGTATGTGATATGTCATTTATGAAAGAAAGAATGTTGCATGAAATAGAGATGAAAGAGACTATTACATGGATGAGAGTTGTCATTAATTTTGTGAGCATGGAAGGTACAGGTCATGAAGAGTGTTTGAAGATAATTAATGTCTACATAGGAAGAATAGTGTATGAAGAGGTCTATACAAGTCATTGAAGTCATGAAATGAAGATTTTTAGGGTGATCCATTTGAAGGAAGCATAGTGAAATGAATGAAAAAAGGTATGTGATACTATAATGAGTATTGTCATTGAGGCTGTGAAACATTGTTGTCATTAGAAAGAGAATGGTGTAGTGATATGAGTTTGTTATGATGTCTTATGTCCTCTTGTTTGATGTTTTGTTGAGGTCATTACATGGAAGGAATAGGTAAATGTGTCAAGTGCATTAGAAGCTTGAGCATAATCATACCATGGCAAAGGTATGAAATGATAGCATGATGAGGTGAGTAAACTCAGTCATGTGAGAGGTTGTGTGAGCATGAGAATAAGGTGTGGATGCACTCATAAGTGTTTCAAAGTGAGTCTTCAAATTTAGTTCCTTCAATTTTGGTCTACACCTAGATCATTCTTTAGCCTTACATAGCTTAATGAGGCATGAGGATCATATTTCAAGGTGAATGTGTGAAGGAGAGAATATAAAGTGGTTTTGAGTTCTCTCAAGTGCATAGAATGAAGGTATGCACACCTGAGAAAGACTTTCAAGTGTTCATTGGCATGTGTGACCTCTACATGGGAACTTGATATATTAAGGAGAAATGGGGAAGCATTCTAGTTAATATCTATAATAATTATTTTTGGATTTAAGGGGTAGTCCTTTATGAACAATCATTAACACTAACACATGTGTTAAACGTCCTTAAAAAACTAATAAGGACCCAATGTGAACTATGTTGCTCAAATCAGCTTACATTGGATTTAAATTATTGGGAAACCTATTGGATCTTATATTGGACTATCTTAGGGACCTCTAGGTGGTTTTAAATTATTAGGTGAGTGAGAAGTCTTTATAATAAGGGTCTTGTTTGTGAAGAATTTACTATAGTAGTCAAAATTTAACTTGGTTAAAGTAGCTAAATTGATGGAAGAAGAAGTTAGAGACCCATATTTAATGTACATGATGGTTTATGGATAGGTTCTAGGAATTAGGTGTTCAAATTTGGTGATCTAAGTAAGCCAGTCATTGATACACCTAATGAATCAAATAATGCAAAACCTAGGCAAAGATGAGAAGATGAATTTGAGTGTGTATTCATGGTATAATGATGAAACCAAGTTCATGGATATGTTATTCAGGACTTGTATGTCATATTCATTCTTCGAAGAATATTTGGAGGTCAATAAAAGAGATGAAAATGTTAAAGCCTTAAGCTCTAAGTGAGAGTGTTTGATGTGTTTGACAATGACCCTAAGGTCATGTATATTCTTTCTAAATATTTTGTTGGTCATTTTTAGTGTCTTAAATGTGTTTGAGCTTCAATATTGAAAGGTAGAATTTTTGGTGTACATAGAACTAATAGGACTGAGTATTATTGAGGGGTTTCATGAAGGATTTTAACCTAAAAGGTGTGATGGAGCTTGCAAGATGTTGGCTAAGGCCTATTTTGATGTGTTAAAATTTTGTGCCATGTATGGAGGTGTAATGTTTTCCAAGGGATAAAATGGTAATGTGTTGATAATAAGGCCTAATGCAATTAGGTCTCCATGAGACCTAAAGAAGGAATAAGGATTATGAGGTGTTATGACCAACTAATTATGATTGATTCATGTTTGTAACATGTTTTAATACCAAGTGTGTAATAAAACAAAGGTGTTGAGTGTGTGTGAATAACCAATAGGTGTGTAAGTAATATTATTTCATATAAGCAAGACATTTTAGGCCTATTTATGTATGTAATCAATAAGCAAAAAATATGATGCATGGTTGAGCAAAAGAAGGCCTTGAAATGATTTGAAAACCTTTAGAGGAGAGTATATAAATACAAATGAGAATGTTTTAGGTTGTCTAAATTTGAAAATCAAACATACATGACCTAATCAGATTTGATGAGGATTAGAAAAATGGTGTGAGTAGAGGGTATGCATATAAGCAAGTAAAAAATAAAATGTATGAGTAGAAGAATGTTTTGAAACATGTATTAAACCCTTAGGAGAGAGAACAAAAGAATTTCATGAAGATCATATAGGTATTTTTTATTTGAAGATCAAGGTCATATGACCTTTTCAGTCTTGAAGAGGGATAGTTGAGTGAAGAAGCCTAAAGACAGTTTTGAGAGAGATAAAGTGGAGTAGAGTTGAAGAACTAATCATCATATGTTGATTTTATATTGAGAGGTTATTAACGTTACATTAGAGATGTGTTCCTAATGTATGATAGTGGATAGAGTTTACATATATATATATATATATATATATATATATATATATATATATATATATATATATATATATATATATATATATGATAGAAAGTTGAGTATAAGAGTAGAAGAAAGAAGTGTGATTGGCTAAGTTGTTGCTTATTTAAAGAGGGAGTTGAAGCTTCCTTATAGGTTGGTGATTGTAGGATTGGTCTTGGCTAAGTTGGTGCTTGGTCAAGAGGTAGTTTTATTTGCCTTATATTTTCATGCTTGTAGAAGTTTAATTTGATTGAGTTGGTGTTTAATCAAAGGGGATTGTAGCCTCCTAGCAAGTGAGTGTTTGCTAAAGTCAAGTTGGTGCTTGATAAATTTTTTGTTAGTAGATCATTTTGGGTTGGTGCTCAACTAAATTTGATACTTTGTATTATAAGATAGCTTTTCCAAGCTTTGTTTTAGTGGGTTTTATTCCCCATTAGGGTTTCCCACATATATGATGTGTTATCTTGTTTCATACTTATGTATGATTCATGAATGTTTAACAATAATTGATATTAAGTTTTTAAAGATTGATTCACCTCCCCATAGTCATTATGCTTCCAACAACTCGCTCCTTGTTACTAAGAAGATCTTGCCAATGAGCATGATATTAAAATAGTGGAAGAAATACTAGAAAATGATCTTGATAATATGGAATAAAAAGAAGATCCAATGGAATTTGACCTTGTTGAGGCAATAACTGATAAACATGAAAAATAATCTCTTAAATTTGAGAATCCTTCTATTGAACATAGGAAGAAGCCTAAAAATGAGGTTATATAAGTCTAAGAACATTTATAAGAAGACACTAATCAAAGTATGCTTCAATAATATCATTTTAAAATATGGTAACATGTTTTAGAGCCCATAGAGGGGTTTGAACATCTTGAATAAGTTCTAAGACAAATGATTCTCTTCAATTAGCCATAGACAATTAGTAGTAGCTGATGGATGAGGTAGAGATAGTATTTTTTATGCCAAGTATCCAATCTTAGGATAAGTATGAATTTGTTCTTGAATCACATGGTTAATTCATGAACAAGGGAATGAAGTGAGAAGGTTTGGTTTCTAGTTAAGGAGCCCATGATTATGCTAATGTATCCAAATGTAGCTAAAAGATCTCATGCCATGAATAATGCATGATTAGACTCCACTCATTATATGAAAATATGATTTCATGAGGGTACGATAGATCAAGATATTTACATTTGGTCTTGAGGAGAAAGATATTCTAAGGTGAGTTGTGTGTAGTGGTTTCTTGTTTTGTTTTCCCTAAGTGATTTTTAGCACAATTGTGTGTGGTGGTGGTGTGTGTGTGTGTGTGTGTGTGTGTGTGTGTGTGTGTGTGTGTGTGTGTGTGTGTGTGTGTGTGTGTGTGTGTGTGTGTGTGTGTGTGTGTGTGTGTGTGTGTGTGTGTGTGTGTGTGTGTGTGTGTCTGTCTATGTGTGTGTGTGTGTGTGTGTGTGTGTGTGTGTGTGTGTGTGTGTGTGTGTGTGTGTGTGTGTGTGTGTGTGTGTGTGTGTGTGTGTGTGTGTGTTTGATTTTGTTTTTTTGTGTTTGGGAGATATATCAGTTATCTTTGCTTATTCAAGGGTCTTGCATCTGAGGTGAAGGTCCCATATCAATCAATACTTGAGTAGAAGTGACTCCACTTCTAAATGAAATGAAAATGCTATTGGTATATTATCATTGTGATAATACTACCCCAATGAATCACGAAAATTTTAACTATTTTTTTGCCCCAAGCCAAAAATGTCAACACTTATAATTTGAAAATTTATTCATAGGGATTAATAACTTTGTTGATAGCTATCCTAGTCTTGTAATGCTCTTCAAATGGTCACTAGAAACATTCGTTAGCATTGTTTAAGGTTATGACTTCCTCATGTGTCTCTAGAGCCATCAAGGTTAGTTTATAAGTTCCTAGGCCTATGTCATGATGTGTTAGAATGATGTATTGTTTCTCAAGTATTCCCATTGCCTTGTTACCTTGTTGAAGATCCTTAAGCCTTGTTTGATGAAATTAAGGTAACTTTGTATAATTTAATATTTTTGGAGAGGTTAAGGTTTAATTTTTGGTTAATTTGAACCTTCTCAAAGCCTTATTCCTACATGGATTGTTAAAGACTTTGGTGAAGGAGTCAATTGAGGTCAAATGTGGTCCTACAAAGTTTTATGTTCACCTGATAGAGCCATCAACATGCATTAGTCTTCATTTACACTTGTCAATGCATTTCAAGGTCTACCAAGTCATTTATTGGGCCAAATATTTAGTCTTGTATATAAATTTATAATTTTCAAGCATCTAAAGAGAATATATAATGTGAATATATGGTAGCAATGTCAATATAATCCAAATCATGGTTAGTTTTATAGGTCTAACTTACAAAATAAAATTAGTCACTCTTTTGTAGATAATTTGAGGAATTTGTACAAGTATGAAAGGACTATCCTTAGGTATAAATTCACATGTGTGTATCTCTTCACCTCCTTCTAATTAGGTTCATACTCAACAAGTTTTTACAGATCTGAAAATGGCAACAAATACATCAAAATCTCCATCGAGCGCTTGGTAAACTCACAATGGCCAATTTCACATACTTGGTACATACAAAGGAGAAAGAGTTGGGACCTATGTTTTTCACTAGAGGAAGAGGTACTAATAACCTTTAGATTCATGTCATTAGTTTTTTGATTGAATCCCCAAGCTCCATAAACAATTTTTAAGAGCTGAACAGGTCAAAAGTTAGCTATAAACATTGTAAACTTGGTTTCTAATAGTTTTAGAGCAAGAGTAAGAGAGTGAATGAAATGGATGATTTTATTATGTCATTTAAATCTTTAATAACCCTTTCGAAAATATTTCAAGTACTCATTTGTCATGTATGACCCTCAAAAGAACCAAATCCTTCATTGTGAATGAGTTACATGCCTAGATAATAGGTCACATGTAAGGTTTGATCAGTTGTAAGTATTTTCTCACCTAAGGGATATATAAATAGATTAAATCAATTCCTCATTCCTCCTACTAACCTCTTTAGTTTATCTCTCAACTAGTATCCATCATTATAGGTGGTCTTTAAAATTATTCAGGGTAATATGCCTCTGAACAAGAGGGATAATCATGTAAGTGTACATAGGGTAGAGAGGCTATGGAGAAGACAACAATGTCTTAGCTATGTTTTTATAGTGTGAATCAAACTCCTAAAAAGCATGAGGATAACATAAATTAGGAACAAGTCATCTCAATTCATTATAAAGTTGCATGAGAGTTATTTTAAACCTATTTGTAAGTTAAAATGGTCTCCTCAGTCATATCTAATATAAATGTGGTTATAATGATCAAAAGATGTATGTCCAAGGGAATCCATGGAGAAATGAGAAGAATATCAGTGTTTCAATGCCTATTAACATGTTTAAGAGACTACAATTTTCTTAATAATCCTATTCTAATTATGCCCAACTCTCAAAAGGCTTATAACATCACCTAAAAACTTGAGTGTATGAAGTTAAAAACTTGCAAGATTGATTTTTTTAAAGAATGGATTCTATTTCTCTCATTTTTTTGGCTTTTCTTAAATCTCTGAAGAAAAGAAATTAATGATAAGGGGTGTGTATAAAAACCTATTAAAAATTCATATGTTTAATCTAAATGATTTTGGAGAGCTCTTCTTTGGCCTAGGAGGATGACCTAAAAATAATAAAACACTAAAAGAAAATTATTTGTTAGACAAGTAAATGGGTGGATTGCCTAGTGTGAGCTAGATCCTAGAAGCAACAACTTTCTAGGAGGTTGTCAATCCACCTGCTTTAAACAATTAAATTTAAATGATAAAATAAAGGTATTTTACATAAAAATTAAAAATTATTGATATTAAAAACATTAAGTTACTAAATTTGAGACAATGAAGATAAATGCTTTACTAAATTAATCAAAATGAAGCAACTAGTTTGATTATATTAATGTTGAAAGTTGGTGAAGGCAAGGTTATGGTTTTGGGTTTGGAAATGGTTTGGTTTGTCTTGTGACAAGGGCTAAAGTTTTGGTTAATTTTTGTAAATTTTCAAATTGGTAAAAAGGGTATGAAATAAATAAGGTAAAAGGGATAAATTATGAAGAGGTAAATGGATGAAAGGGATGAGAAATAAAGGAGGTAAAATGGGATAAAGGGAGAAATGCTGAGGAGGCTAATGGGTAAATGGAATAAAGAGAAAGAAGAGGTTAAGGGTAAAGATGAAAAGGGGTTAAAGGATAATAATAACTACAAAGGGGTTATGTTTTTTAGGATAGTAAAGAAGAGGCTAAAGGGGTTAAGAAATAAGAAATTGAATTTGCAAAACAATACAAATTACCTTGATGTTTATTAAATATGGATTAGGGATGGATTATTGAGGATGATTGTTAAAGATTTTGGTAGAGTTTAATTTTTTGAGATATTATCTCCAAGATGATGATTACCTTCTATAAAAACTTATAGAAGTATGCTAAGAACAAAAGATTAACTTGCCACTTAATCTTGGGTGAAGGAGAGGGGGTATTTATAGCATTTTGTGTGAAGAAACATGAAAAAATAGAGGAATATTAAATAAATTTGAATTTATCTAGGTTGTCTCATGTTTTATTCAAGGTGAGGTTGGTGAATATTCCCATGTGGGTTGGTGACTCTCCAAGTTTGAATGGAAATCATGTACGTGGGTTTGTTTGAATGAGAATTAAAACTTTTTACCATCCTTTCTTGCTTTCACACAAGCACTTAAAGGGATGGCACACCAAATTTGGCGCCATTTTCCATGTGGGGGATGAAAATTGTAAGGTGAGGTTGGTGGGATTCCCATTTGGGTTGTAAAATCTCCCATTTGGGTTGGTGAACCTCCATTTGGGATAAAAAGTCAAAAATGGATGGTTTGTCTTTTCTAAAGTGTTAAAAAGGTAGGTATCTCTTTTAAAGTCTAAATAAAGTCTAAAGTCTAAAGGTAGGTATCATGTGGTAATACAGAAATAAATGTTTAATAATTATCCCTTAAGGGTAAATTTTCCATATTTCATGGGGGGCCCTTGTGATATTTGAATGAGGTCATCAAGCACTTTGGGAAGGGTCTCAAGTGGGGCATGATGTCCCACATGAAGCCACATCACTTCTAAGCCACATCACTTTCCATATCACATCCCAAATCACCTTATATGTCACTTGACATGTCACTTGTCATGTCACATGCCATGTCACTTGCCATGTCATCATGAATAGTGATAGTGGGTCCCATAGTGAATAGTGATGGTGAATAGTAATTTTGAATAGTACTTTCAAATAGTAATTTTGAATGATATTTATGACTAAGAAAATAGTGATTTAGTTGGTTAAGAAGGGTTTTGGGAAGTTTTAAGAAGTTTTAGGGGATTTTGAGGCATTTAGGCATAGAAAACTATAAGTGTGCAAGTTTCTAGTGTCTACATTTTACCCCTTTTTCTTATACAGCCTTAGATTGACAAGCTACAAAACAAAAATGAATCACTTGGTCAAAGGTCAGGGTACCTTGAGTATGGGAGGATATGTTCCCCCTCAAACTAAGAGTCGATGAGGAAAGGTTGAATCGGGTGTAGGTTTGATATGCAATTGATGGGGAGGTACTAGGTGGTGCCACAAGGTAGCTAGGTATGTGAAATGCCAATGGGTTCATAAAATATGAATAATCACAATAATCAAGATTATGTAGAGACTAAAGGTACCAATTTTTATAACAAAGGTTGGGTTTTAAGATAAAGACAAGGTAATCGGTCCCCAACATTGGTCATAGTTAATCAGGTTAGTCTTATCAAGGTTCCTAGATAGGGTCAGTGTTGACTCAGGTATCTAGGGTAGGAATTAATCCTAATAAAAACAAAAATTGTCTATTTTTTTCATGAGGTGGTGAAAATGTTTAAAATTTCAACATGGCAAGGTTGGTCATTATGAGCAAAAGTTATTTCACAAAGCACTAATATTCTAGGTCAAAAACAACTAACGCAAAAGTGGATGTGGTGAAAGCATGGGTAGATTAGGTATGGGTTAGAAGGGGATGATTGAGTTGACTCTAGATGCACATAGAAAGTGGATGCTACCTACATAGTTCCATGGATAGGGATCCAAAAAGAACATCAAGCCAAATGTATTTCTTTTGAAGTAAAGGGTGTTAGTTAACCTACTTGTCCCAATTGGATATCATATAGGTAGGTCCAAGTGAAGGACATTAGAAAAAGGGAAGTGCCAAAGGGTGGAAAAATGGCTATCAAATATTTTTTGATGGGTGTGGTATAAATGGTGGATGATATTTTGTAGGATGAAATTAGATGATTGCATCCACTATGTAAAAGGAATTTGTAGTCATGGATAAGCATGTTAAAGCATGAAATTATGGCCACCTTTTTAAAGAAAAGAAAAAGGGAGAAATATGCTTTACCATTCTTTGGAAAATTTGGAACTACTTAAATTTCCATGATGATCTGATATATTCTTTCATCACCATCCAAATAAACCAACATTATGTACATTCCACAATAATGTTGTTAATAGGCTAGAAAAGGTTATTATTCAATAGTTTGAGGAAGTAAAGTATCATAGTGGGTAAATGAGAAGTGGTGAAGATTCAAATCCTTTATCCTTGAGTTAGTGGGGCCCCAAAATAAGTAAGCATTGAGTTTTTGAGGGAATTCAGAGAAAGAGGCTAAGGGGTTTTAGAATATAGAGTGAGGTGAATAATAATATTAATTAAATGAGGGATCAAGTTGTGGATCTCATGCATTAAATCAAGGGATATTTCAAGGTATAAGAAGATGTAGTCTGAAAGGGAGAATAAAGGGAAATTATTAGTTAGAAGGTTAGGGCATATGAGAGGGTGTAGTTATCAACCCCATGTTGGTATCCCAAATCTTCCATTTGAAGGTGGTTTTATTTTTGATTCTAATATCTTCAAAGGTTAGAGTAAAATGGGTTTAAAATAGGCAAGATGAGAAGATGTGGGAATTTTCATCTCAATGGTAGAATGATGCTCAAGTTTTCTAGTTGGTCGTATGAGCCTGTTGTCCTATCCAATTATCTTATAGAGTTGTAGGATTGGTATATATCTCACAGTAAACCAAAATTAAGTGGGAGACCTTGGAGGCCATAACATGCTAAAAATGGGTCGAGGGTTGAAAAGGATAAAGGTGATAGGGAGGGTGAAGGGAGTAGTTAGAGAGGGACAAAAAAGAGAGTCTGAGTGTAATATATAGAGGCATTAAAGGAAGAAAGGGATGATCCTAAAGTAAGGAACCTAACCATATTTCATGTATTAAGTCAAGGTCATGAAGGATATAAGGAATCAGACAAGGAGATGTATGTAGAAGTAGTAAATTAGTGACTGCACTCTAAAGAGGTGGAGTTGAAATTGGAGAAAATAAGGGAGATCCAAAAATTAATGAGTTAAAAGTGGAGTAGGAGATGGATGAAGAGAAAACAATGAGGTCACAGATAAAGATAAAGGTGGAGAAGGATAGAAGAAGTCAGGCATTGTTATATAGGCTAGGAAGAGAAAGGAAGGGCATCAAGGGAGATGAAAAATATGAAATGAAATAGAGAATATAGAATAAAATAAAAGGTAAAATATTGGGGGTGAGAGATGCACTAAATAATGATGGATTGGAGAATTCAAAAGGATGGGGAGAGAAGTGTAACAATCATGAAGGGTAAGGGGAGAATGAGGGATATGGGTGGCCATGAAAGGTTTGGTGATGAAAATGAAAAATAAGGAAATAAATGGAAGAAAAGGAAACATGAGGAAAAAAGGAGTGAAATGAAGACATAAAGAGATTGAGGGGAGATGGAAGAAGTAGGTGGTATCTTGAATAAGTAAGCATGGGTGATGATATGAGAGGAATAATGAAGTAAATCAAATGGTGGTTTTAGAGATGAGAATGGGATGGAAAATGGGAAAGGGGTAAAGAATGAGGGGAAGTAAAGGATGGGTGGACAAGAAGGTAAAAAGATAAGGTAGGTGTTAATCAACTTGTTTGAAGAGATTGACAAGTTGAAGGGGTGATTAGAAGAGATTGATAAGCTAAAAAAAATAGTGAGGTGGTAAATAAATAGGAGGATACAATGAGAGGGAGTGAGATGGAACTAAGGGATGAAGATCAGAGATGATAAGAACAAAAAGGTAGAATTGAAGTAGGGATACAATGCATGGATACTCACATAAATGCATAAGATAAGTGAGTACTAAGATGGAAAGTGGAAAAGGGGAATGTAAAAAGGGTCATAGGCAAAAAGAGATAATAAGAAAAGGGAAATTATGGAAGGGATTTTAAAGGATAAATACTTAGGGAGAAACTAGTTGTGGAGGAAAAAGGGGAAAATAAAAAGAATGGAAAAAAGTGAACAAGAAGAATGGAAAATGGGTACGGCAGGAAGAGTGGTAGAATGGTAGAGAGTGGTGGTACACAAAAAAAAGTGCAACAACAAAATAAATAGAAATCTTGCAAGATGCATAATATGAAGTGGAATAGGTGAGGAAAAGAGTGATAAATGGGGTATAACAAATAGCCAAGGGGGAGGGGAGATGATGAGGGTGGAGAAAGAAGTTGAAGGGGATAAAGGGAAAGGTTGGTAATAAGTTGAAATAGAGGTATAAAATGCAAAAGTTGGGTGGGGAAGTGGGAAATGAAGCATGGAAAAGGAAATATGATGGGGAGGCCAATGAATAAGAGTAGGAGGTGGCTTTATGGGAGGTAAGGGGGGCCAATGGGGAATGTTGTCAACCCTTGTGTTAAAAGAGATTGAAAAGATAGAGAAGTGATTAAAAGAGAATGACAAGCTAAAGGTAGGGAGATGGTTAGAAGATAGGTAGAGAAGTGGAGGAAGATATTTTAGGTGAGAAGGGAAAATAAAGTAATGGAAGTGGCTAAGCTCACCTTAGTAATTGGGCACTACCTACACAGTTTAAAAAGACCTCAGGCCAATGTAGTTCTCCCAACAATGGGCAAAAGAATTAAGAGGAATTATTAAATGGTGTTAAAACATAAAAATTCTAAAGAAATAATTCAAATCTTCCTTGATGTAAGATGCCCTAAGCAAGAGGGCATTGTTAGTAGTGGAAATGAGTTAAAAGAAAAAAAGGGGCTGGGAATTAGTTGTTAGTGGCTAAGTTGCCCTTAGAGCAACACCTACATAGTCTGTGGACATTAGGCCAATGCAGTTAAACAAGGTTTGGATGATTTTTGTTTAAATTGGCTATCCAAATTTGATGGACCACATGGGCTGGTTTGGGTTGAGGGAGAAGGTTTGGTGAAATAATAGTTTTTAGGTTTTGGTGAAGGTGTTTATAAAATTGAATCAGGTAGGTTGTTAAATAGTTACCACAATGACCCCACATTTAGTAGGATGAGAATACAGATGGGAAAGGTAGGATAAATAATATTTAATGGATCTAATCCAAAGAAGAGGTGTTTTTGTGAGGATGTTGCACCTTCTAAAATTATGGAAGGGTAGGAGTTTAGAGATAGTGTCTACTACTACAAGCCAATTTTTAGGAGGTGAGGATCTATCTAGATCTATAGAGTTGTTTTGGCTAAGGTTCATCACCACTACAAGTCAATTTTTAAGGGTAGTAGTGAAGTGATGACCTATAAAAAATTTCTTTGATGGTCAAGGAGATTCTATAAGGAAGCTAGTAGTGTGGTGAGCAACAGAGGATGGACCCTTCCTGACCCAAGAGTTACGTGGGTAGGCTAGATAAATGGTGGCCATATCTGCATCATGTGCCCCAATTACTTAGAACCACAAATATGGGGTTCCATTTAAAAGAGGCCCTAGTATCAAGGAGCTATGTGGTCCAGGATATTGGTGATATAATTAGATCATATAATTATTACCCTACTATGGGTAGACTCTCAACTGGTGTAAAATAAAAGATTTCCATGTTTGACGAAACACTGCAATGGTTAGGGTTTTATGTTTAGAGATTATGTCAATGGGTTGGTAGGAATAGGAGGGTAACATGTTGGATATTATTGGTTAAATGTTATTATGTGTGAGGTTGTGTGGATACTTATAAATTTTATGGTTATGTTATGGTTGTTGTAATCTTTCTTAATTTAAAAGAAATGACCATTATTATTACAATGTTAGATGGTACAAGTCATGATGAAAACATCGACCATGCACACTAAGATAAGAATAGGGCCTAAAGCTTTATTTTTCACAAGGACTAAAAATAGGCTCAAAGTGAGATTAGCTTAATAAATATAAGCCCTTTAAATGTTAAACATGAGTGATCAATAGATGATAAAAAAGGTTTCATGATCACAGGGTGTGAAATAAGCTCTAAATCACTTGATTTATAGATAGTCAAAAGGGAAGATGGGTGATATGTATGATAACCTCATGTGAATTAGTTTTCCCCTTTTATAGGTGACTTAAGAATAGTATTTGACAAGTCCATGTCATATGCTAGATGTAGACTGATCAATGTGGGAATTCTACATGGTAAAACCGATTATGACTTCCAATTTATTATGTTGATTGAGAGCTGATTGTGCCTTTAGAATTGGTTTTGATAGTGGGCCTTTTGCTTTATTTCTATATATGGGAATCTAATTGATGTGGGAAGCTTCCATGAAATTACTCTACTTTTGACAAAGTTAAATTATCCATCCTTCAAGGAATTGGTCTAAGCTTATTGGCTTTATTTTAATGTTCTTGATAGTTATCCTTCAAGGGAGCAGTGTACCTTACATGTGGCAATTTTTTTGTTGTTTTTGGGTATTTGTCCTTTGAGGGAGAAGTTTACAATGCTTAAGATATTGACCCAATTAATTTTTTCAAGATGAAATGTGTTTAGACATGGACCAGTCTAATTAGGTTCATAGGTTTACCTTTATGAGGGAAAAACTTTACACAAGAAGCTTCATGATATGTGAAAGGGTGTGGTTTTGAGAGACAATGACCATGAAATTCCATCTTGTTAGAGATGAAAAGTTTCTATGATAACCATGATATGGGTAGATCCATGGTGCCCATATTTAGGATTAGGCCATGACTATCATGATTAATCACATGGTTCTATGTTATAATCAATTATCCTCAAAATGGGAGGAGGAAGGTAGGTGAAGGTGAAAATCTCATAATCAAGGGATGAGCTTAAGTTAGACAAATAGATGAGCTTGATCCTTCTTTAATAGAAAAATGGACATAGATGTGAAGAATTGAGAGGCTCAAGTTCTAATTTACCTTTGAGAGAGTACAAATGATAAGCTCTCGATCTATAATTATGGGTGATGATGTAAGGTCCAAGCCAATTAAAAGCAAACTTGCTTCATTTATTCTTCTACATGTTGGTCACATGTTGGTTTTCTTTTAGGATGAAATCTATGATATTGAATTCCTATTGTTTGAGGTGCTTGTTATAATTGCATGTGATATGATCTTGATATATACAAATGTGGGTGAGAGATGATAAATGATGTTCATCAAGTAGCTCAAGTTGAGCTAAATGATGCTCACAAAAAACTTCTTCAAAAATGAGATCCTTTAAAGATATGCAAAGATAGAGGATTTGGACTTCAAGAGGTAAGACTACCTCTATTCTAAATACTAGAGATAAAGGGGTAGTACCAGTGGAGGTTCAAATGCTAGTGTGATAGGCCCATAAGGTGAATGGGATGTTTAAGTTCCAATCTCAACCTAAAGCACTGATGACTTTGGTTAATATTTTGGCGAAGGTTTTATTTGAGGCTTCTACTTATCCATTTGCTTGTGGTTGGTAAGGAAAGGAAAAGCTTAAATCAATTACAAATGTATCACATAAACTTTGGACTTGCTTATTCTTGAAGGATTTACCATTATCAGTGATGATCTTATGAGGAACACTAAAGTGATAGATGATATGGTGGTTGATAAAGTCGACAATCTTTTCTACTTTGGTATAGGTTAGAGGAATATATTCCACCCACTTGATGAAGTATTCGGTGGTTGTGATGATGGATCTATGCCACTACAAAGAATGGGGATTAATTTCCCTAATGAGATCAAGCCCCAATTAAGATAAAGGCCAAAAGTCCTTAGATACTTGGAGGCTATTGGCTAGTGCATGATGTAAATTAGCATGATTTTGAAATTACACACACTTTTTTACATAATCACAATAGTATTTGTTGAGGGTGGTCTAATATTAACCAAGGTGAAGGATACATTTAGTGACCACTATGTTGCTAAAGCGTCCCCCATAGATCCCATCATGTGTTTCTTTGATGGCATGGGAAGTTTCATGGCTACGTAGGTAATGAAGAAGGAGACCATCAAAACCAAATTTTTAAATTATTCCCCCTAACATCATGTA
Source organism: Torreya grandis (assembly GCA_037957365.1). Classification (NCBI taxonomy): domain Eukaryota; kingdom Viridiplantae; phylum Streptophyta; class Pinopsida; order Cupressales; family Taxaceae; genus Torreya; species Torreya grandis. Next base: position 546,894 of record JARHVA010003346.1, on the reverse strand, counting down.
ATGAGAGGTACTTTGAATAAAATCTCTTCAGGCATTCCTAGAGAGGTTGGGAGGAACAATGCCTAGGTTGAGGTAGTTGAAAGTTTGGTCTTACCAAATGTCAGATGGGGATTCCTCTACATTAAAAATGGTAGGGAGGTTGGATTGTCCATCAGAGGGTGTGTTAAAATGATGAATGGTTACAAATATTTTGGAATTAGAAGGTTGAGAAGGGATATAAGAAACAAGGTAAGCCATTGTATATATAAATTAATTGGTAGATCAGGGAACATATTAGACTAGGTAATGCTTGAATGATTTTAAGATTTTACCAACTACAAGTTTATATTGTATCAAGACATCATTATTACATTGATAGGACCCATTGACCTAGTTGACCACAAGTTGGGAATCATCAAAGACATGTATTGTCTTAATTCCTAAGCTTTGAGTAGTTTGGAGGTGTATCACTAGGGCTTCACACCTAGCCATATTATTAGTGCATTCAAAGTCAAGTTTGAAGGAGAGAGGAAGGGGTTCACCACTGAGAGGAATGATAATAAATCTAGTACCGCTTCCTTGTTGGCATTTAGATCCATTTAAAAACATGGTCATTTGGTAGGTTATGTCATCTTCTTGAAAATGAGTCATGATAGACTCATATAGAAAGGAAAGAGGGGGTGGTTGGTTATTTTCTAGAGGAGCTTCAGCAAATTGATTAGTAATGACCTAACATTTAACTAACTTCTATTACAGGAATTCAAGGTCAAATTTAGTTGGGAGCATGATCCACTTAGCCATCCACTAATTATGGTATGGTTTATAGTACATGTATTTAAGTGGGTCAGTATTACTGATGACATAGGTTTTATTGTTAAGAAGGTAGTGGTAGATTTTGGTGGCTATGAAGGTAAATGCTAGGTAGAGTTTCTTAGTGTGTGTATATCAAGTTTTTTATTCTACAATCATATGGATAATGTAGTATATGGCTTGTTCTTTGTGTTGTTCATCTTGGTGAGCCAACATTGCCCTTAGGGAATGGTTGGTGGTAGAAATATATAGGTAAAAGGGGTGGTAATCCTTTAGAAGGCTCAGGACATTTGGTGACAAAAGGTACCACTTGAGTGAATCAAAGGCCTTTTGACAATCACTACTCCATTTAAAAGAGACATCCTTATTTAGAAGGTGATAAAAAGTTTGGCACTAGTCTGAAAGTTGGGAAATGAAATGATGAATGGATTGAAGTATTCTCTAAAGGCTATAGAGTTGTTTAAGGTTGGTTAGAGGAGGCATGTCTAAAATTTCTCTAACTTTAGTGGGATCTACTTTAATTCCATGAAGAGAGATGATGAAGCCAAGAAAATTTCTTGAAAGGACCCTAAAAATGCATTTCTCAGGATTTAGGTAAACATTATAACAAATGAGGCATTCAAATATGATCGTAAGAATATCCAAGTAGTCTTTTTAAAGTTTGGATTTACCAAGAAGGTCATCCACATAGTCCTTCTATGATTTTATAGATGATATTATGCAAAATATAAGTCATGGCATATTGGTAGGTTGAACTAACATTATTTAACCCAAAAGGCATGACTCTATAGCAAAAATTTCCCTAAGGGGTCATAAAGGGAGTTTTATGTTGATCTTCATGAGCAATCAAGATTTTATTATAACCCAAAAACCCATCCATGAGAGATAACATCTCATGGCTGATTATAAGATCAACAAACTGGTGAATTCTAGGGAGAGGGAAGTCATCTTTGGAGTAGGTGAGGTTAATGTCACAAAAGTCCACACAAATGAATAAACCACCATTGACTTTGATGATAGGTATGATGTTCAAGACCCATTGAGGGTAGTTGATGGGTTGAATGAAGTTTACAGATAGGAGATGTTAAAGCTCTTCTTTGATGAGAAGGGCTATATAAGGATGCATGTATCAAAGTTTTTATTTAACAAGCTTAGAATCACAATGAGTGACTATGTTATAGGTGGAAATGGTGGGGTCAATCCCAAGCATATCATTGTAAGACCAAGAGAAGGTTATGATATAGTCTTTGAGGAAAGTGGAGAAATATTGATGTTCCTTGGTATTTAATGATTGGCCCAGTTTGATAATATAGGGGTCATTGAGAGTGCCTAATTTGATATTGATGGTAGATTATTTCAACATAGTTTGGGCCTTATGAGGAAGGGAATTGTGGATAAAATATTTCCCCACACCTAAGTGGGTAAGAATAGAATCATCATCTTAATGTTAGATGGTGTTGATGGTGGGAGAATCATTCTCTACCATTTTAGGATGTACAAGTGGAAGGACCTTGGTTTGGACACTCTTTTGGTAGATGAGAGGACCCAAACTTACAATATTGATAAAAAAAAGTTAGGAGGGATGATATCAGGGTCTTCAGGTGGAGAAAGTGATTGGGTTAGCAAGGATGGGATATATTCCTGTATGGTGGCATTGGGTTTAGGTGAATTGGTGGATTCTTGAGGTGGTTTTTACCCAATGCCAAATGACTCATGAGGTTGTAAAGTTTTGAAATGGGGTAACTCATGAGGCCCTTGTTCATAATGATTGAGGCCAAATCCTTTCCAAGCACATCTATGAAGATACAACTTAGCAAACTCTAGTTTGCTAAGATAAGAAAATTTAGAGGTAAATGATTGGATGGATGATGTAGTGGTAGGGGCTGAAGTGGCCTATCAACTCCCAAATAAATGAAATTCATTTTATGGTTAGGGAGACCAATGGGGATGATGGTTCCAATTTTAGGGTCATAACAAGGGCCATGTCTAAGATGCCCATATTCTTGGGGGGTAAGGAAGGCATCTAAGGCTAAGAGTCTATATTCTCCAAAAGAAAGACATTGGAATGTGGTAGTCACAGGGTCTTCTATAGGAATCTAGGAAGAGGGGATAGATGAGTTAGTGGAAGATTCATCAATAGTAGGTGTGTAAATGCTATGGGTTTTGGCTGGTGAGGTTATGTTGTTGGTAGATTGTTGTGTGATGAATAAGGGAGGAAGAAATACATCATTGGGATGATATGTCATATTTCAAGATGTAAAAGAACTAGGGTCAGCTTGGACAGTCACAACTTTCCCTTTGTGTTCAAACTTGACGCATCAATGTTGGGTGGAAGGGACATAACTCATGGCATGAATCCAAGGGTGTCCAAGTAAAATATTATATTGAAACTCTCCTTCTACAACATAAAAGAGTCTAGGAATAGTATGAGTTCCTATACAATATGGAGGACAACTATGCCCAAGGTGGTATCCATAGTATCATTGAAAGAACAAAAAATTGCTAAGCTTTTAGACATGATGTTTTTAGGTAACTACATCTGGTCATAGGCATGGGAGGATATAATATTTATTCTATCTCCCCCATCAATAATCACCCTTTTGATGCAATTTTGATTGATATATGTCATAATAAATAGAGGGGGATCAAGATCCTCTAAATGAATAGAAGGTATTTTTGAATTTTTAAAGGTGACAAGGTTAGAAGTCTGAAGGGTACCAACAAAAATGACTAGAGGTTGAGGATCATTAGGTTGGGCCTCAATGAATTGTAGATCCTCTATGAGTAATTGATGGTGATGAGGGGAGGTAGAGATTAACTCATACAAGCTCATCTTTGTTAGAGTTTGGTGAATTTGCCTAAGGATATATTTTTGGATGGATATTGCATATGGGATAGGGTATGGATGGTCAGATGGAGAGGCACCTAAGATAAACACCTTGGTTTTGTTTAGAGATGGAGAAGGTTGGGTATTATTATCTTGGGATTTCAAGGAGAGGTAAGTCTAAGGAATGGATGCCTTAGTCTTCCCTTTATCCTTTTGTTGGACCTAAGATCAGGTAACCATGTGAATAGTGTGGATAATGGGGTTCTTTGGGTTGGATGGTTTCTTTGGTTCCTCCTTTTACGTTTTGGGTGAGATCAAAGGTCATATGGGTTGAGTAGGTGGTTGGATTGGAAATGGAGATGAAGGAGGTTTATTTTATAATAGATCATCATCTTCATATAAGTTGTGAACCAATATTTGGAGAGCTTTATAGTTCTTAGTGTCATGTCCTAGTGCCCTATGATATGCACATATCAAGTTATCATTAAACCAAGAGAGTTTGGTATGTGAACGTTCAAAGGGTTTGATGGGTGGTAAGATCAAAGAAGAAGTTTTCAATAACTACTAGAGGGTGATCAAGTAAGATTAAAATAAAGGTGGTAAAGGTTTAGTGGTTTTTGTTTTGGGTGTTGAAGTAAAAAGTTATGGGAACATGGGTTTGGTGATAGGTGTCTTGGGTAAAGTGGTATACTTGGTTCACATTTTTGGTTTGGGTAATGTGGTCAATGAGCTAGAGGCAAATGATGGTAAGGTAGGTAACTTAGGGATTAATGGTGTATTGGGGAAAGGTGCTTTAGAGAGAAAGTATGAAGGTGTGACCAATAAAGGCAGTGGGGTTTTGGTAATAATGGTGGATTTTATGTTTAAGGTAGAGGGATGGTGACCTAGAATGGAGGGCAAGGTTAAGGGAGGTAAACTCTAGGGTTTTGGGCCCTTTGGTGATTTTACCTCTTTGGTTGTTTTAGTTATTAGTTTTGGAAGGGATTTGTTCACTTTAGTTATCTTGGTGGGTTTAGGTGTTTGAGGGTGAATCAATTTGGAAGGGGTTTTAGTTGGTTGGGTAGAGGTTTTAGTTGTTTTAGAGGGGCTAGGTTGGTCTGTCAAAGAAGGGGTTAAAAGTTCCAGTTTGGTTCCCTTACCTTTATCTTGACCTTTGATAGAAGGTTTTGCAATTAGAGGTTAGGTAGATGGAGTCATATTATATTTTTAGATAGCTTCCAAATGGGGGGTGGATGGTTTGAAATAGGGCAGGCAGGTGTGGTATCCTCCAATGGAGGTGTGGATATGGTTCCTTCCTTTGTTTGGGTATCCAAAAGAATACAGGGTGGTATTTTTTCTTCTAATAAGGGAATGGGGAAATAAGCAATTGAGGTAAAATTTTCTTCATCAATGGGTTCACTAGTAACCACATTAATAGTATGTGCCTCATGAGATTATCAAGGTTTATTTTCATGATGAGGGTTAGAAGGAGCATGATTGGGGAAAAGTTTATAGAATATGTTGAGGGCTTGGTTTGGTGGCACATTAGGATTTTCCAATGTGAGCTCCCCCTTGTCAATGTGGGATTGGATAAGGTATTTAAAGGTATTGCATCTATTCATGTCATGTCCTATGACTTGGTGAAAATCACAATGGTCATTCTAATTATACCAACCAGGCATGGGGTGGGAAGTATCAAGTATTAGGGTGGTTTAATTGGTGTAAGTTGGATGATTTTGGCTTTTAGTAACTTTTCCAAAATGGAAGGATAAGGATCCCCAAGTGGAGTTAATGGCTTATGGTTATTCCAAATTTGGTTCCTTTGGTTTTGGTTTGGATAGTTGAAGGGGTTGGAGGTTTGGTTCCTTGGATTCTATTGGTTGGCAGATGATAGAGGTATGGATTTGAGGAAGATAGCATTGGTGATGGCTTTGCTCTTGGAATTGGTATTAGTTGTTTTGTTTAGTTTGGAAGGAGAGGGATCATTGGTTTTTTAATTTGGGTCTTTTTCTTCAACTTTAATCTTCCCTCATCAAAGGCTCTATTATCTAGTTTTTGAGTCATGGTAAAATCTTCATTGAATGTCTAGAAGCTTTGCACATGCAATGTGGATGAGATGTGTTTTGCACATACATAGGAAAAGAGTTTTATAAGCTTAAGTTGAGGCAATAAAAAGGAAAGTTGGTTGCTTAGGCTCCTCCAACGAGACACAAAATTGGTAATAGATTCATCTTTGAATTGACAAATGGAGTAGAGGTAGGTAATGAAAATTTTTTGGATATATTGATCAAAAATTGATCTAAAAAAGTTTGGGCTAGTTGGGCAAAGGAGATGATGGAGTGTTTTAGAATGGCACTATACCAATCCAATGTTGGTCTAGATAAGGACATAGGAAAGGTATGGAGGAGGAGAGAATCATCATGGGTAATCAAGTAATAATCATGCCTAAATTATCTTAAATGTTTTTGGGGGTCCTCCTTGCTTTGAAATTTAGAAAATTTTGGTAATTCCCATTGTAGAGGATATGGTCAAAGAGGGACAGATGGATGGATGGGTTCATTAGAAATTTAATCATAAGAAATAAGGTTATGTGACCTCAATATGGATGCCTCAAGGGTAGTCATCTTCTCCATTAGCATCTTGACCAAGTCCATTTGGGTTTGTTGGGTTGGATAGGTATATGACATGTTTTGTTGGGGCTGGGTGACAAGGGAATAACTAGTGGATGGTTGGGATGATGTTATGTGTGTGTGTGTGTGAGGTCACATACGGTTGGGTGGAAGGTGAAGTTATGTATACTTATGTGTTAGTAATATATTGATAAGATGTCATGGGTACATGTTGGGAGGTCAAGTTTGGGGGGTTTATGTGTGGCATCAAAGTGGTTAGTGTGTTAGTTGGTTGAAGGTGGGTAGTGACCAAAGTATTTATAGGGGGAAGTGTTTTTGGTATGGAGAGGACTAGATTTTGAGATTGGGTTATGGTTGAGGTATTGGTTGATATCTAAGGGAGAATGGAAGTAGGAGTGGAGTATAATGCCATAGTAGGTGGGGTATAGGTGACTAAGGGTAGGGTTAAACCCACTTGGGGTGTGACAAGAGGTGTTTAGTTAGGGGGTGGAAGGTTGGTTTGGGTTTTGATGGATGGGATGTTGGAAGAGGTGTGGGTTAACAATGGTTAGGTTGAAGTGGTACCCACCATAAGGTGAGGTGGAATGCCAAGAGGGGTTTCAATAGAGGAAATTGAAGTAAAATGGGTGCAGTATGGCATGGTATTGAGGGAGTTTTGTAAAGCCACCTAATTATTATAAAAGAAAGTAGCAAAGTTAGGATCCCCTTTAGATATGATTTGGACCATAGAAGGAGAGGGAGGAGGGGAACTCTCAATGTTAGGGGAACTCTCAATGTTTGAGGTATACTCCATAGGTATGAAAGAAGATGAGGGTTGATTAACTTGATTTCTAAGTTGTCTAGTAGTGACAATATGAGAAAATAAGGAATGAAAAGGTGAAGCTCTCAACTCAAACAAGAACAAACCAAAAATATTTCAAATTAATCAACACAAACACTATAAATGCATTTAGCCTAGGATTACTTTTAAATCACTTTTGGCTTATGCCTTAAAGAGTGTGGAGGGAAAGTCGGTTTGATATGGGTACTAAAAAGGCAAGCTATAGTTGGTTTTATGTTGTTTAGTCACTCAAAATAAAGATATATGTTGAAATTTAATACATGGCTTGGTATTGGAGCCTACCCCCTCACTTCACAATCCTATAGTGATAAGGGTATCAGGTGCTTAGCTAATATATACCAAGTCTAGAGTTTATATTCAACCAAAGAGCTGAGTTGGTTCTCCCCTTGGTGGTGAAATAGAAGTAAGATAGTTAGGAGGGGGTAAGGTTGCTGCCAAGTGATGAAATCCTAGTCAGTCCTTATCTCAAGTATTGTTTTTATGTGTTGATTATTTAGTGGTTTGGCTTGGTGTGTGAATACAAGTGAAAGCTACGATAAAATTATTGTTCCTCCTAGTTACTAGATTAACTAAGATTAGTAAGAAATTTAATGGATGAAAAGTGTTTGTTTTAAACCCAAAATAAAATTTTATATTTATTTAAATGCATACAAAATCTCTAAATTCAATCTAAATTAAAGATGAAAATTCAAGTCCTAATCCTAGGATTATTGTTCTTTTTATTTCTTTTAAAGATGCAAGAAAAATAAACTTTAACTTTTCTTAAAAAATGGAACTAAAACTTTCTTTTTGTTTTATTAAGAAATAAAGAAAATAAAACTTAATTTTATTAAAAATTAAACTAAAAATACAAATAAGAATGCAAGAAAGTATGCAACTAAGAATGTTAGTAAATATGCAACTAAACATGCAAGTAATGCATCTAAATGATTTTTTTTACTAATGTAACTAAATGAATGTTTTTTATATAATGAAACTAAATTAAATGTTAACTAATGAATTTATAAATTCTTTAAGATAACTAATGTACCCAATAAAATTCAAGGGTCTCATTGGGCATGCCAAAATGTTTCTCTCAAATTTTTTGCTTTTCTTAAATCTTTGAAAAGAAAGAAATTGGTGATAAGGGGTGTGTAGAAAAACCAATTAAAAATTCGTGTGTTTAATCCAAGTGATTATGGATATATCCTCTTTAGCTTAGGAGGATGACCTCAAAATAATAAAATACTAAAATAAACTTGTTTGTTAGACAAGTAAATGGGTGGATTGCCTAGTGTGATCTAGATCTTGGAAGCAACAGCTTTCTAGGAGGTTGTCAATCCACCTACTTTAAACACTTAAATTTAAATGATGAAATAAAGGTATTTTACATTAAAATAAAAAATTATTGATATTAAAAACATTAAGTGACTAAATTTGAGACAATTAAGTTAAATTCTTTTCTAAATTAATCAAAATGAAGCAACTAGTTTGATTATATTAATGCTAAAAATTGGTGAAGGCAAGGTTGTGGTTTTGGGTTTGGAAATGGTTTGGTTTGTCTTGTGACAAGGGCTAAAGTTTTGGTTAAGTTTTGTAAATTTTCAAATTGGTAAAAAGGGTATGAAAGAAAGAAGGTCAAAGGGATAAATTTTGAAGAGGTAAATGGATGAAAGGGATGAAAAAGAAAGGAGGTAAAAGGGGATAAAGGGATAAATGGTGAGGAGGCTAATGGGTAAATGGAATAAAGAGAAAGAAGATGTTAATGTTAAATAGGAAAAGGGTTTAAGGGAGAAGAATAAGGCCAAAGTGGTTATGTTTTTTAGGTCAAGAAAGAATAGGAAAAATGGGGTTAAGAAAGAAGAAATTGAATTTTCAAAACAATACAAATTACCTTGATGTTTATTGAAGATGGATTGAGGATGGCTTGTTGAGGATGATTGTTGAAGATTTTGGTAGATTTTTATTTCTTTATATCTTATCTCCAAGATGAGAATGACCTCCAAGATGATTACCTTCTCTAAAAACCTATAGCAATATGCTAATAACAAAAGACTAACTTGCCACTTAACCTTGGGTGAAGGAGAGGGGTATTTATAGCATTTTTATTTGAAAAAACATGCCAAAATAGAGCAATATTTAAGAAATTAAAATTTATCCAATTGGGCTCATGATTTAATCAAGGTGTGGTTGGTGAATATTCCCATGTGGGTTGGTGAGTCTCCAAGTTTGAATGGAAATAATGCACATGGGTTTGAATGAGACTTAAATAATTTTTACCATCCTTTCTTGCTTTCACACAAGAACTTAAAGGGGTGGCACACCAAATGTGGTACCATTTATATGTGGGGGATGAAAATTTTAAGGTGAGGTTTGTGGGGATTCCCATGTGGGTTGTAAAATATTCCATTTGGGTTGGTGAGCTTCCATTTGAGCTAAAAAGTCAAAAATGGATGATGTTTGTCTTTTCCAAAGTCTTATTGAGGTAGGTATCTCTTTTAAAGTCTAATTTCATATGGGAAGACAAAAATACATGCTTAATAATGACCCATTAAGGATAAATTCATCACATTACATGGGGGGGCCTTGTAGTGCTTAAATGAGGTCATCAAGCACTTTGGCAAGGGTCCCATGTGAGGTATGATGTCCCACATGAAGCCACATCACTTCTAGGCCACATCACTTTCCATATCACCTCCCATGTTACTTAACATGTCACATGCCATATCACTTGTCATGTCACATGCCATGTCATCATGAATAGTGATAGTGGGTACCATAGTGAATATTACTTTCAAATAGTGATTTTAAATGATATTTGTAACTAGGAAAATAGAGATTTGGTTAGTTAAGAGGGGTTTGGGGAATGTTTAAGAAGTTTTAGAGTATCTTGAGGCATTTAGGCATAAAAAAATATAAGTGTGCAGTTTTCTAGTGTCTATAGGTTTAACTTTAACAATAGGTTAATAAGGTATATGATGATTGAAATATATGGAGGACTCAGAGGCATGTTAAAACTAACCTAAATAAAGAAGAGTGCAGACTTTTAGGTCCTCATTCTTGACCAAAAGGGATCAAAACCTTACAATGATGTGGTGTTTTGGATCTCTCAAGACAATTCATAACTCTTTAAAAAAATTAATAGGTCATATTTACATGATGCACACACTAAGTGTGGAAATTGTTTTCATCATAGATGAAATTCACTATAGGATGGCTATGAGAAGCCTAAATAGACCTAATTAAGAACTTTAAATCTGCCTCTAGGAGTTGGGAGATAGTGTGGGTTCTTATAGTGATAATGGAGATTATATAGTTAAGATATATCATAAAATCCCCTAGAGAATCTTGAAAAAGTGAGGACATATGTGTTAAAATAATAAAACCATCCAGAATAAAATACGGACAAGAATATAGTCAAGATATTTAATGAATGTCATAGTGGTCTATGTATAGAACTTGAAAAAATTTGAGATTCCAAGGGTTAATGGAGAAATGACGGATGTTTAGAGGTTAGGATATCTTAGGAAGAGACTTTCACAAGGAATGTAACCTTGGGAGATTTAAGGTAGACCTCAAATTAAGCCATTAGGGTCAAAATGGCTTAATGGCCTATAAACCCTCAAGATATGAAAATTAGGTTACTAGACCTTTTGGAAGGTCAATAACCATTATATATCATTTAGATCATGTAATACACTATTTCATACCTATTTTAAGCATCTCATAACCAAAAAAATATACTTTTATGGGTTTTGGTCCAAAAATCATCTCTCTTAGTCTCACACATAGTCCTCCAGGCTTGAGAGACTAACTTTTGATGCTCAAAACTTATTGGAGGTGATGCATGGTGGAGTTTGGAGGTTTTTAATAGGTTTTTATACTATAAACTATTGTAATTTATAGTTCTTAAAAAATAATACATATTATGAACCATTTTTAAGAGGTGAAACCACTCAAAACTCTATTTTTCTACTTGGCTTGAAACTCGAGAAGACTTGATTTTATGCATAGATATTACAAGAGGAAATTCATGTGAATAAAGTAATTTAAGGATATTTAGGTACCTTTATGCACTTAAAACTTATGGAATTGATTAAAAAATTGGATGCCACAAGTTTAGAAACAATTTTTAAGACTCTAATCACCCTTACACCTCTTTAAAACCTATTAAGGACCCAATGGAAAGGTTTATCATTTAAACATATTAAATTACAATGGATTGGATTTTACTTGAATTATATGGCCCCTATATGTCCCTTGAAAATATTATATATCACTTGGGTAGTACATGTGAAAGAGAAAGGGGCTAAAAATGGCTTAAGAAGATGGTTGTAGGCCTAATTTACAATGTTTCAATCTTATTATAGTGTCCAAATCCTTGAGGAAGACTCTTAAACCTAGGAAGATGGTATATAACATCATAAAAGTCTTGTCATGACCTCCCCATGATGAAAACAAGCTACCAAAGCACCAATTTGAGTTTTGGTGATGTTTTCCTCATTGTCTTACTCTAATAAACCTATTTGTAGCTTTTACAAAGAGGATTTGCATACTTTGCAATATGATTTAGAGTAGGTGAAACTTTATGAGACCCATATTTTCATCCTATACAATCCATATAAGGTTCTTAAATTTGTAAATGGGTCATTTTAATAACTTGAATCAGGTTTGATGTGAAATTTTCATAGGAAGTTTGAACATGGTCATTGAAGACCTCGATGGGGGGTCCAATGAAGATTAAAATGTTTCAAGACACCTAAAGGAGTTTGAGTTACCACTACAACATCAATATGGAGAGATCTCAAACCTATGAAAAGTGTAAATTAGAGTGGCAAAGGGAAATTTAAGGTGAGTAACCAAAAGTTCCACTTGTCACTCTTTAATAAAGAAGGATATGGTAGTTTCAAGAGGTGAATATGAAGAGTCCCTCCTATGCAACCCCTCATTATGAATTAAATCAACACATGGATTTGAGGTTTAAGAAGTAACATGACAACAAACATCTATCAATCTTGTTGGCAGTTCTATTTATCATTTTAACTTGCTTCATCATGAGAAGACTTATCCAAGATCCTTCTCTCACTCTTTCGCTCTCTATATAGCCTTGTTTGTATTTGTAATAGATTTTACACCTTATTATGGTGAATATATACTCATTTTAATGACTTGGATCAATAAAAAATATTTTTTTTACATCCTCTTCAACTATTCATAGTGTGTATACATTAATATTTTACCTTGTTAAGTAATATGCTTGGTCTTCATTGACATGTTGTCCTATTGTAACACATATATGCAGTTTGAAATCTTCTTTTGTATCTCATTTAAAGTGTTTCAATTAATTATAGGGGTTGAGAGATTTTTCCTATTCTTTATTGTCATTCTAGACCTCGTGATTATTCCTCCTAGCTTAAACATCTATCAAAACCTCCACAATTAAATGTTGATGTGAGAAATGTTAGGTTGTGGAGCTAAAATCTTCACTAATGCAAATAGAGGAGGAGGTTTCAGGATGGTTTCTGAGTGTTACAAATGCCGACATCGACAGGATCAGATAAGAAGGCAACTGATGTCGATCACAAGTCAACTGGTGTCGGCACCCCCCAGGCAGATAGAGACCGATGTCAGTCACATGTGTTGTTTGAGCTCGAGTGTTTTACAAGTAGTTAGCTAATGAACCAAGTGTTTGCATGTTAAGAGCCAAATTTAGACTAGAAGCTGCGGATCTAATTATTGTAATTAGGTGTCTAATTATTGTTTGCATGAGATCTATTTAAGAGACTCATTGGTTGTATTGTAAACTTGTGCTAGAGAGTAAGAGAGAAATAATATAAGCTCTTTTAGAGAGAAGAGAGAAATGGTGTGTTCCTCCTATTACCACAATACCAAGTGTGGGTGCTGGATTGGAGAATCAACAGGGTTCTTCATGTATGTATGATCTTGGTCATCAGGTGAGCATGGCTACTTTAGGAGATATACATGGTAAGTATGATCATTGATTTGTAGGTGTATGTGTGTGTAAGGTCAAGGCTCATAGGGGTGCAAAACTAGATTGATTTGCAGGTGTGCAAGATCAGATAAGACAACAACACAATAGGGAACAGAATTAGTGGGATCTACTTGAAGTACGTTTGTGTAATTTTGGAATGCATGGAGCATAGGTTTAAGGTGAACACCAACTCTATGTTTGAGTTGTGTGTTGGGACCTAGGAGAGAGAGCTTTGAGAGAAAATTTACTGTTTATGCCCTAGAGGTGTGGGAGCCCTAGAGGTGTGTAAGGAAGAAGAACTGTGGTAGCCTTCTTTGTTGTATTTCCTTCTGGAAGAGTTTTAATACAAGTTGTGTATTGTCTCTCATATCATGTGTTATTTCTAAATTCTAGTTACTTGTGTATTCTGGTTAATTTTCAAATATTAAGTTGCTTGGTAATCAATTGTGTGCTTTTGTTATTTATCCCAACACGTGGTATCAGAGCTAAGGTTATAAGGAGCAGGTTTTGTGTTTGGTTACAGGTCACTCTTAAGGGTTTCTAATTGAGTGGGAGTAGAGAAATGATAGAAGAAAGTAAGCTAAGAATGGAGGAGTTGAAAAACACAGATGGTCACTTACAGTCCTACGGAAAGAAAGAGCAGGTAGAAGAATATTGTTGGTTGGTAACAGATCAGCATGAAGGAACTGAAGATGCAGATGTTGCAGGTGTTGTTGCACAGGATGCTTTGGGAGGTTTCTTGGATAAAGTTGAATCTTGTATAATAGATTTTGTTGCCTCTTTCCATGTAGCCCCAAGGAGAGGAGCTGGTGAGCCTTGTCAGATTATTGGCAAAGGGGAAGTGAAGCTGAAATTATAGGTGGTCAACACATGGGTGTTGAAGGAGGTCATGCAGGTCCCAGGCTTGGAGATGTGGCTAATTTCTTCAAGAAAGTTGGGTGATGAGAGATGCACAAGAGCTCTCACAGTGGATGCACTTGAATTAGCTGGTGGTAAGAAAATAGGTACTCTTTATCTACTTGTTTATATTACTGATTCTTCTTCTGTTGTAAAGACGTGGCTTTATAGGCTTGGTCACATGAGCAAGAAGGAGATGCATGTTCTTAAGAGGAAGACTGATATATATGATAGGCTTAAGAATTAGAAAGCCTTAGTGTTTATGGAGGAGATGGCAGATAGAGACTAGTGGATGGGGCTGGATACTTCTGAGCAGGGTAGTTTGGACATGGGACTTGATTCAAAGGAGCTCATAGGTAAAAAGTCATCACTCATAGGCAGACACAGGTACTGGCATCAGTAGGAGGACCAATGTTGGTAGTAGGTAAGACTGACGTCAGTCAAGAGGACTGACGCCAGCAGTAGGAAACACTGATGTCAACAGGTTGGTAGTCAGGATAGGTGCATTAAAACTGACGTTAATTGGATGCAAACTATGTGGTGACTGAGGTCAGTCACTGTAATAGATTTTGGGCAGATAGCAAGCTATCAAGGAGTCTCAAATACCCATATGGAGGACTGAAGGTGGTAAGTAAGCCTCAAATTTGTTGTTCCTCTTCTTCATACTAGTTGCTGACTGCAGAGTAGGAAGGATCTAGGAAATAGTGGGAGTATGGTAGGAATATGATGCATAACCAAGCAGGAGATTTGGTAGGGTTGTTAGTCAGTATGAAAGCATAGAGACAAATGGATACCTTAGTTGAAGAATAGAGAGAATGGACACGTGCTATGGAAGACTAGGTCATATGGTCTTAAGGAAGCTGCAGGACAGTGGTACAGGTTTTGATAGGTGGATGACAAAGCATGACTTTAGTCAATGTCAGGGTAACTACTGTGGTTTGTCTTACCAGGAGGATGATGGTCATGACATTATCCTGTTACTGTATGTGGATGGTATGTTTGCTAGCAGGTTTGTACATACATGGTTTTGTTGAGCTAAGGGTAAGATTAGTTTAGTGGTTTGTTATGAAGAATTTGGAGCAGTGAAATTCTTTGACATGGGAGACATGGGAGATCACAAGTTGATTTTGTCTCCATTGGGAGCTGATATGAATCAGGTGTTGGTGAGGTGCAAGATGTAGAATCAGAGCACACCAAGGGCTAGATAGTTTAGTGTCCAAAATCACATGAGGTCTGATATAGACCTGAGTTTGCCCAAGCAGTGGGTGTTGTTAGAGAGTTAGGAGCCAATTCAAGGAAGTGGGTTCTCAGGGATGTGAGAGGGACCAGTAGCAGGGATTCATGCTATTTAGGGTTAGGACTTCACTACATGGGTTTGTAAGTTCAGATGTGGTAGGTTACTCTAATGATAGGAGGTGCACCACAGGTTGTGTGGTGGGTGGTCTTCAGGATTGATCTTGAAGAGGGATACAAGCCAGGACATAGATTAGATGGGGTATAAGTACAGGTATAGTGCAGCTATTTATCTCCAAGTGGGAGATTGTTAGGTTATGGAGCTAAAAGCTTCACTAATGCAAATAAAGGAGGAGGTTTCAGGATGGTTGCTGAGTGTTATAGACACCAGCATCAGTCAAGCCAACTGACGTCGGTAGGATTAGATAAGAAGGCAACCAATGTCAATCAGAAGTCAGCCGGCATCGGCACCCCCTAGGTAGATAAGGACTGATTTCGGTCACCTGTGTGGTTTGAACTTGAGTGTTTTACAGGTAGTTAGCTAACGAACCAAGTGTTTGCATGTCAAGAGCCAAATTTAGACTAAAAGCTATGGATCTAATTATTGTAATTAGGTGTTTAATTATTGTTTGCATGAGATCTATTTAAGAGACTCATTGGTTTTATTGTAAACTTGTGCTAGAGAGTAAGAGAGAAATAATATAAGCTCCTTCAGAGAGAAGAGAGCAATGGTGTGTTCCTCCTAGTGCCACAGTACCAAGTGTGGGTGCTGGATTGGAGAATCAGCAGGGTTCTTCATGTATGTATGATCTTGGTCATCAGGTGAGCATGGCTACTTTAGGAGATCTACATGGTAAGTAAGATCATTGATTTTCAGGTGTATGTGTGTGCAAGGTCAAGGTTCACATGGGTGTAGAACCAGATTGATTTGTAGGTTTGTAAGATCAAATAAGATAACAACACAATAGGGAGAAGAATCAGTGGGATCTACTTGAAGTACATTTGTGTACTTGTGGAGTGCATGGAGCACTTGTGGAGTGCGTGGAGTACAGGTGTAAGGTGAACACCAACTCTATGTTTGAGTTGTGTGTTGGGACCTAGGAGAGAGAGCTTTGAGGGAAGATTTATTGTTTATGCCCTAGAGGTGTGGGAGCCCTAGAGGTGTGTAAGGAAGAAGAACTATGGCAGCCTTCTTTGTTGTATTTCCTTCTGGAAGAGTTTTAATACAAGTTGTGTATTGTCTCTCAATTCATGTGTTATTTCTAAATTCTAGTTACTTTTGTATTCTAATTAATTTCTGCATATTAAGTTGCTTGGTAATCAATTGTGTGCTTCCGTTATTTATCCCAACAAGAAATTCAGATATAGAGTAGTGTATGTTCAAATTATTTTCATGGTATACATGTGCACATGTAATTTTTTGGTAGGGATAAATTTATTTGGTGTGTCCTCCCCTTAGTTTTATTTCATGTTATTCTTCTCTCATTTCCTTTACAAGATGGTAGTGTAGTGTTTATGATCTTAACTAATACATCAAGGGGAGCTAGCCTTATAATCTAGAGGTTTAATCCACTTACAAGTCACCCACAACCTAGGACCAATCCCATTACATATCTCAAGTGAGAGGGCTTGAAGAAACCCTCTCAAGGGAGTAAATTTGATCTATAACAAGTTTCTAATATAGTGAATGTTGAGAATCTTGATGCACAAATTTAATGTTATATAGACTAACATGATTTAAATAATGCTTTCCCCAAAGATTATTTGTAATTGATAAATATCTATATGATTTTAAACTCTAAATATAGTTATAATATGTTATCATTTATTGATGGAATTTTTGGATATAATCAAATAAATATTAATACCAAAGACCAAGGAAAAAATCATTTACCACACTATAGGGAATATTTTTTTATTTGTTCATTTCTTTAATATTGATTAATGTGGGGGACACTTATCAAATATATGTGATGCATATATTTTATGGTTATATATAAGACATTATAAGATTATGTAGGTGAGTTACTTAAAAAAATTTAAAATAGACAATATCTTGTTCTAGATTTAATACTTGTATTTAAACAACTATAAAAGTATAATGTATGCTTAAACCCACAAAAATGTGTATTTAGGGTAACATCAGCAAAATTACTAGGATATATCATCTCATTAAAGAATAAAATTAAATCTTAATTACTTCAAAAATATTGTAGAGGTGCCTCTATCAAATGTGTTGAAATAATTATGATCTTTACAAATAAATATCAAAGTGATAAGACATTGTGTTGCTCAATTAGTTGTTAATACAACCTATCACATAATTAATAAATAAATATGAAAAACATTAATGAGATTCCAAATGTGAATAGGGTTTCAATGTAATCAAATAAATCTACTTAATACACCTATCATCATTCCTCCTATACCATATCAACCTTTGTTTTTATTGTTTAACCTTAATTTGGATAAGAGGATATGATAATTGGGTAGATAGGGTTAAGGATATATAAATGATAAGGCACAAGGGTTAATATCATATATATAACATGCCCATTATTATTCTAAAATCAAATGTACCATATGATAAATTTATAAAACTAAGATAGGCTATAAATGGAAAGTATAGATATGTTAGATATATAAATGGCATAAAATAAATTACTTAGCCATTTATGATGTTAATATAATACTAGATTTGGTATTGACAAGAAATAGACAAGAAATAGTTTTGGATCAATTGTCAGATTTTGGATGTGGTGCCTCTAGCTCTCTAGATAATTGTGTCAACATGGGATAGTTATGATTATGGTAGTGTCTTATTTCAACATTGGTTTCCTATACAAAATATGTGCTCAAAAAGGATGTGACCACCTAGATTCTTTTGGGTTTGGATTTACCTTCACTCTAGTGCATTCAAATCTTGCTCATGAACTATCACTCCTAGTGAAATGGTAAGACCTTATATTTTCATCTTTAATGTGCCCTTGGATAAAAATGGGTTAGTGGGAACATGATGTTGATATGACCCATAATGACCCCATTGTTAAAATCTATTTCCTATGTAGCTAATACTCTTGAAGAGGGCCTTAGACTCATGTATTTTTACCCTATATGTTGGCTTGTATGTGAATCATGTAATGTGTAAAACAAGTACAATAGTGATCTTTATTGTAACTTAAAAAATGTGAGCTTACAACTACTCCTTTGGTACTTCAAACCTATAACTAGGCCATTCTTTTGACTGATATAATAATAGGGTAAAATAGAAAACCTTTTAGTAACTTGAATGCTTTTTTAGTGTTCTTTAGGTTTGATTTATAGGTGTTCATATGTGAGGAATTAATGAGGGTTGATATTATATTTATACCAATCCTATATAGAAATGATTCACTTTAAATCACATAGGAATACCTTTTTAACACATTTATCTTTAAAATTGGATGACTTATGGCATTAGCATTAAGCCAGGACAATAATGTTGATAATATTATCTGACCCAGACATGAGTGTCCAAGGATAAGGAGAGTAGGCATAGGCTCAAAACTTGTATAGGTATAATATAAGTACATTTAAATCATTATGGGTAAGATGGGATGTATGTGTCATTAATGACTAAGAGATAGGCCAAGGGGCACAATACAAATAAGATACAAGGATTGTAAAAGTAATATATGTGTAGAACTAAGAGGAATAGCCAGGGTCATGACTTTTCCAAGTAAACAAGGTTAAGGTGCTACATAATCACAAAATATCATCTAAATTCCCCTCATTAATCTATTAATGAAATGGATAGTTTATAAGAAAGGAATAAGTACCTAGGTGTGTATACACACCTTGTCTCTGCTTGAGTTGAATTTGAGTGCTTTGTTGGACTTGGGTTTGGGTGACTTTTTATTGACTAACCTACAACCAATAACATGTTACAATGTATAATAAATGTATATAATCTAGGTAAAAAGTACTTGAAATATATTGAAATTTAAATAGAAAGGTTTATGAGTATACCTATGTGTTGATGTCATCGCCTTGCCTATTGTCAAGTTATGTTTTACAAAATATGTATCATTGTAAGGCTCTGAAACTAATATTAGGATAAATATAAAAAAAAATTAAATTACATATATCAAACAATATATATATATATATATATATATATATATATAGAGAGAGAGAGAGAGGTTGGAAGGCACATGCCCCCAACTCTTAAACAAAAGTGATTTATCCCCTGGTAATTGAGATTAGTTCAATTGTGTAACCCAATGATACTCATAACCTAGTGATTTTTTATGATCAAGTACAAACTAAAAACTTGGTAATATTGAGTGATTTAATCACCCCAACCATGCCAAAAGTTAAACTAAATACTATAGTAGATTGGTTTTTTAAATTCTATAAAAGTGTATTAGGTATCAGTACATGTAATAGTTTTAGAATCTGATATTAATTTAGATTTTGAAATATTAGACACATGTTGAATAACATATGCACCTTATATTTTTCTCATGCTAAAACTATGTGTAATAATGGTACTATATATATAGTTCTTCCATAAATGTGTGTCAAAATCATATAACTATGTGTTTTGTCCAATTCAAAAAATGTGTAAGTGTTGAGGACATGCTTCCAAAGCATACCCACACTATATATAAAGAAATATAAAAATTATATAAGTACCAATATGGAGGAAATGTTTTTAAAACATGCCCCCAGTATAAATTGGAGATTTGGAATGTTGAGTTGGTGTGCTAAACATGATTCCAATTCATGCCCCCACTAAATTTGAAAAGTATGAATGTATGGAAGACATGTCATCATGACATTCCACCACTGAATCTATAAACTATTATAAGTACCATATATTATG
Organism: Torreya grandis; assembly: GCA_037957365.1. NCBI lineage: Eukaryota > Viridiplantae > Streptophyta > Pinopsida > Cupressales > Taxaceae > Torreya > Torreya grandis. The sequence continues at coordinate 526,860 of JARHVA010003346.1, read as the reverse complement.
TGAGTGTGGAGAACATGCTTCCAAATCATGCCCCCACTATAATCTAGAAGCTATGAATTTATGTAATCTGTGTCATCATGGCATGCCCCCATTAAATATGCAAAGTGGTGTAAGTACCATATTCTAGATTAGTGGGATAACATGCTTCTAAAACATGCCCCCACTATAATTTAGAAATTATGAAAAATATGGAATCCATGTCACCATGACATGTCACCACTACTATGCCCTCCTATTTAAGGTGAGGGAAAATTATTAATTGGTAATTATCTCACCTCTAAAAGATAATATAAATGTAAATCTATGAATGTAACCATGTAAGATATAGAAGTAAATATGTCTAGGTAGATATAACATTGAAGCACATAAAACTAATGTGATCACATGTAGGACTAATATGCATGATAAATATCATGCTAAGATATATATATTAATAATAAAATATCAATAAGAAAATAAGTATACACACAAGAGCACTCAAAAATAAGTCAAAAGGAAATGGTCCAAGGGGACCGTAAATAAGGCCCATGTTCAAATGCCATGAAATCAAATAAACATGACCTAGTCAAATGTCCAAAAAAATAGGAATGACATATTCAAATGTCCAAGAATTAAATCATAGATATATGGGCCACATATAATAGATCATATTCAAATTCTCAAACAATAAAGACAATAGAAAGGTAAAATACTTGAGGAAGTGTGTAGAGTAAAAGCTTAAGAAACCAACATAAACATGTCATAGTGGCCTATGGATTGATTGTGCTATAAAATACATCAATTACATAGCATATCAAGTACCATATGTAATGTATAATCATGTATAATAGTCATTCATAAGTATATATGTAATATTAAAAATGATAGTGTATAATGATCATTGAATCATATAACCTGTGTATCAAGATCGTATAAGATGGATGGACCCAATATCTTGGTGACGTGAGTAAAAGGAAGGCCCAACACCCATAAGTCTATCATGTGTATATAATCCTACATACACATCCATATATATATATATATATATATATATATATATATATATATATATATATTCCTATGGATGTGTATGTAGGATTAAATGATATACTAGTCCTCAACATGGAACTAACATAGAGATGCCAATGAACCAATAGAACATGTAGGTGCTAAAAATGTTTTTTTTATTTTTTAATGTTTTTATATTTTTTTGGTATTTTTTAAGATGAGTAAAGATATATATATATATATATATATATATATATATATATGGATGTGTATGTAGGATTAAATGGTATACTAGTCCTCAACATGGAACTAACATAGAGATGCCAATGAACTAATAGAACATGTAGGTGCCAAAAATGTTTTTTTGATTTTTGAATGTTTTTATATTTTTTTGGTATTTTTTAAGATGAGTAAAGATAATCCTATAATTCCATCTAATGGATGGTCATAGATATCTCCCCCCATTATGAACCTTAAAACCTCAAGTTGGATCTTTTACATTGTTTGTATTATGATTGGCTAGGTCAAAAAGGGACATAGCATGTTCCTCCTCACGTTTTGAATGTGTAGTAGAAGATGTAATGCTATCACTAGAAATATTTATTAATTTTCCTTCATGAGTAAAATAAATGTCTTGTTTATTTTGGTCAATTATTGCTTCTATTTGGTGTAGACAAAGATTTCCAAGTGTAAATGCATATGCAGATGTGATAGGCATAACCCAAAAACATGTTTTAATTACTTTAGGACCACAAGTAATTGTTATTGTTATGTTTCTAAAGGATTCTTTCCTGAGTTTGTTAAATTTAATCACATTTACTGTAAATATCTAACATTACTAGTAGTTTTTGCTTGTGTAGGATTAGCATGGTCATGACAAAAATAAGCACCACCCATGTATAATTTATTTATTAAATCTTGTTGGCATGGACACTTAATATTTTTTTTAATTTTGAGATTCTCTTATGGGACTTGGACCTTGGATCAGTCCCATGTTAAGTAACATTTATAAACTGGTCATATGGAGTTTAGGAATGCCACATTTTTGTTCATAATGTTCTTTAGGAAATTGGTCTCCTTCATTTAATTGAGGGATAAAAATTAGTACTAGGAAGGAGAAATGTTAGACTTCATTGGATGAGTGATTATGAATGAAACATATTTATGTACATCTACATGTAAATAAATAAAGGACTCATATTGTTTTTATAATGCTCTTTCCTTTAAGGGGGAAAGAAGGCCTCTACTAAATATAAATTATAGTTCCAAATATAAGGGTCTAAATGCAAGCTCATATGATGTACTTTTGAATTAAAGAGTATAATCTTTGAGGGAATCATCATCACATTGTTTGAAATTATGTAAATATTCTAGTGTAAGTTTTGGAACCTTGTGAATATTGAAAGACATAAAAAATGCATCTTCTAATTCTAAGAGAGTTCTTAAGTAACCCTTTGGTAGGTTATAAAACCAATTTTAATCCCCATTTTTAATTCTCATGTGGAAACATTTTAGAAATAACTTGTCATCTTGTGCCTATGGACCAAAAGAATGTACATAATTAATCATGTGGTCGAATGGGTCTTTATGTGTTATAAAGAGAGATAAATGTGGTAGCTCAAAACCTTGTGGATGAGGATATTCAAATATACATTGTGCAATAGGTTTATTATTTAATGAGGTAAAATTTGTACTATCATTATGGAAATCCACTTACACTTGTGTTATAGAAACCTATTTTTGAAGATCCTAATAATTCTCATCATGGACATCATATGATCCATGTGAATGTTGGTGTTTGACATGGTTGTTATCATTGGTTCTAAACCACAACCTCATTTGAATCTATGCATATGAGTGTCATCATCCTCATGGATAATAAGCATGAATTTATCAATCTTTCATTGGGTACATTTTGGTAATGGTAATGGATTTTGAATTTTGGTACCCTTGGTGTATTATTTGAAGATATTAGAATGGATTTAGAACTTTACAGATGCACCTTTTGTAAATATATATCAATTTGAGCTTTAATAATCATTGGTAAAGGCACCTCTTTTGGTATGGTAGGAATCTAATTTTGTTGATACACATTACTTAACATTTGTAGGTGTTTTTTATTTGTAATATTAATACTATCTTTATCAGAAAATTTAAGATCTTTCCTTTTCATTTATGGCTTAATATGACTTGGTAAAGATACCATAATTTATTGGATAACCTTTCAAAAAAATTCAATATCAAATGAAGGCCAAGAAGGATTATCACCCTTAATAAGGGAGTATTGTTTTTAAATGTATGAATAAGAGGGATTTTAATCAATGAACCTAAAGGAACATCTCCTTTATTAATGATTTAAAAACCTCCATGGTTTCCTTATGGAGTTGACAAAAATTATCCTGCTCAAATGAAAGTACCTTATCTCCATGGGTTATCAATTTTGGTATAGAAGGCAATAGAATATTCTTTAGGTCCTCCTTGAGATGGATCAAATCATGTATTTAAAGGATGGGAGCATGGACCTAATTAGAGGGATGATAGCTACCATCATTTAATGATTTTATATTATTTAGCTTAGTACTTGGGGGAATACAAAATTAATGCATTTTGATCCTTTCTTAGAGATATCATTGAATGGTTTCATAGTCATAATCATCAAAGAAATAAATTTCATCCATTATAAAATAGAGAAATAACACAAAGATTAAGACAAGGTAGAAGATAAGCATCTAATAAATAATGCTTAAGCAATAATGATGTTCAAAGATTGGGTTCACCAAATGTTTAACCCTAATTTGGATAAGATCATATCCTTCTTAGGTAGATAGGGTTAAGTACATATAAATTAGAGTGAAAATGGGTGAAAAATCATATCTACAATAGGACAATTAATGTGATAAACTCATATGTACCATATGCTAAATTTATAAAACTAAGATAGGTTATTAATATAAAGTATAGTTATGATAGATATATAGATGACATAAAATAAAGTACTTATCTATTTATAATTATAATATAATGTTGGATTAGGTAAAGGTAGGAAGACATTTCTAGACCAGTCATTAGATTTTAGATATGGTTTATCTGGCTCTCTAGATAGTTACATCAGCCTGAGATAGTTATGTCAATACTAGTGTCTGATCTCGATGCTAGTGTCATGTATGGAATATGTACTTAAATAGGATGTGACTACCTGAATGCTTATGGGTTTAGATTTACCTTTTTTCTAGTGTATTTATATCTAGGTTATGGACTATCACTCTTGGTGAAATGGTAAAACCTATCTTTGCATTTTTAATGTGATCTTGGAGAAAAGTGGGTTAGTGTGCACACAGTGTCAAGATGACCCAAAATGACCCCATTGTTAAATGGAACTACCTAAATATCCAATAATCCATAATATGGCCTCAAACTCATGTATTTCTCCCCTACGTGTTGGCTTATGTGTGAATCATTGAATATGTAAAGCAAGTACAATAATGACCTAACTTTTAACTTGGAAAATATGACCTTATGACTACTCCTTTAATACTTTAGACTTGTAGTTTGGTTGTTCATTTGATTTATATTAGAATAGGTAAAAATATAAAAATATTTTGGTAAATTGAGTACTCATTGAGTGCTTTTGTAGTGCTCTTTTGGTTTGATTACTAGGTGTTCGTAGGTGAGGAATGAATGAGGGTTGATATTGTATTTATACCAATCTTATTAGGAGATAATTCACATTAAAGAACTTAGTTTGACCATTATAATATGTTTATTTTGAAAATTGGATGGATTTATGGCACTATAAACTTACATCAGGATAAGATAGTAATGTTGACACTACTATATGACCTAGATGTTAGTGTCTAGGGAGAAGGATAGCAGGCATAGACTCATAGTTTATATAGGTATAAGATAAGTATATTTTAAGCATTGTGTGCAATATGGGATGTCATTTTCATTAATATAACATTTATTGGACTAACATATAGGCCAATGGGAATAAAATAGATTAGATATGAGGCTTTTAGAATAAAGACATGTATATAACTAAGAGGAACATAAAGGATCATGAGTTTTCCAAGTTTACAAGACTTAGGTGCTACATAATCACAAAATATCATCTACAATTATACATTTTTATTATATATTTGGGGATTTATTTGGCATAATATGATGATGATCATAGATAGTGTGTGATCTATTAAATTATCCTTACGTTAGTTGAGTATGAAAGATATTACAATATAATGGAGAATTTACATTTAGATCTTGTTTTTAAAGGAAAAAATCTTCAACATTGTATGCTAAATAATAAAACACATGATATTATAAATGTGGATCTGTTAAATTTTCTAATGTCAAGACCACATCTTTAAATAATTTTAGCTAAATTTGTGGTGTTTCTTATGTAATAAAACTAAAAATTCCATAAAAGGACATATCACCAATCAATTATACTTTTAGAGATGAACATATGACATATCATATTGATGACAATACTTAGACTATGTACTTTTATGGGTTTAACTTACCCTCATGTGATGGTTTTGGAATATTTATTAATACTCCTTAAGGATAGGCTATGTCATTTTCATATCATTTAGGATTTTCATGCACAAATAATATATCATAATATAAGGCATTGATTATAGGATTTTTTTTCACATGTGCATTATAGATAAAATCTATTCAGGAACATGTTGACTCAAAACTCATTTCCAAATAGGTTTCATAAATCTATCAAAACAAATACTAATAAAAATTACCAGAAAGAGATACTGTATAAAATTATCTAACACATTTTTATAACTTTTTGATGGAAAGTATACATAAAAAAGACAATCATCATGGTGATGTCATGGCTAGTGCAACTTATCTAGTCCTTATTGATATTAATGATGATCATTAAATTTTTATTATACATAGGTTACAAAAACTATAAATAATGATATCATATATAGTATATTTATCAATTATTTCAACCACATGTAGTGCACTTAACTCAGAATGATAAAGTGATATCTATAATTTTTTGTATAAATTTATAATCCATAAAAACTTCTCAAAGAATGATAAATGTAAATTGTAGTGATATGTATTTCAATATGTTTATATAGGTGGATATTTTTATAAGTGGTCATTTTACATGTAGTTACATCAATTTTTTAGATAGGAATAATCCAAGTTATCTGTACAAGAATTCCATAATAGCAAATGTGGTGGACACTGTACCAGAAAATCAATGTCTTATAAGTCACTAAGGATTAGTTACTATTTGCCTAAAATGGATCTAGAATGTAAAGAACACATAAATTTATGACAAAAATTCTAGTGACATTAATTTTAATCATGAACATTCACAATAATTACAACCTATAGTATCACCATCGCCATTTTATATGTAGGGACTTGATGTGATAGGTAAGATAAATTTAGAATCATATAATGGACATATTTTTATTGTAGCTTCAAAATAATTTATGAAATGGGTGGAAGCAATACCCTTGAATTCAACTACAAAAGAGGACCTATGCATGGTTTTTATTATAAATATTATTTCATGATTTGGTATCTCATAAACTACTATAAAAAGTAATAGATCATCCATTAAAAATAATAAAATTAAGAAATTTTGTGCTAAACACAAAAATCAGCACACATTTTCCACTTCCTATTTTCTCCAAGTAAATGGCCAAGTAGAAGCAATAAATAAGATAATTTCCAAGATTTTAATAAAAATAGCTATAAAACATGGTATTTTATCTTGATTTGATTGTATAACCCTAATTAAGATAAAAACTTTAATGTAATTTAGATTGCAAAGTATGAAAATTAAGCATGAATCTAAATGTAAAATATTGAAATTGATTTGAGAAGTGGCATGCGTTAAATATAGAAAGTACAAAAGAGATCAATATACATAGATTTATTAGTTCACTAAATGATTGTGACTATATTTTGATGATGGGAAAGGAATATAATAAGGCATGTGAGTTTCACAAATCTGAAATTATTTTTAGATACACCTATGTTAGTGACTAAGGTTGAAATTTATGTCTTGAGTTGATTTGGATATTTAAAACCATACAATCAGCTACATATTCTTGTGATACCTATGTATGTGTGATCTTAATGTTTTACTATGTTCACAACTCTATAAATTAGTCTCATTTTTATAAAAAAACATAGGTCTACTTGTGAGAGGTATAAACCTATAAAATTTTGGGAAGTGTAATGGGTTGAGCTAACCCAATCACCCCTATTGATGATTGACCACTTCTTATGTATCTAATAATTATAAGAGGTAAGTCAAGACACATTTCTTCCCCTTAGTGTGAATTTGTAATTGTTCTCCTTTGATATATGGATACACCTAGAATATGGCTTTTGATACTTGACAATATTCACTCTTGACTTGGCCTACTATGCTTCAAACTTGGCTGATGACTTATTGTAATGAAATTACTTCATAAATAAAGTATAATAACAATAATAGATCATAATATGAGTAAAATAGAGATAATATATGAATAAATGACAAGCCAATTCAATGGAAAACCTCCACAACCTTAAAATAAAAACATAATTCATATTATGATGATAAAATACTAACCCCTACCTCCTTTATATACCATAACTATGATATGTAAACAACCTAGGTTGTGCCTACCACCAATATTAGAATAACTATATGATCATATGAATTAATTAAAGCTTATTATAGTCATAATTTGGCTACACATATCCCAATACATGCTATAGGATAAGGGTATATCATGCCCTCTCCCTTAAAATAAATGGTATCCTCAATGTTGATGATCTCTAGATGTTGGTACAACAACTCTTCCTCCTCCCATGCTACATATTCATTGTTTAGTCTATTCCACTTAATCATATACTCATTAATTACATTCTTCCTCACCATGTTAGTACATGTGTAAGGGATTGTCTTAGGTTCCAAAATGATTTCGGGTTCTTCATTAGGCTTAGGTAAGTTTATTTAGGTAGACATTTTTTTCCCATTCCTCCTTCAAGCAAGAAACATGATTGTTCTAGTGACATTATAAAATTCGCACTGAACTAGAGATTACATCCTTTTAGTGTTGACTATGTTCTTCAACTATTATAACCTTTGTATGGATCCTCAATATAGAGATAATAGATGGTGGTTGGTAATCCATAGACCCTATGTAATAATTTTATCTCATAGGTGACTTTGTTATGGGCATATACTCAATAATCATTAAATAATTTTCCACCCTTTCCTAAAAATATATTGGTATGTGTGTAAGTTATTAATATTCTTCAATTAGAAACAATTATGTTGTAGAACCCTTAGATCCTTTGTCGAGATTGTTTGAATTTTATGAGATTTTATAATTTGAGCTAAATTTTCATGCATTCATTTCAACTCAAACATATTCCATTTATAATGAAAATGCATGTATAATTCCTAGAAGTTTATCTTGATTTTTATTAAGATCTTTAGCTAATGGACTCCTAATACAATATTAGATCCACCCGTGTGAATAAAAAACATAGGGGCATATAATAGGTAATCTCATGTGGTGAGTTTAATACCATGACATTTTTAAAAAAAACTAATTTCATTCCCATCCATATCCATGACTTGAAATTCTAAAGTTAGGAAAATAAAACAATTCAACTATGTATCTAACTAATGGTTGATAGAGTTGTGAGTAATCCTTGAGTCAATAAAGATTTTAATCTTTTGTTCCTTTAGAAGACCCATCACTTTGAGGGTTTGTTGGGAGTGAACACCTAACATTGCATGTTAAGAGATATTTTATTGTTAATCTCCAAACCCTAGCTCATCCACAACCTCAACTAATTTTTCTTCATCCTCATTTTATTAAGTGAGGCACTGAATGTAGAATAATATATTTTCCACACATTTATGTCCTAGACTATATTCCTGTCATAGTTAAAACATGACCATTTTTCATTATTTTCTTATATTTTTTGAGTTAAATTGGTAGGTTATGGAGATGATGGTGCAAAGGTTATATTATCATTGATTATAGTGAGTGTGCATCCCCTCATAAACAAGAATTATTCCTATAACCTACATGTTATGATAATAGAATTTGAAACATTAAGTGGATTAAACATTTATACCTAATTTTGAATGTGGTTCTTGAGACCACTAATAAATATATTGTTCATGTTAGTTTAGGTTTTTATTTCATTTAATATTTTATCATACACATGTTTAATTAACTTGTTTAGGTGTATTTTTAGGTCATTGTGAAAGATAATCCCACTTTCATGAGGAAATGAGGACATGTTTATCTTTCACCTATATAATTTACATTCTTAAATATTTTATGGATAATGATGATAATGCTAATATTGCAATCTTTTGACTATTGATTATTAAGCTTCTTTTGGATCATGTTTGATTTTGATACAACACAGAGGTAATTTCTTCATGTAGTCAATCTCATCTAGATTGATCCTTGATTATGGCCCACTTTGACATGATATCATATCTTTTTTGGTAGATGAATGCCATTATCACTATTGTGAAATCTTGATTTTCAACTCACATGTCATAGTTATACCATTTATGTACATAATTTTGAAGATCCACTCTTTCCCATATTTTGCTCTACTTTTAGGGTCCTCTATTGATTCAAATTCAAAAAAGAACAAAATAATAGTGTCTCATGTTGATCATATTTAATATGATAGGTTTTAATGTAAAATGTCATGCACCATCTAATTTAAAAGGTGTCAAAACCCTAAAATTATTTGTAAACATGACCTAGTTTTGTGACAATCATTTTTTTCTATTTTTGGAAGGTTTAGAGGCTTTTTCAGTGATTTCACACAAATCTATATAATTGGGTTCTCCAAAGGGAAAATTAATTTATGGAATTTTATAATTTTATAGATGTCCTTAGTGGGGTTTTGATGGATTTTTGAGATCTATACCAAATCAAGTGTTTTCATGGAAGGCAAAGTTTCAACACATGTGTGCACATGTCGTAACTATTGACTATTATAATAGCCCGAAACCTTGACATAAAACTCTACACTAATTTTATATCCAAATTATAACTCTAATTTTCATCCATAATTGAAAACCCTAACATCAAATTCTAAGATACATTGGTAGCCCAAAAGTATGACATCGATCAAACTTTTTGACTACATCAGTAACTATAAGTTCCATTATCAGAACCATCAACTACTTTGGTAGCCTAAAGTTCTAATGTAAACAATATTAAATGTTATGGAATTCCATAACATTTACTTTCATAACTCTTAACTATTGTAATAGTCAAAATTTATACTAGCTAAACTATTGTGACCTTCAACACTACCAAGACCTATCAAAATTTTGGTGACTAAATGAAGGCCCTACATTTATAACATCCAACCCTGATCTCAGACTTTATAACTACACAAGTAGTGAAAAACCCTAAAAAATATAAATGGATGCCTAAAATTTGATGATGATGATGATGATGATGGGGACATCAAATTTAATCTCATAAAGTGTAACACTATTCATTGGCAATTTGGAGTCATTTTTCATGATATCAATCATACATTAATCATATTAATAAAAATGAGGTGGGGACTCTCATAAAAGATCTTATCCCATTGGTTATATGGTGTGGTCACATGGAGGGGGATTAAATTTTAATTATTAATATTGGGGTATTAGCCTTAGCACCTAATTCAAACTTTTTCACACTAAAATGTTTTCAAATTTTTCAAAGTGGAGATTGCCCTTGTCATCCATAACTTCAAATACATAGAACTTTCATCTTGTTTATCCTTTTGAGATGATATTTATTTTTAAAGCGTAAGTTTTTTAATACCATGCATTGGTAATATTATCATGCTTTATAAATTTTAACCTTTGAAGATTCATAGGGGGTTGGATATTATTAGTCCTTCAGCATAATAATTCAATACATACTTCCTTTATATACCATGGATCTAAGTTCAATTCTAGTTATTACACTATTTAACTATCATGAGTGAAAATTAAAAGTGAAAATAATCTTTAGGATAAAAGGATTACACATAATCACTATGGGTATAGAAATAGAACTAACACTTGAAGTAGACAAGGTGAAGTGATACAAAAAAAGTAATGAAGCCTAAAGTCTACTATACATGTCTATGTCTTTGGACTTGCTCTTTCATATCTAAGCTAAAACTAATCCAAATAATTTATGGTCCACTTTGGAAAAACTCTTTGTAAATTAGGACATAATTAAATGTCATGATTTATGTTAGCAAAGGTTCTTGAAGCATCAAAACATGCTAAGGATGAGGATAGTTATGTTATACTTTAGTGCATACGATAGTGCATAATATTCATACAAAAGGTTGGAAAATAGAAACATAAAAAGTATGATTTATTATGTGTTAAGTAGGAATTAGGAATAACCAAATATTCATTATCTTAAATAGAGTATTTAGATTAAATTAGATATAAAGTAATCAAACATTAGACATGAGAATGAACATAAGGAATAAAATAAAAAATCATAGGTAACCATATCCAGATAGTCTCTATTGATCTCTTCAAAAGTGTAACTCAATTATTATTATAAATATAAGTATATATAGACATTTTTAGTCTATGATTGTTCATATTCTTCTCATAATTGCTGACAAAAGTGGATTCTATTCATATTATAGCCTATTACAAGTCATGGAGATAGGATTATATATATATATATATATATATATATATATATATATATATATATATATGACAAACTAAATACATAATGATGAATATTAGATGAATATCTTGTGTAGATTTTAATTTTCTAGACTAGAAATGTTATTTCTATTAGGAATAAATAAAAAATTAAAGAAAAATAATCTCCCAAAATTATAATAACAAGAACTATGAACAGAGATACATAAAGAACAAAAATTAAAAATGCATAAGAAGATAGGATTTAACGTGGTTCACCCAATGTGGGATACATCCACCAAGAAACACTTTCTTATATTTTATTACAAAATAATAGAAGTATAATCCAGATCAATATCACAATGATAAAGCATAAACATCATTTATATCTACTCTCAAATTCACGCTTGAATTCAAGCACTTTGTTTTCCTTCTCAAACTCATTTCTTGCAATGTATTACCTAATATATGTCTCTATAATACATAAATAGGTAACTGACATAGCCATTTTAAAAAATAATGGGTACTAAAACTATGGGCGAAGTCAACCCATAATTGTTCCTCATTAATCATGGGTGATGACACCACACATATACAAGTATAGATAAACCACATATCTATAACCCCAAAGAGAATATATTAAGAGTGTATAGTAAATTCTAATTTATAGTATTTGAAATACATTTTAATGTGGGAATAGGCTCCACAACATAACAATCTCCCACTTCGATACTAATTTCCTCTGAGCAATCTTCTCAATATTTCACTATCATCTATGAAGGCCAACTAAAGTTGAACATAGCTTTAGTTTCTCCCTTGTGACCACCTTGGTCATCATGTTTTCATGATTTTGATAGGTATGAATCTTCTCCAACTTCAACTTGTCTTCCTCTAAAATTGTCCTAATGAAATGGTAATTCAACTATATATGTTTCATTCGAGAGTGAAAGTAGAGTTCTTTACTAGATGTATAACACTCTGATTGTCACTATAGAATTTTACTTATTCTTGATTATGCCCCAAATCTTAAATTAAATGATATATCCAAATCATCACTTTGCTCACCTCTATGCTAGTAATATACTCAAGCTCTCTGGTTGACAAAGCTACAAGTTTTTATAGTCATGAAATCTAGCTCACTTCTATGTCACCTATAGTAAATACATATCCTATCATGTTCCTCATATTGTCTAAATCTCTAAACATGTTTGAATCTATATAACCATGCAAAGTGGTGTCCAATCCACCATAGATTAAAATTTTATCAATGGTCCCTCTCAAGTATTAGAGGATCCATTTCACTACCTGACAGTGCTCTCTATCTGTATCACTCATGTACCTACTTATTATTCCTACTACATGGGAAATATATAGCCTAGTGCACACTATGGCATACATCAAGCTTCTAAATGCTAATGAATAATGTACACAAGACATTTGGATTTTCTCTTCCTTTATCTTGGGACACTTCTCTTTTGATAACTTCAAATGGCCTACCAAAGGAGTCCTAACTAGTATAGCATCCTACATATTAAACCTCTCTAAGACCTTTTTAATGTACTCTTCCTGAGATAAATTTAGCATTCATTCCTTTCTATCCTGAGATATTCTCATACCAAGGATCTATTTTGTTACCCCCAAATACTTCATAGCAAATGAATTACTAATTTTTTCTTTGAGTACCTTTATTTTATGCATGTTCTTACCTACAACTAACATGTCATCCACATACAGACATAGGATAATGTAATTACCATCATCAGAAATTTTGATATATATGCAATGGTTTGAATGGCACTTAAAATATTCTTCCTCTACCATAAAATTATCAAATTTCTTGTACCACTATCATGGAGCTTATTTCAGGCCATATAATCTCTGTTTTAGTTTACATATCATGTTCTTCTTCCCTATGACCTCATATCCCTATGGCTTCTCCATGTATAGGTCTTCCTCCATATCACCATGAAAGAATGTAATCTTCACATCTAGTTGATCTAAGTGCAAGTCTTCCACTACCATTATCCCAAGAATAGTCCTAATAGAAGCCATCTTCACCACTAGAGAAAAAATCTCATCTCAATTAATTCCCTTCTTATATGTAAACCCATTTACAACTAATGAAGCCTTGTACCCTTTCTTGCCTCCATCATCCTCTTTAATTTTGTACACCCACCTATTTTTTAATACTCTCTTACCTTTAGGTGGATTTACAAGATCTCAAGTCTGATTTTCCATGAGAGACTGATGTTCCTCATCCATTTCTTATTCCCACTTCTTCCTAACATCTACATACATTACTTCTTCAAAGCACTCTAGCTTTCCATTGTTAGTGAGTAATAAATAATTATGAGATGGAGAAAAATGTTTAGGTTCCTTTCTTACCTTAAAAGACCATATCACCTCAGTATTTTGGTATTCCTATGGAGTAGGTGTATGTAATCAAAATTACATGGTGCACATAAATAAATCTTGGATTGGATAAGATAAATCACACCTACGCTTATGATTAGGGCACATACTTATTTAGTGATAGCATGACTAATATGAGGATCGACTAGACCTAATTAGGGGATCACTTATATCATCTGTCACAACACATCATGTTAAGTGGGGTTCCAAAACCTACAATCTAACACAATAACATAAAAACTTTAAAAGAGTCCTATGGTTTTCATATTCACTTATGATAATAAACAAGAACGTAAACTAATCTAATAACAAGAAAATTAAACTAATATAGTGCTCACCAAATCTTGTGGCACAATGTAGGGGTTAGAATAAAATAAATAAATAACAACTAGACTAAACATGTATAAGAGACATATACTCAAATAAATGTATACAAAATCCCAATACATGGGAGAGAATATTACATACTACATTATCTATCTACTCTTTTAAAGGAGAAATAAAGTTAGGAATACTTACCTTTGAAGATGAACCTACCGAGTTTCAACCTCTCCCTTAGCCAATGGTGTTTTTCAAGAGATTGTTGTGGCTTGTAAGGACAACCAATCAGATCTATGATATATGACCTACCTAAGCATCTAAAATACCTTTCCATAAGACAATATCGAAGCTCCAAATAAAAATATTGAACCCTAAAGCTTTGTTCCTCAATTAGAATGGCCAATAAGTAGATGTTTGTTCATACTTCTTTGTTTAATTCAACTCTCTTATGAAATGGTAATTAATGACCTTATATATAGTAGTATCTCACCCTAAATAATTTTGAACCTGTTGGTTTTGCTAGGTTCACTAGGTTGACCTAGCACATTATCAAGCTAATGCCTAAAATTTAGTTTAGTGAAGATGTAAAGCAACAAGGAAAGGCAAAGTATCCCTAGAATAAGCTAGGTCAAGTAGGTTGACTTAACTTACTAGAAAATTCAAAAGGGAAAAGGGTAATAAATGAGGGATGAATCATGACAAATGGTGGTAATATATAGGAAAGAGAGAAATAAGCTTAGGGTTTAAGGTTTTAGGAGGCAAGATTGTAGGTAGAAAGTGGCAAAAGGAACAATAATCTTGTAAAGCACCAAAGGTTTTACCACCCCTTTCTCAGTGCACCCCTTAAAGTATGGACTTAGAGAGATTGAGACTCAGTAGGTTATTACAAGATATGAAGTGTCAGTAATCAATAAAAGTGTGAAAATAGTATGTGTATACATATGCCCCAATCGAAGCTCATCACATGTCATGTAAGTGCAACATGGGATGGTGCTTTAGGATAGAACATGATGACACATAACATGATGATAAATAAATTTTATTAATAATAAAATAACATAAATGAAAGTATATAATTTAAAAACACATACCTTTATCTTACCTTAGTGCTGGAGAAGAAGACTGGAAGAAAGTGAAGTATCCAATGTAAAGCACACTAGGCGAACCTATAGAAGTTAGTGCAAAAAGAGCCAAAAATAAATATTTTTGGAAGATAGGCATATAATATTGGAAAATAATCTATATTTCATCATGAATCTAACACATTTTATGGTTTTAAAAATAGATGAATAGAAACAAAGATATGAGAAAAAGAAGGAATCTAAAGGCAAATAAATGAAGAATTTGAATGGCTAAAAAGTAGTTTTAAATATGAAAAAGAGAATTTATTTTTTTATTTTTAATTTTAAGAGAAGATAAAAAGAGATATAAAGAGAAAAAAATATATAATTGCAAGGGAATATCATGCTAGATGAGAGGAAGCTCTAGGAGTCAGAGCAAGTGCAGTACAATATGCATCTAAGAATCTCAAACCAGATTTTCAAATTTGAAATGAATTTAGTGAATTTTGATACAATTTAATTTTAAGAATTTATATATGATTAAAATGAACAAAATTTCCATTACATCCTTGGGCTACCTATGGTAGGATCATTAATGACCATAGGGATACCAGATAGCAAAGAGGAGAAGAGAGCCATAACCATATGGGCTACATGTTTAGAGATGATATTATCAAGGTAGAGAGTGAGCATGGATGATGTCTATATATTTCAAATTCTATATCTCTAAAAGGTGGCGCTAGGCCTTGTAACATAATGGATGATTTATCATAATTTAGATGGTAAGGTACCACTATATGTGGTAGCCTTGAGTAGGATGATGTTGGAAGAGTGAGTGTTATATGACCTAGGCTCTACCATATGGGTCCAACTCATGCATGATCTATATCAAATGTTATTTATAGAGAATAAGACTATGGTACTAATCATACTACTAAAAACATGGATATATGAGATATTTCTTATGTATTGGCTTGTTGGGTTGCCCCATGCAATTAATGATAGGTCACCTTGAGTGAGGAGATAGAGAGAGGACCAAGTAGTGCAAGTCATGCCCCATGTGTTATCACTATATATGGTGAGATGAATGACATAGTATGGTGACCATATGAGCAACTAGTGACTACTTGGGAGAGATAGAACATAGTTGGATAAAAGTTAGAGAGAGGTGATAAGACATTATACATGGTGGAGAGAGCCACATTTAAAGGAAAGGGTGTTAGGATAGATGGGTCTACCTCATCTAGCAACACTAATACTCATGCCTAAGCAATGGATTTATAATTTTATAGATCCATGAGGGAAGAGGGGATTCAGACCATTAATAGTGATTTTGAGACCATGGCCATGTTGAGAGTGACCATGGATTAGTTAGGCATGATGAAGGTTAGAGCATAAAGAGGAGGTAGATGTAGTGATACTAAATGTACCACCACTAGTTCCATAGAAAGACAAGATATGGATACTAAGTACATAGCATTGATAGAGGTAGGAGGAGAGAGTAGAGACCATCATCATCCTTAGTGAGTTAGTAGAGGAGCTAAAGGAGACATAGATGAGTGAGACACCACTTAGGTGTAGGTTGAGATGGACATGAGCCATGCCAATCAAGCTCAAGATGAGGTGACCTATAGAAGACGTACTAAGAGGTCATGTAGATGGGGAGATTGTGTTAGGTGGTCATGTGGATGGTGAGACCATAGTATCTAAGACATAGATAGGTATGAAAAATATGATTGATTTATTTCTTACACTTTAAATTGAAAGATAGATAGATAGATAGATAGATAGATAGATAGATAGATAGATAGATAGATAGATAGATAGATAGATAGATAGATAGATAGATAGATAGATAGAGATATGATAGTGATCTAATATCCATCTGGTGTGATTTTTTAGGCATAAATATGGATGATGAGGAGAGATGGGGGTCCCTAGTTAGAAGAGCACTCCATGACATCCTAGATGAGATTTTATATCCATATGACCCCATGACACTAGAGGATCTGAGTTTACTATCTACCCTAAATTAGGTGAGCTATTTTAGACTAGTAAGAAAGGCCATGTGGTAGATATGGATGCAGAGAGAGAGGGAACAACAACTATTATAGATGGGTTTACGAAAGAGGTAGTCTTAGTAGTCCCTAGCCAATGAGAGAGCTGTACATTTGGATATAGTGACATAGATAATGTAGGTATATATAATGATGCAGACCTAGCTAACATATGCACATGCAATAACCCAGATTGAGTTGGTAAGAGAACAAGTGTAGATAGAATGTATATAGGGATAAGTAGTGGGATTGAGATCTTGAATTGAATCATTATATCATACCATTTAGAGGAGCCATATTGAGGCCTCAATAGGCAACATGGCTAGGCCATGAGATAAATAGGATGGAGCCTAGCCCTAGAGCTGGATCATTGCTTATGGTTGTATATGTTGTATCAAACTCTTGAGATATATATATATGATGTATCATTTTATATTAATAATGTGATTATTTATGTGGTCACTATGGTTTTTATTATCCTTATGCTAGTTGTGTATGTGGATGCTCTGAATATATTTCTTTCTAGCACATGTATTTAGCTTTGTTGTATATGATATAGGAAATATATGAGATGTGGTTTCTTTTATATAATTATGAGAAACACATGCATGGTTAAAATTATATAGGCACAAATACTTGGAAAAATATAATTAATCAAAATTACACTACATACTAATTCAAGCTAGGAAATGTGTAATAACATGAAAAATAACTAAGTATAAATAACCAAGAAATGGCAAACAAGATTGTAAAAAGGTGATTTGTTTTCAAACCAAATTAAAATAAGTAAAATCATACTATATCACATTGGTAAGTATGAAAAACAAAGTAATAAAATGGAAGGTATGCAGAAGGTCACACAAGGTAAGAAAAACAAATGAAAAGTCCATGAAAATTTGGTCTTAAATTTATCACACTAATTCAAGCTGGGAAGTATAATAAAATTCAAGAAATGGTTGAAATCTTACATGTAATCAAAAAATAATAAAATAAGAGGCAAAATAAAAATGAAGTAACCATAAAACTTACTAGTTCAAGCTAGGAAGCATGTCAAAAGAAGTGTATCTTCATAATCAATCAAATCTTATCTTAAACTTGACACGTGTAATTTGATGGTGACTTGATTGTTGGAAAATTTTGTGAGGAGGGTTGGGTCCTATCCATGGTCTTACACTACAACTCAACAAATGTAACACCACATGGGGTAGAATAATCATGAATAACTAAGTACATAGGGAATAAGGGTAATAGGGTAAAACACTCATAAATAAAAAACACAAAAGGATGCCAAAACAACATTGGCAAGAAGAATAATAATATTAGATTGAAATTAAAAAGGGATTGTAATTTTGTGAGGAATTATTAGGTCTTATCCATGGTCTTATGCTTCAACTCAAAAATTAAAAACCTAAGGGGTGTGATCACAAATCAAAGGGAGTGTAAAAGTAAAGACTTCAACATCTTAAGAGAAGACATTAGGATATAAGAGGCATATTAAGAACATGAGAAGAAACTAAGTGACTAGTGGTCATCTATGTACAAATAAAACCTATTCCCTATAAACATAAATATTTTTAGGAAAATAAGTGTGCTTTAAAGATCAATTCATGAAGGTAGATTAGTACAATGAAAATTACATGGACCTACCTCCCCATGACATGTTCCCCATTCCTTAGGACCCCTTACAAATCCATCAATCTACAATGAAGATTGGGTATTTATGTGAGAAAGTAGGTAGTAATAGAATTTTATATTTAATTCCCTTATTTTAATCTACTAGCCTACCATACCCCAAAGGACTTTGGCTCTATGTGAAGCTGAATATGGAGTTTGAGCTTAGATTGGAGATATGAGATGTGCTTGTATCACATCTTTTAGTGTGATTAGACTTTTAAAAATATTTCATATTTTATCCTTTTAATATCATTTCCTTTTTAAAATAATTTAGCATTAATATTATTTTTTAAGTCTTTTTTTTTAGATTCCTCCTCCATACGGATTTAGAATGACCAAGCATGAGAGAGATAGTGATACACATGAATGAGTTGTAAGCTAAGGTTAAAGGAAGCTAAACAACCAAAGACAAAAGATTGACTAGGACACTTAGGCTTGATAATGAACAAATATGTGATCTCAAATCTCAATCGTACATATACTTATTTTATGGAAAAAGGAAGAAAGGAAAAGGGAGATCCAAAGGTGGACAAGTAAAAATAAATAGTAATGAGAAAGACTCTTTGCTAACCTGATCACATGGTAAAAGGAGACAATAACCAAAGGGAATAGGGTAAATAATAATAATTATTTATGAAAATAAAGGATAAGAAAAAAAACAATCATGAAGATACAAGGCAACAACAAGCTAATTATGGTGATTTTGTGAGGATCTATCAAGTCCTATCCACTATCTTATAAAGCAACTCAAAAAATAAATATCTAAGGGATGCAATAATAAGAAAAGAGAAATATAAAGCAATGATAAGGAAGAACAAACATATGTGAAAAAGATAGAATTTAAAATTAACAAGAAATATAGTACAACAAATAAGATAATGATATAAGATAATCAAGAATTTGACATAGTGTCAAATGATATAATCAAATATAGAAAAAGAAATAAAAATCAAACACATATCCAATCTAAATATAAATGTAAAAGTACCATTCATGTGCTCATAAGTACTCGTAAATCTATCCACACGCATTATCTAAGACATTAGATAAATTTCTATGAATCTAGATAATAATAACTACTAATGTGTTGTCAATCTTTATAAAATACTAGGAAAATACTTCTTTTATAGTCTCTTCAACTGAAAAAGTAGGAATACTCATTGGATCATGTTGAGGAGGGAAATAATGCAAAGGATGATTAGAAGAATGTGTGGGAATTGTATCTATAGGATAAGGAATAATCATCAATGGAGAAGGACCCATGGGTGAGGAGGGCCTATGGGTGGAGAAGGAACCATATGTGGAGGCACAAAAGGAACCATAGGAGGTGTAACTATGGTAGAAGAAGGGGGAACCTTCTTGTGAAAATGACATATGAGAGGAATAGTATATGGTCCAAGGATATCTATAATATGATCCTTAAGATTCTTCTAAAGGATACAACAATAATCAGTATGATGTGTGCCACATTGGTGCCATATATAATATGTCTCACCATACTTAGGTATATATTCTTGAATCCTGGGAGGAGGTATGATAGTGTTTATAGATGGGGAAGAAGGAAAAAATATATTAGTATATTGTTTCAACTTACAACAATGGATATAAGATTATATATATATATATATATATATATATATATATATATATATATATATATATATATATATATATATATATATATATATATATATATATATATATCCCATGAAAGCAATAGATATGCTTATGAGTGTGCTTAGGAGGAACACTCATAGGAGAAGGTGTAACAAGTGTGGAAGAAGAGGGAGATGACTCATTGCCCCATTTAGTGGGTAAAGGATCCATTTTAGGTAAAGGAATCAAACCATCACCAAGAGGAGGTGATGATGGATAAGGAAAAAAACTAGTCTTAATAGGAAGATAACTAGTGAAAGAATCAAGAGTAAGCTCACCAATAGTGGAAGAAATAATAATAACTAGTTTTGGCATAGGTTCCATTATGGGAGAAGCAATATCAACATAAGGTCTAAGAAGGGTATCACTAACATTAGGAGTAAACCAATTATGGGAATCAAGGAACATAGAAAAATGGTAAGGTTCAGTTATAGCATGATCCATGAGCATAGTCTTATAGGGATCCTCAAAAATTGGAGGTGTCGATGCCAACTCTACTCTATGATAAAGAGGAAAAATACAAGAACCATGAACTAAAAAATTTAGAACATGAGAGGATACATGAAAAGACTCAAGTAAAGAAGAATGATAATGTACAATCTTGACATCATGGGCTTGGACAAGACCACCTAATAAAGGATCATCTAAGGAATATCCACCATCATAATCAAGCAAATGAATATTGATGAAATAAGTTGGAATAACTTTGTCATCAGAAGAAGCATGGTGAATATAATGAGGAGTCTTAGATAAGACTACAATAATTTCATCACAAGGAGGTTTTAAAGAATGAGGTTTCAAGGAACTAAGAATTTTTAATATGAGATGATGTGTGAGATTAGAATTTTTGATCTTGAGATTAATCTCATCAAGCTCATCATCATCAAAGTCTAAAAGGTTGGGAGGAATATTACCAATAATCTTAGGATGCCCATTGTATCCTCTGGTTGATTTGATAAGAAAATTTAGATGCTATGACTCATGAAATAGAATGTTACGTAAAGGCTCAAGAGTAGGAATCTTAAAGACACCACAATCTTGGAATTGATCAAAATTCTAAGATTTAGTATCTCATTTAATCCTATAAATGGATACCTTATGAGATAATTTAATGTATTGGAAAGTGGAAGAAATGATAACTTGCATACAATGAGTCCATGAACTACCAAGCAAGATGTTATAAGAAAGAGGAAAGTTAAAGATCATCACCTTCACATGAATGGTGATAGGTGAGATAGTAATGGGAAGGCACACACACCCAATAAGAGCATTTGCCTTCTATAATATCTTTAGAAGGTGTTACATGTGGACTTAATATTTCATTTATAATATCCAAGGGTTTTAATGAAATTAAGAGAAATAACACAAGTGTTATAACCATCATCAATCAAATCACACTTAACTTAAACATGACCAATTTTGATGCTAATAAATAGGGGATGATCATATGCACGAAGCAAAATCTCATTTGAAATCATAAAATGTGATGGTAAATTTTAATGAAATAGATATTTTGATAGTTTCATCAAAATTGATGGATATTTCTTCATATTGTTACAAGATACTATCCTCAGAACCAAATAAGGTTTCCTCTTATCCTACTAAGGGGGGATGAGGGACATTCATCTTAAATAATAGTTGTATAAGATGGTTTTGATGATGGGGATATGTCCTCATGAGTTCAATAAATGTAATTTGAGAAGGTATATTAGTGAGCTCCACAATGGGATCCCACTCATCATAACCCATGAGAAGATTGTTAGATATATGCACATAATGGTTAAGGAGGTCTTCGGAGGGAAGAGTTAAAGAGTATTGAAATTTGTGTTGATAAGAATGAGAAGGTTTAGAAACATGTCTAAAATCATGTTGAGATGGTGAAAGAATAGGTTCAACTTGATCTTGCTATCAAAAGAGGTATTAATAGAAGGTTTATTAACATTGGAAGGAGAAGATGATGGAAGAGTGGTAGAAATAGCATGGGATGTGTTATCAAAAGGAAAATCATAAGTTAGATCTTCATCAAAGGTTATAAGATCTTTCCCCGAATAATTTAATTGATTGGATAATAATATTAGATAACATGGTATGTTTGAGAAAGAGGTGGGGTGTATATAGGTTGAGAATCAATGAAAGCCACTACTCTTCACATATTAGTCATTCTATCGACATTTTCTTTAGAATTTGGTTCCATAATACTTTCTAAATTATTGGTGGAAGAGATGGGCTTTCCTTGGTTTTCTTTTATTGGTTGATGATTAGGTAAAGGATCCTTATAAATAGCTAAATGAGTCTTTACATAATTTAAGTCTTGAGCTTCATCATGAGTTTTGTATTCTTTGAATGCATGCTCATAAGCTTGTTGAAGTTGGTGTGTGATAGAATCATAGTCAAAATTAGGTCCAAGAAGAAATTCCATAACTAAATTACAAAGTTGTCTATAGGTCTCACAAGAATGACCCTAACTAGCATGAAACCAACAAAACTTGATAAGATCATACCAGGTTTTCATAGTATGAGTAAGGTCAATTTCATGAGGAAGAGGCCTAGGTATACGTTTAAGAAAATCAACTAAGGAAAAAGGTTTATGAAAATTAATGTTATTTCTTGATAAATGAGGATTAGTAAATTGTTTAGAAGAGGAAGTTGGTTCCAAAGAAGGGGTAGGAATAATAGCTTGAACATGGTGAATGGCATCATATGAATCAGAAACACCATCACTAGTAATATTATGGTTTTTGTTTTTAAGTAATATATGAGAACCCGTAGAAGGTTGGGGTGGTTCAAATTGATTCATAAGGAAATATTATTATTTAGCTTGATTAATAGCTTATTCCAAAGTTCAAAGAGAAAGGGTAAAGACTTGATATTATAATTTGGGATAAAGAGCATTTGTAAAGAGATGAAAAATATTATCATTGGGCATGTTGTGTTCACATTTGTTTGATAAAGTATTCCATCATTTAACAAATTCTTGGATAGTTTCATTTTAGCTTTTCTCGCAATTGATGAAATGGGCCAAAGTTTTTTTAGGAAGATCACTATTTTGGAATTTTTGAACTAAAGAATTCACTAAATCCTCTAAACTAGTAATGAAATGAGGTCTAAATTTATTGTACCAGTCCAAAGCATCACCTGTGAGGGTCTTAACAAAGATATTGGTAGTGGAAAAGGTGTTTAATTTAACCCAATGTTTATAAATATTATCAAATGTTTTAAGATGAAGAGAAGGATCAACTAATATATTATAAGAGATTATAGGTTTTATACCTCCTACATTAATGTTAGTAATCTGAGTAGTGAGAGGTTCATTTTGTAGATGCTTAATATTTTTATTGATTAAAGGAGGTTGAGGAAAAATATTACCTTGAGAATCTCAAAGAGGAGGGGGAGGAACACTTTGGTAATGTGTGCCCCAAGCCATTGGTTGTGGTTGCATTTGAAGATGAAAAAGTTGATTTTTTTTATCATCATTTGATTTGTGTTATGGGCTTGGAAAGCATTCAGTTGACTGAGAGTTTACAATAGAATTTGGTGAGTTTGACTAACATTATTACAAGAGTTAGTGTTGTTATTAGTGGCTTGGGTACCACTATTGGTGTTGTTGAGAGCTTGAGATGAATGATGAGAATGAGAAGCACTAGTGGCAAATCTTACTTGTGTAGTAAAAGATGGAGTAGTGAATGGAAGAGAGGAAGAAGCACTACAATCATGAGTGCCTTGGGTAGTAAACAATGAGCTAGTGGAAGGATTAAGGATAGTGGATCTTAAGAGAGGTCCACTAGATGTAGAACCAACCATGGTAGTTGAGATACTAGGCATGGAAGTAGAAGAAGAAGAAGAAGCATGAGAAGAGGTCATGATCAAAGGGAGAGGTTATGAAGCAAAAAAATTAGTATCACCAAATCCATTTGAGAATTTATGATGTGGTGAATAAGGTTCATCATGAGATTATAAACGTAGATGGATCTTTCCCTTTATGTTGGTCAAATTAGTTAATAAAGAGAAGCATTTCAAGAGTATACTCTAACTCAAGTTAGTTTTATATAGTAAAATAAGTATTATATTTCAAAGAGGTATCATGAGGTAACCCATAGTCCATTATGCGAGTTGTAATATTGACATTACTAGCATTTACAAAAAGAACTCTACTTTTTCTATGGGAAACCCTATGTGGATTGGTGAATTCTATCATGCCTATTATTTGAGATTTAGTGGTGTCACCCAATAGGAAATCCATGATGAAAGAGGAAGGAAAGAAAGATGATAAAATAAAGGATTAAAAAAGTAATAGAAACAAAGCTAGGTCAACCCGATCGACCAAGTGCAAAATAGGGAAAATAAAACTAGACAAGGTCCATAAAACTGACCTAGTATAAAGAGTAGAAGCTAATAAAAAAGGGAAAAGGCATAAAAACTATGCTAGATTGACCTAGTTGACCTAGTATAGTGCACAAGAGTTGTAGAAACTACTAGGTTGTCTAGGTCGACCTAGTGCAGTTGACAAAGGTAGAAAGTAGGGTTTTGAATAGTGTAGAGTCAAGATGGTCAATATAGCATAATAGATAAGAAAAGAGAAAGGATTGCTAAAAAGATGAAAAAATAAAATGAGATATGCCTATAGCTAGTCTATAAAAGTAGATACTAAAATGAAATACACAATCAAGTGAATTAATGCTAGCCAATCTAATTGGTATACATACACAGATTACAATTTTGAAATAAAAGTATAGAGCAGAGTAGAAATAGAGAAATAGAAATTGACCTTATAATTTTGGAGATTAATATAGAATGGGTAATTGACTTGTAACCTTAGAGAGAATTGGACCAATCTATATAACTGGTATCAACTGGTTGACTAAGTGAGATAAAAACCTACTACAAAAGCTTTAAAAGTATGTTAGGTTGACTTAGTCAACCTAATAGACTGAACTGGATGTATATAAATGTGCTAAGTCAAGCTAGTTGATCTAGTTGACAGGATCACAACTCTAAATGTCTAGAATATAGAACTTTTACTATGAATCTTGAATAGGAACCTGCTATAAAGTGGCTAGAAATGTGCTAGGTTGACCCAGTCAACATAGTAGGCTAAATAAAAACTTTGTAAAGTGTTGGAAACCTATGTTGGGTGGAGTTAGTCAATCTAGTTGCATGTTCCTACATAAATAAAAATAGATAAATCAACAAAATCAAGACAACAAGTCAAAACATACGATAGAAAAGATGATAAAATTAATAAAATAAGTGAAAAACTCTAAAAGGGTTTGTTTCACATCAGGTTCACTAGAATGTATGTAATAAAAATTGCATGGTGCACATGAATCAATATTAGATTAGATAAGATATATCACACCTACACTTCTAATTGGGGCACACACTCGTTAAGTGGTAGCATGACCAATATGAGGATCCACTATACTTGATTAGAGGATCACTTGTATCATCTATCATAACACATCGTGCTAGCAAGGTTATAAAGCCTACAGTCTAACACAATCACACAATAACCCTAAAAAATTACTATGGTTTCTACATTCACTTATGATAATAAACAAGAATGTAAAGTAATCTAATAACAAGAAAAGTAAACTAATCTAGTGCTACCAAAGCTTGTGGCACAAAGTAAGGGTTAGAACAAAATAAGTAAATAACAATTAAAATAAACATGTATGGGAGACATATACTCACATTAATGTATATGTAATCCTAATACATGGGAGAGAATAATACATATTGAATTATCTATCTACTCTTACAAAGTAGAGATAAAGCTGGGAATACTGACCTTTGAAGATGAACCTATTGAGCCTCAACCTCTCCCTTGGCCAATGGTGCTTTGTAAGAGATTATTGTGGCTTGTAAGGACAACTAAGATAAATCATATCTAGGATACATGACCTACCTAATCATGCAAAATACTTATCCACAAGATAGGATTAGATCTCTAAAGAAAATTATTGAACCCTAAAGCTTTATTCCTCAAGTAGAATGGTCAATAATTAGATGTTCATTCACACTTCTTTGCTTAATTAAACTCTCTTATGAAATGGTAAGGAATGACTTTGTATATATAGTAGTATCTCACCTTAAATACTTTCAAACATGTCAGCTATGATAGGTCGATCAGGTCAACCTAACATAGTATCTGGCTAATGCCTAAAGTTTATACTAGGTCAGCTAAGATGCAAAGCAATAAAGAAATGCAAAGTATCCCCAAAATAAGCTAGGTCAACTAGGTTGACCTAGCTTATTGAACAAGTAAAAAGGGAAACAAGGTAATAAATGAGGTATAAAACATGAAAAATAGTGGGAATAGATAGGAAAGAGAGAAATAAACTTAGGGTTTAAGTTTTTATAAAGCAAGATTGTAAATAACAAATGGCAAAAAGAACAATAATATTAAAAAGCACCAAAGGTCTTCCCACCCCTTTCCCAATGCACCCCTTAAGGCATGCACTCAAAGAGATTAAGACTCGGTAGGTTCTTGTAAGATTTGAAGTGTTAGTAATCAATAAAAGTGTGAAAATATTGTGTATATAGTAGGTGTCTAAACTAGTTGATTAAACACTTTACCATCTGCAATGTCCTCCAACACTATGTCTTTTTTATGGAATCCTCTCTCTAATCCTACACCACTAATTATATATGAATTTTTCATTAAAGACCATGTCCCTAGACTGAAAGATTTTCTTATCCTTAAGACTCCAAATCTAAAAACCAAAGTCATCCTCACCATAATCAATAAAGGTCATTTTTAAGATTTGGCCTCTAACTTGCTCCTATCATCTTGATCAGTATGAACAAAAGCTTTATATCCAAATACTCTAATAAATGAATACTAAACCTTCTTACTAGACCAAGCTTCCTCAGATATGCCTCCATCCAAGGAAGATGAAGGTCTTCTATTGATCAAATATACGTCTATGTTTGTTGCTTCTACCTAAAACTAAAAGGGTAGTCCTACATTCAACCTCATGCTCCTAACACATTTCATGATAGTCATATTCATCCTTTATAACACTCCAATCTACTATGGAGTTCCTAGAATAGTCCTATATCTATGAATTTCATTCCTAGAATAGTAGTCAAAAAATTCATTGCTAAAATATTCCCCACCATTATCTAACCTGAGACATTTTAATTTGAGACCTATTTTGTTCTCAATCAAGGATTTACATCTTTTAAATGTATCAAAAACATCATATTTTATCCTAATTCCATACACCCAAACTTTCATAGTTGCATCATCAATAAAAGTGACATAATAAGATGAACCACCAATATAAAATACCTAAACTGGCCCCCATACATTTGAATGAACTAGTTCCAACTTATTCTCCTTATTCATAGGTCCAAACTTGAGAAACATTACCCTTTTTTGTTTTTTATACACACAAATTTCATAGAAATCTAAATCAAACCCTTTCAATCTAGGTAGCCTATCCTTTAAAATTTGCATGCCCTTTTAGCTCAAGTGATCAAGCCTATAAATCCATAAAGCTGCATTTGCATCTATAACAACTAAATTAAAATAGTCAACACTACTTGATATATATAAGGTTCCAACCTTCTTACCTCTTTCTACCATAAGATCACCCTTGGTCACCTTCCAAGAATCTACTATAAATGTCACCATACAACCTTCACTACCTAACTACCCAGCACATAGCAAATTTCATCTCAACTTGGGCACATACCTAACATCCTTTAGTAGCTAAGTGTTTTCATTTTATATCTTGACCTGAACACATCCTTTCCTTACTATGTTGTAAGGCTCATATCACAAAGATAAACATATCCAAAATCCCTTTGAACATAATCAATAAAATAATGCATGTGGTGTAACATGAAAAGAAGCCCCTAAATATAAAACCCAAGACTTAGTAATATTACATATGGAGAGAATTAATGTATCCTAAAAAATATTACCTACTACCACATTCACCTCCTTAGTGTCTTATTGATTTTTATTCTTGTTCTGAAGAGACCAATAATCCTTATTTGCATACCCAATCTTTATATAGTGACAACATGCCATCTTGCTCTTTGATTTTGACCTTCCTTAACCATTTGACTTTCCACGCTTTCCTTTTCCTCTATACTTTTGTCTCCCTCTACTCTCCATCACCAAAGCATCACCTAGAGTAGAAGTTTCCCCAAAGCTTTTTCATTGCATTTCCTTGCTAAGGATTGTTTATATGACATCCTCAAAATTCAACTTGGCATTGTTAGAGACTAAGTTGCTCATAGCCATTACCATGCTATTCCAACTCTCTAGTGAAGAACAAAAAATAAGTATATCCCTAAATTCATCATCAAATTCTATTTTTATAGAGTTTAACATACTCACAACCATATTAAATTCATTCAAATGATTAGCAGCTAAACTATTTTCAGGTATCTTCATATTAAATAACTTTTCCATTAAAAATATTTTATTATAAGTATATGCTTTCTCATATAACTCCCCTAGTGCATTCATGACACATTTTGTGGTCTTCTCCTATGATATATTAAACATGATCGAAGATGTAAGGCATAACCAAATGGCTCCAAGTGATTTTATGTCAAGCAGTTCCCAAGCCTCATCTATTATACCCACTAGTTCCTTTACTTTTCTTCCTAGCAAAGCATGGAGGTCCTTTTTATAGATTTAATCCTCCATCTACATCTTCCATAGACCAAAGTTTTATTCATTGAAATTTTCAACCTTTGATCTACTATCATCAGCCATAACTCCCACTTAAACTAATAACCTTCCTATGATTCAACACTTTAGTAAATACAACCTAAAGCTTTGCTACCAGTTGTTAGGAATAAATCAAAAATTAATGTAGAACAATCTCATAGAATCATAATAACAAGAGTTATGAATAGATACATAAAGAATATAAATTAAAAATACATAGCAAGAAGAAAAGATTTAACATGGTTCACCCAATGTGGGATATATCCACCAAGAAACACTTGCTTAGATTTTTATAATAAGACAACAAGAGTACAATCCACTCTCAAATCAATCTTCTCACAATTACAGTATATAAATATCATTTAGATATACACTCAACAAACACTCCCAAATTCACACTGGAATTCACACACTTTGTTCTCTTTATCAAACCTAGTTCTTCCAATATATTGCCTATTGTATGTACATATATAATACATTGATATATAACCAACATAATGGTTTTAAAAAATAATGGGTACCAAAACCATGAGCCATAATAGTTCTCCATTGATCATGCATGATGACACCACACATATATAAGTATAGATAAACCACATATCTATAACACTAATGAGAATACATTAAGAGTGTATAGTACATTTTAATGTATAGTATTTGAAATACATTTTAATATAGAAATAGGATCCACAACATAAAATTCTCATTCGAAGACAACATCATAGGATCTTCTAAAATTACACCAAGTGTAAAATCTAAAGAAGTGGTTAAACCAATAGGAATCATAGTAATCATTCAAGGCACCATTTCCTATTTTCACTTATTACACACTACATAACCACCCTTTCAAATTTTCAACTAAGTATCATACCAAACTACCACCCTTTTAGGTTTTCAATAATT
Organism: Torreya grandis; assembly: GCA_037957365.1. Classification (NCBI taxonomy): domain Eukaryota; kingdom Viridiplantae; phylum Streptophyta; class Pinopsida; order Cupressales; family Taxaceae; genus Torreya; species Torreya grandis. The sequence goes on along the minus strand of JARHVA010003346.1, from coordinate 496,416 downwards.
TGACATAACTAGGTGGCCACCCTTTATAGTTTTACAACCAACCTGGCCCCACTTTTCTTACTAGTTATCCTAAATACAAAATGATTTACAAAATTTTAAAAAATTGGTACTCTACACAATATTTAACTAGAGGGAGGTAGAATGGATGTAGATGGTGACTGGTTGGAAGAGTCCTTAGCCTTAGACTATGAAACCTTGGACAAAGTGATGATCTATTAGAGCTTTGATAGTGGTTTGTTCATAGGTGTATTAAGAATTTGGGCAACCTAACTATAAAATGGAGATAGGTCGATCTTGAAAGCATGTTAGTTGAGCATGAATTCTTGGATCATGCATAGTATGGTTCACAATCTAATGATTTACTTGAGATCCATGACATAAATGGTGCTCATGGCTTCCTTGGTTTTGGTGACCCTAGTATTAATTTTTCCACTCAATTGATCAATTTTATCTATGTAATGTTGAACTTGGAGACTAATGAAGAAACAATGTAGAAGTTGACTCTACCAGTTCAAAATTTTGTCATGTATGTTGTCCCTAACATTGAGTAAGTCCTAAAGTGATCTATAATTCTCATCTATATAGGTAGTGTAGCTTCCTATAGTTGTCTTGGTAATGGTATCCATGCCAAATTATGTGTTGGAACTAGATAAAGAACTATCCAATTTTTACTTTTAGTCTAGCAAGTTGTATGCAATTTGTTGTGCTTGTAGTATAGCAATGTCTAGCATGCCCTAGTACTTTTCCAACAAAGTGATGAGAATCAAAACCTAGATCTTCACATAGTGTCCAAATGTGCTAAATACATAGAGTTTTTGGGTTGTACACTAGTCCTTAATCAACTCAACTACCAAATTCTTGAGTCTACACTAGTCGTACATGACTTAGTCCCTAATTACTCAAGTGACCAACTCTAGATAAACATCTTGAATAAGCCTGGTAGCTTCATGGAGAGCCTCCTAATCAACATTCTCTACCTTAGATTGATCCATATCTAACTCTAAATAGGCATCTTTTTGTGTAATGGATTCTTAAAATATTATTGTGCCCTTGAGTTGTTTCTTTAGTGGGAGCCAGAGACATGTAATGATGCTTACTACTTGAGGGGGAGTGCTACCAATGTGCTCACAATCATTGAAGGGTCTAAATGTGGAATTGTTTCAAGTGGTAGAGAAATAATGGTGCATTGATCTCCAATAGTCAATACATCCCAAATCCAAACTCCTTTCAAGGGTAATATTGGGAACTGAGGACCAGCTTGAGATGTAGCTAGTTGTTAACATTTCTTGTGTTGGCTACTCTATTTTTGCTTATGGTTACTTAGGTGCCTATTACTACTACACCATGGCCTTTAATACCATCTTGAGTTGTTTAAAAACATATTTATCCTAATTTCTTTTGAATTTATCCTCCTCCTTTATTTTCTTGTATAGTTCTTCCTACATAGCTTGTTATTTGGTTTGTTGTTCCTTAGCTTGCAAACTCTATGCACATTATTCTTATTCTTTCTTTTGTTTTACTAGGGACATAACCTTGGCTTGTTCATCTATATCATATGCATGCACTTGTGTTGTTAATATGCTTGTGCTTGTGCCTATGCCTACTATTAGCATAAAACTTCATCTTCTTCTTCCTTATTTTTCTTTTTGACTTCCTCTGCTTAATGTTATGTGTGTATGGCATCATTGATAGCCTATTTTGCCAACACTACTACATCTTATTTCTATTTATATTCTTCTTCTACCTTAGCCTTGGAAGCTATCTCAACTTCTTTACCTTTTGTTCTTATACCTCCTATGATTTTTTAGCTACATCGGTAGCTTCTTATGCCTTCTTAGACACTTCAATGGCTTTTTGTTAGTCGGCCTCTATATCCTTTGCTTTGTTGAGCCTAGTATTTTTTATGCTTATTCTCCTCCTTTCTAACTCATCATTCTACTATGCAAACTAATTATTCCCTTGAGGCTTTTTGTTCTTCTATGGTGGGTTGCTTAGGTTTAATCTCTTAGAATTATTAGGCATATGATGATGGTGGAATCACTTGGTTAGACCATTGAGCTAGAAACCTATGCCTTCTTGCATTCAAGGGTTACCAACCTATATTTGGGTGGTGGTCAAGTGGAGGATGGAGCATATTTTGCTTCTTATGTAGTAGTTGGTCATCTAAAAGTGTGCTCTTCTAGTGTAGGGGAGACCCTATCCTCTTGCCTAGTTCCTAGTATACACACTAGTGACTCTAGTGGGCTTTCAAGAAGAGGTGCAAAGACATCCTCAGCTATGATGGTATTAGAAGGTTGAGGATGTAAAAATTTAATACTTCACTATAGTTTCTCTTATTATTCTCACATAATGTTGATGATGATGGATGTATGGCATGGTGGTAGGTTAACCCATAGATTTGGAGGAACCTTTTTAATCACTTAAATAGTGTGCACATATTTTTAGAAGAAGAATTCCTTCTCCTCCTCATTATTATATAATTCTCCAACCATGTCTATAATCATTACCTGGTAGACATATTATTCATCTATCCCCATTTGTGTTAGGTCACATGAGCTTATAATTAGGGGCACCTTGGGATCATCTAAATAGGTCATCATATTCCATGTCTTATGCTTTAATGAAGGAGATGAAAAGTGATGATTAGTGGAAAGCTTACACTTTCCCTTCTATGGATATGAACTGGTGGCTTCTTCTAGTTTTTATGCTACCAGGATGGCTATGCTAGGTGGTATGACATGAATTAGAGTTGCATGCCTAGTTATGAAGGATTTATATTTGATAAATTCTACATGCACCATAGCCATTGTGATAAATAATTGAAGATGTACAAAGGGAGACCTAATTTGTATGAATACACCTTTTGACTATAAGGTGACATCTTCATGTTAGCCCAAATATTGAATTACATATAGAGGTACTAAGGGATGTATATCAATCATCTCTAGACACTCCTCTCAATATGCTTTGAATCTACCCTCATGTGCTAGGGATCCATGTTTAGGTGTCCATATAATGTTGGAAAATTGCAACATTAGCCAATAATCTATGTTAGGGTGCACTTCTCCCTTTGGGGACTTCCATTTTGTGAAACATTATAGAAAGATAAGGAACTAGTATTAAAATGTCTACTTAGATGATGTACAACACTTCTAAATATTTATGAGTAGCTCCTAAATGAAGTACTCTAGCTAGTTGAATTACTCATTCCTATGGATCATGTGGTGGGAGACATTCATGATTCATTTTGAAATTTATTTTATAGACTTGGTTTTCTACCATAACCTCCTTATGATTCATTATATGAGGATGTGCATTGGTTCATCATGGATCTATTTAATTAGGATCCTTATTTATCCTTAAACTTATAAATCATGAGCCTCTTAGAGAATAGGTAGTGTTCTCATGTTATATGTAGAAAGGGAGTCTCCTCATGTAGGCATGCCCACAACCTGGGCCATGGTTTCTATGTTGTTGATAATGGTGATGTCCAGACCAAGATAGATGTTGCCCTCATTGTATTGGCTGAGAATAACTTATATAATCTCCCTAAGTCACTAAAATTAGGAATTTAAAGAAAATACTTAATTCTATATTTTGAAATAGGTTGGGGTTGTGAGAATAAGTGGTTGCACACCATCAATAAGGTCTAGAAGAAATTAATTATGCTCTATTTCTCAAAGAAAGTAAAGGTCTTTATATAATTGAATTTGGTATGCCTAAGAGCCATATTGATGCCCATTGCTTCCTTTTATGTGTCAGTCAGTCCCTAGATGAGTTGTGAAGTATCCATGTTTATCGAAGTGGAAAATTTGAAATTCTAATGGTTCTCTCCATAATAAAATTAGTTCATATCTTTGATTTTTTAGGTCACAAAAAAAATTTCAAGAATGAAATGCTGACTTGGTTTGTGAGCTTGGCCTTTATAAATTTCATGTGTATTGGTTTCCATGTAAATGCCATGTTAATCTATCCATATGACATGAATGTAATTTTTGATATGTAATATCTTATCCAATCTAAGAATTAAGATAGTTAGTCACTGTCACATGTGTGTAAATACGTCATTATGCTCTTTGTTATATATATGGGAGTGCAAGAAGATGATGTTGATGGGTCATTGATTTGGTGAATATTAAGTCAATCAAACCTTGGACCTAGCATTAACTTCTAGTGGATGACCATTATATAGTGAATATCTTGTTTATGTGACTTATCCATACCTTTCCCAGACTTAATTACTTTCATTCACTCTTATTGACATCCATGATGGTGCACATGAATTCTCTTATGCATTTTTAGTGTATGATATTTTTGGTATCTTGGTTATTGAATTGTAGTGAAGAGATCATCTAAAAATACACATAAAAATAAACATGAAAAAATTAGAAATCATATTCTACTCGATGTTACTCATCACCCACTCACTTAGCAAAATGAGATCAATAAAGACTAGTAGCGGTAGGGATTGAGCTTTCACCATTCACCCACCCTAGTAAAATGGTTCCCTAAAGATCTCTCAAAATAATGGTTCATTATTGTGATATTTCATGTATAACATAAGGCCCTTCCCATTGAATCTATAATTTAACTAGAAATGCTCTAAAATGACTACCATATAATAAGATTGGTTGATATTTATGAAATTCCTTATGGCATAGATTCCTATCATGCCATGCTTTCTGGCTCTACTTGTTAAATTCCTATGTATAAGATGTTCCACATCTATACTCATCCATATTATTTAGTTTGATAAGTCTATTAGTCAGAGACTCATGATCCCTTAGTCTCATGACCATTGAAATGCATAGACTAGGTACTTATTATTCTATTGGCATAACTACTTCAATTCCATAGACCAATTAGAATGGATTGAAACTTGTAGCCCTTTTTTATTACATGTGATATGCACACAAAATCATAGGAATCTAATCTTCCCAATCATCCTTCTTGACATCTTAGATATTTTTCCAACACTTTGTTAGAAGCTTAAGCTTGGCCATTATCTTGTGGATGGTATGCAGTGCTTTTATGAAGATAAGTCATGATTTCCTTAACTATTATATCCTTGATGTTGTTTTTCAATACGTTCATCCCTTAATCACTGATTATCTTAATGGGGCATCCAAACATTGTAATAATGTTCTTGTAGATAAACTTTGTTACGTTCGTCACACCATACTTGTGTGTCATAGCAGCTTCAACCCATTTGCTAAAATAGTCAATCAAAGTGATAATATACCTTTATTTACTATGTTTACTTGGTATATTGATGGGTTTGATAAATTCAATGCCCCATTGTTCAAAATTTTATTTAAATAAAAAAGGTTGCAAAGGCATTTCATCATTTTCTAGTGGTTTACCCATGCATTGCCCTACATCACAGTGTTATGCTACTCTATGTGTATCTTGAACATGATTTGGTGACCATAACCCACTCTATAACAAATTTTTGGTAGTACATTCTCTAAATATTTCCTCTTATGATTACTTGGTGTACCTCTTGTAAAATCTATGGTTCATGTTCTAGGACTACCCTGTGTAGTACTTCATCCTTCCCCAAATGATACAAAATCCCATTGATAATGGTATATGGAAAAGATTTAGTGATAAATTGATTTTTATCTCTTTTTTTGGTAGTGAATTTGATAAAATTGGTGATTGCTTCAAAATTTTATGGAATTTCAAAAATGCAAAAGGGATGAGCATCATTAAAGTCTTCCTATAATTCTTTTGGTTCTTCATCATTGGGAATGTCATTGAGATGTTTCAGCCCCATGTTTTCTCTACCTAGCTTGACACTAATTTGAAATTATAATTTGTGAAATAGCATCAAACATATATAAATATGTCTTCCTAACATCAACTTATTGACAAGGTATCATAGAGCTTGATGTTCTATGGAAACATTAAATGGTGTTACAAGAAGATAGTATCAAAATTTATGTAGTATGAACACTATATTGAGTGCTTCCCTTTTATTTGTCATGTAGTTATTTTATACATTAGATAACTTTTGGCTTGAAAAATGAATGGGATGGTTGAGTCCACCATCTCCTAGATGCACAAGCATAACACCAATTATGATACTTGGAGCATTAATGTGCACATGAAAGGGATTGTTCTAATATGAAAAGATAAGGGCATAGTGACCAATCTCTAGTTTATCTATATAAGGTTTATTGGTACTCAGTAGTCCAAAAAAATGTTTCACCTTTGCACAATAAATATTATAATGGAGAGGAAATAGTTGTATATGACTTGATAAACTTATGATAATACACTATATGGTCTAGAAAAGATCACACTTCCATGGAGATAATTGGTAGAGGCATACTCAGAATGAATGCATTTTTGGCTTAGTCTACCAAAATTCCTTCACTTCACACTATATGACCTCATACGACACCAAAAGGTGTAAAAAATAAAAATTTATTTTAATTTAGAGCAATGCGTAGAGCTCAGTACCATTCTAACATGAGGTACAATTTAGATAAATGTTATTTAAACAAATAAGAGACTTCTCAATCATCGAGATAGACTTATAAGAATTCATGATTGAAGTCCTTGAACATATTCACCACTACATTAGAGAAAATCATAGGTGAATTATTAAGGCCAAAAGGAATTACCTTGTACATAAAATATCCCCATTCCATGGCAAAAGTCATTTTAGATCTATCTTTTTTTACGATGGGTATTTGATGATAGGCACTAAAACCATCTATGAAATATTAGACTTCATGGCATTTGACAAATTTTAAAACTTCATCTATGAAGGGAATCAAGAATGGATCATTCATAATTTGATAATCTCCACATACTTTGATCTCCCCTATATTATTAGGCTACACTACCATAGGACTAACTTAGTCTACCTTTTATATGGGATAGATTATACTCGCATCTTGCATTCTATTGATTTCAACCTTCACTTTCATCTTCATGTTGGGATTTAGCTTGTATGGACATTTCTTTATGGGTCATGCATACTCCTTAAGTTCAATATGCATTTCACCTAGAGATGGATCAACTCCTCAAACCTCTAAAACTTTAGTTGGAAATACATATTAATAATATAGTAGGAGTTACATAGCTTCATAAACTTTATATTCATCTAGTAATCACCTATATCCACCAATTTGGGAACCTCCTCAATTCTAATGTTTGTTACATGTTTTTTAATGGTCTACTAGTAAATCTTACAATTTTTTAATCAACAAATTCTTGTATCATTTGTTGCCCTACCTATTCTAGAATTTGTATGTTGCATATCTTGTCTTCTTCAATAGCTTATATGATAGTGTCCTTTAGTGGTTTACTAGTTGTTCATGTTCAGACAAATTAGTTAAATTGATATCACCATCAGTATTTAAATCTTTAATGTCCTCTTATTCAATGACATGGTTATGTAAGATATTATTCCTCTTTCTTAGTAGATTTATATCTTTGTAATGTTTTATTTAGATCTAAAGTTGTACTCTTCTATGTAGTGGATTATATTATGGTTATTAAATATTATTTTCACCAATGGCATAGGAAATGTTTGATTTTTAGTAGTCTAATGTGAAACATAGGGTTCTCATCTTTAAAAAAATGTTTATGTAAAGTCACTATGCACATGTGCCCAATGTTGTGTCTCCCTCCTAAACTATTGATGCATGTACCATGTTGATGATAAAGGAGTAAGTGTGTAATGGAAAATATGAACCCAGTATTTTGCTGCCACACATTCCTCAATCTAGACTTTAACACATTTGTGAATATGGATTTCAAGACACTCACCTTGTTGAAAGAAAAGACAATTGCTTCTGATGACCTATATTAGTTGTAACCTACTAATCACAAGCTTACACACATCATCTCGCTCAAGTTAATCCCCTTTAAATCATAATTCAAAGCACTGACCCACTGGTTGATGGTAGGTACATGAACGTGTAAGAACATAATGAATTGATTGATATCCTTAGTTGAATAGTACATAATAAATTGTCTCTTATGTGTAAACACCATTCTTATAGGTCATATTTCATGGTCACCATAATCCCAATTATGTAAGTGTGTGTTTAAGTCTCCACTAATAGATGAAGCTATTTACCAAGGTAAATTGCCTTCTCTAGTTAGATCTATGTAATCTTAAATATGATCATCTACTTGATAGAGAATGTAAAATTCTAAATGAGTGGGGTATTTATAAAACATGGATACATAATATTCTATGGCAAACTAGGTTTCTAATGGCTAAGTAACTACTAGTTTAGGCCTCCATTTTTTTGATATCTTCAACTATTGAGTGAGTAAAGATTGTACCTAATTTTTAGTATGCTCATACAAGAAGTTACACTTTACTGCAAGCTAAGATTTTAGGTTCTCTTTAGAGTTTAGCTTCATCCAAATGGTTTCTTACATGACATATGGAGAATTTGGTTCAAATGGAATGATGTAAGGTTTTTGTTCCCTATTAAAAGGAATGATGAAAACCTTATCTTCTTGGTGTGCCTCTATTTCATTTTGCATAGTATTGATAGTCATCTGACCATCATATGCCCATTTCTTACTAATCATCACAAGGTAATGTGTTGTCTTCATGTCGATGACTTCAAATTCACCTCAGTTCTATGACTTTGATATTAATGTCTTCTAAAATACTAATCGACTCATCTCTTCCATAGTCATCTAAGCTCAAATTTACTACGTTATAACTTAGAACTAATCATCCAATAACCTCCTATGTAGACCTAGGAATCATGTTGATTGTGTTGGAAAAATCAAAAATAGCATTTGTAATTTAATATCCTATGACTTCAATGTCAATTCATGCATCTACATCCCATGGCTTCTTTGTTTTGACTTACCAAATAAGCTTTTCAATCTTTTTTTACCCTTATTATGCATAGTCCAGTAGATTATATAATAATTTTATGATATTCTGAGAGATGTCTTCATTGCATAGTGTGCTTAAAAGTTTTAGTAGATTTTTCAACATAGTAATAACATCTTGATGCATAATGTGTATGATCTGACCATACATTTGATTATCTATTACTAAAGCATATCCTTTAGTAGTGTCTTGATGTTGTATGTTTTTCAACATCTATATAGCTTCATACATGAGTCCCTTTTATATAACTAGGTTTAGGTATTTATTCTATTTTACTTCCTAAATTCCTTGATCTTGAGGTATTTCAAGAGGAGGTAAACTATATGAATTTAGAAATGAATCATGTCTATAAATCAATCCTAACTTAGAGAAGATAGATCATACCATACACTTCTGATTGGGACACATTTTTTAACTAGGAACATAACCAATATGGGGATTTGTTAGACCCAATTATGAAATATCTTACCACAATACACCATGCTAAGGATGGTTCAAAAGCCTCCAATATAACAAAATCATGCAATAACCATAAGGCAGTCCTAAGTTTTGATATTTCACCTAAACTAATAATATGTAAAGTAAATCTAATCTAGTGCTTACCAAATATTGTGGCACAAAGTGGGGGTTAGAAATAATAAAAGTAAACATGCATAGAAGACATATAATCATGTCAATGTAGACAGAATCCTAATAAATGAAAGATAAGTAAAAAACATATTTCTCTACTCTAATAAAAGAGAAACAAAGCTAGGAATACTTACCTTTGAAGATTAACCCATCGAACTTAAATCTCTCCCTTGGCCAAGGTGCTTCACAAGAGGTTATTGTGGTATAAAAGGATGACAAAGACAAATCAACTCTAGGCTACATAACCTATCAATACATCTAAAAGACTTTTCCATAAGATAATATCTATATCTCCAAATAAAGTATGAAAAATTAATCTCGATTCTCAAGTAGAATTTTAATAAGCAGATGTGTAATATCTCACACATATTCTTCTCTTCTCTAAATAATGGAAAAATGAACTTTTATATATAGGTGGATCTGACCATAAACCCTTCCAAAAATCCTAACCAATAGGGTCAACCCAGTCAACCTAGCATAGTTTTTGACAATATTTCACTAGGTCATGAGCTAGGTTAGCCAAATGCCAAACTAGTTCCTAAGTGAAAATCACTTTAAATTGTACAGGGTTGACATAGTTGACCTAGTACAACCAAGTAAGAAAAGTAGATTCAGGTGAGTAATAGGAGGATAAAGTTTATAAAAATGACTTGAAGGGGTATAATAAATAAGAAAAAACTTAGGTATAATGTTTTTAGGAGAAAAGTGTGTAGATAATAAGTGGTAAAAGGGAAAATGATCCTATAAAGCACCAATGGTCTACCCATCCCTTTCTCAGTACACCCCTTAAGGCATGCACTCAAAAATATTGAGACACGATGGGTTCCTATAAGATATAAAATGTCAGTAAGTGATAAAAAATTTAAAATATTATGGGTATACATATTCCTCACTCAAATTCAATCACATGTTACATGAGTACAACATGGGATGGCACTTTGGGGATAGACCATGATAACACATAACACTAATTCTAAGTAAAGTGTAGTAAGTAGCAAATAAGATAAATACAAGGATAGAATTGAAAAACACATACCTTTACTTACATTAGTGTTTTATATAAATAAGTAGAATACAAGATAAGTGAAGGCATCTAATGTGAAGAATATTACGTGAACTCGTAGAAGTTAGTGCAAAAAAAGCCAAAAATTGAAAGTTTTTTAATATAAGCATATATTAGTGTAAAAGATTCTCTATGTCATCACAATTCCAGAACATTTTATGGTTTGAAAAATAGATGATTAGAAATAAAGATATAGGTAAAATAAGGAATCTAATGGAAAAAATTTGAAAGATTTAAATTTTTGAAAAATGAGTTTAAATAAGGTCAAAGAGAAGTCATTTAGTATTTTTGACTTGTGAAAAGAGAGAAAAAGAGTTCTATTAAACTAAACAATATAGAATGGTAAGGAGATGATAGGCTAGATGAGAGGGACCTCCAAATGTGGCAACGGGTGTAGTATAGGTAAGCAACTAAGAATCTCAATCTAGTTTTGGAATATTTTAGTGATCTTAAATGTATTTTAGAAATTTGTAATTAATTAATTTCTAGACATCATAATGAACCCAAATTAGATTCTAAGTGTAGGAAAAATAATTTAGGGAAATGGGTTAAAGGATTTAGGGAAATAACTATCAAAAGGTACTTATTTCATAAAATGTAAGGGGTTGGTAGGGAAAAACAACTAGGTCAACCCAGTTGACATAGTAGGTTAAAAATTAGCAAAATCCATACTACTAACCTAGTATAGATGTGCTGATGTAGTTTGTTTCCTAGACTACTGACCTAGTACATTGTTGCCAACCTAAAAAAAAAAATCCAATATGACAACTCGATACTAAGAGGGGAAACATAAAGGGATTGACTTAGCTTATGAAGTTAACTAGGTCAAAAATAGGGAATTTTTGGTCAAACTAGTGTTTGACCAAAGGACCAAAATAGTACAAAAATGCATGTAATAGGCCAAAAGAGTGTTAGAGTGGCCAAGAATGACTGATTGAGGGCTAAAAGGGCTGATTAGGCTAGAAATATATTCAATTGAGTAAAAATGAACAAAATAAAAAAATTAGGCTTGATTCTATTAAAAAGAATGTATTATAATTATAAATGACATGAAAGATCTAATACATCTTTTGTCATTTCTTGATTATAGGGGCATATGATATTATGGCACTTCATGGATGCATCATGGCTCCTAGACTTATTAGAGTGCTTGTTTATAGAGGATAGAGCTAGATTGATCACTTTAGGCCTAGGAGGCATAGAAGACATGTGTAAGATACCACTTAGTTTAGATTTATTAGCCATGTTCTTGGGAACCTGGGAATGATTGAATAATAGATTAATATGGGAGGTAGAGGGGGATATTATATAGGTGGGTATCACTTTAGATTATGTGTATGCCATCCTAGGACTACCCATAGCAAGGACACCTATAGTCATAGGAATTCCTGATAGTCAGGAAGATAGCAGAGCCTTAGCTATATGGGTGATTGACCTAGAGAGGATATACCTTGGATTGAGGGTGAGCATGTTCAATGTATATACCTCATAGATTTTATATATTTGGAAGGCTATGATAAGAATTGTGATAGCATAGTGTTATGCCATAATTTATATGACAAGGTATCATTATTTGTGATATCCTTGTGCAAGATGATTTTAGAGTAGATGGTGTTATATGATTTAGGATCTATCATCTAGGTACATCTCATGCATGACATGTATAGAGTGTTGTCCAAATGGAAAACATCTATGGGATGGATCATATTATTGATGACATGGATACATGATAGATTCCATATGTGTTAGTTGATTGGGTTACCCCATATGATTGATGATAGGTTACCTTAGGTTTAGATATGGAGATAGGAGTAGGTAGTATGAGTTTTTTCCTAGGTGCCAACACTATGGATGGTAAAATGAGTAGATATTTTATAGAATCCATATGGGCACATTTATATGATATGGCCTAGTTGGGAGATAGTGGAACTAATTTTGGCATAGATAGAGGTGATAGGGCACTATACCTAGTGGACAAAATCACATTTGGTAGCATGAGTACCAAGATAGATGGGATTGCCTCACCTAATGATGTTGATAGTGGTGACCACATTTTGGACCCAGTATGTGAAAGAGCCATGGGGGAGAGGAATACTAGGGACACCAATTTCAAGGCCAATACTCAGGCCATGATGTGAGAGACCATAGACAGGTTGAGCATGATAGGCACTAGAGTGGGATGAGATAGATGCAAAGGTAAGAGTACCAAAGGTACCACCACCAACTTAATAATAGGAGTAGTGACCATCATGGACATGACATCAATATAGGTAGTAGGAGATAATACAAACTAGATGACTCAGTAGGTGGGCCAAAGTAGAGTTGGAATATAGGGAGACCACTCAGGTATAGCTTGAGATGAGTACAAGTGGTGACTCTAGGATTTGTTTTTGAGAGGAAACTGATAGATGAGGTTCTTGGGGGATTAATTTATGGGGATACCATTCTTGGAAGTTACATAGATGGTGAGATAGTAGTGGTTAACACACACACAAGTAATAAGATATGTTTAAATTTTGCTTAAGTTAGACTTGAGATATACTATAGATAAAGATGTTTTGAGATATATCATGATCTAATATCTATCTAGTTTGCTTTTTACAAGTGTGGTAGAGGATGAGGAGACCAAATGGGAGTTCCTAGTAAGGGGATCACTCCATGATGTCTTATATGAGGTATTGATTTTGTAAAACCCTACTACATTAGAGGATCTCAATGTACCATCTGCCCTAGCTCAGGCAAGTTGGTTTAGATTAGTTAAAGATGCTAAAATATATCTATGAGCACACAAAGAGGGGATGAAACCACTATTAGAGGTGAGTGTAAGAGAGGCATAAGCATGGAAGGCCTTTTCTAAGGAAAGAGTTACACATTTATCTACTATGACATAGTTGTTATAGGTGTAGGCCTAAGAGAGAGTGACACATGTATCAACCCTAATCCATATGACACAGGTATAAGAGCAGTAGAGAATGACAGATCTAGCAACCCTAACACAATTAGAATAGGTGTAGGCTCAAGTTTCTTATCTACAAGGGAGGTTATTAGGATTGAGATCTTGAACAACCTCTTTATAGTTTTCTATTTAGAAGAGTCAAACCAAAGCATTTATACGTAACATGGCTAAGCCATGAGATAGTCATGATGGATCCCATCCATAGATATTGGGATTTGTATATGGTTGTATTGTTGTATTAAAAATCATGATGTGTGTGTGTGTGCGCGCGTGTGTGCATGCACACGCGTGCATGTGCGTGTGTGTGTGCGTGTGTGTGTGTTTCATTTTAAGATTTGTATTTTTATATATGTTTTATCATTATGGTTTTGGTTATTTATGCTTAGATATATTTCTTTATAGCACATGTATTTAGTTGTTTTTGTATATCCTATATGAAATATATGAGTTGTACTACACATTATTTCAAGTTGGGAAATATGTAATAAAAATAAAATAACTAAGTATAAAGAACCAAAGGGTGGAAAATAAGAGGGTAAAAATATTCATTTTAAGCCAAAAGAAAGATTTGGAACCAAATTAAAACAAGTACAATCACACTAAATCATGTTGGGAAGTATGGAAATAATATAATAAAGTGAAAAATAGTAAAATTTATAAATGGTATAAAAAAATCAATTAAGTCAATCAATAATACTAAATCATGTTGGGAAGTATAAGAGAAAAACAAAATTGGTGAAATTTGGTCTTAAATTTATTACACTAATTCAAGCCAGGAAGTATGAAACATTCAAGAAATGGTTGCATTCTTACATGCAATTAGAAAATAAGAAGATAAAAGTGAAATAAAAATTAAATAATCATAAAACATACTAAATCAAGATGGGAAGTATGTTAATGACATGTAACTTCATGTTTAATCACATCTTATCTCATATTGGGCATATGTAATTTTGATTATGACTTGGATTATTGAAAATTTTTGTGAGGAGGGCCAAGTCATATCCATGGTCTTACACTAAAAATCATAAAGGAAACATAAATTAGGTGGAATAAATTTGAAAATTTGGTAATAAGGGATGTGGGTAATAAGAATGTGAAAATTATGGTAATTTGTGAGGATGCACAAGTCATATCCATGGTCCTACAAAGCAACTCACAAATGGAATCCCTAGGGGAGTGATTAATGAATAAAAAAATATTTATCAAGAGTAAATATGAGGAATATAGGTAACAAAAAAGGTAATTAAAAAATCATAACTTAGGCATCTTATGAGAAGGGAGATAAGCAGCATATTAAGGACATGAGAAGACACTAGCTGACTAGTGACCATCAATGTACAAAGCAAACCTGTTCACTATAGACACAAAGCTATGTAGGAAAATATACATGCTACTAAGATCAAATCATTAAGGTAGATTGGTACTATAAAATTAAAATGGACCTACCTTCACATGACATATTCCTTATTCCTTAGGACCCCTTATCGAGTCAGCAGTATACTAATAAGATTGGGTACTTGAATGAGAAAGTAGGTAACACTAAAAGATTTATTATTTGCCTTTTATAATCTACTAGCTTACTGCACCCCAATTAACCTCAGCGCTATTATGAGGCCAACTATGGAGTTTGATCTTTGACTAGAAGAAGGAAATGTAATTTGAATCACGTCTTTTAATGTGATTAGACTTTTAAGAATTTTTTAATGTTTTTGCCTTTTGTATCATTGACTTTTTTTAAATGATTTAACTTTTAAATTTTTTTAAGGCATTTTTAATATTCATTCTCTATGCAAACTTGGAATGACAAATTATGAAAGATAAAGTGATACACATGAATGATATATAGGCTTAAGCTAAAGGAAGCTAAGTGACCAAAGATAAGACTGACTACAATGAACCAACATGTTATCTCAAGTATCAACCATGTATATGCTTATTTTTTGAAGAGGGGAATAAAGAGAAAAATAAGATCTAAAGTGGACTAGTGAAAGGAGTTTATAATGAGATGAATTTTTTGATAATTGATCACATGGTAATAGGAAAAATGATTAAAGGGAACCAGGTTTGTATAACTAAGTCATAATGATAATTAGCCATGAAAAATAGAGATAAGAAAGTAAACAATCATGAATAGAAAGCAAGGGAGTTTAAAATAAACTCAAGAAGAAAAAGAAAGCAATGATAAAGCGAACATCCATAAGCAAATATAAATGATAGTATAAGTAATATAGATTGCAAAAGTAAAGTCATTATGTAAGATAAATAAGAATTTGACACTGTTAAATGATATAACAAATAGATAAATCTAAGATTGGATCACACGTCCAACTCAAAATGAAAATGTAAGAACACCATACATGTTTTCATAAATAATGATAGATTTACCCATATACTTTATCCAAAATATCTGATAGATCTCTATGAATATGGATGCAAATTATAGCTAACATCTCATCAATCTTAAGTGAAAAGTGGGAAAATACTTCTCATCTAATCTCCTAAATAGAAAAAGTAAGAATGATTGATGGATCATGTTGAAGATGAAGATCGAGTAAGGGATTATAAAAATAATGTATGGGAGTCGAATCTTTAGAATAAGGGATCACCAATGGGGAAGAATCCACATGTGAGGGACTCACGAGTGGATAAGGATCCATAGGTGAGGGAAGATCCATGGGTAAAGCATTCATGGGTGGAGGAATGAAAGGTGATGAAGGCACCATAGGAGGAGATGGAACCATAGCAAGTGGAACCATGTTAGAAGGAGGAGGATCCTTCTTATATGAATAACCTATGGGAGGAAAGATATAAGGTCATGGAATATCTATAAGTTAATCCTTAAGTTGGTTTTCAAGGATGTGATAATGATCAGTGTGATGGGTATCATATTAGTGCCAAAGATAATACACATCTCCATACTTATGAATATACTTAGGTAATATATTTATGGGAGGTATGGCTTTGTCTTAGGATTAAGGAGTAAAATGATTCAAAGTATCATTATATTTTCATATTTTATGATAATGCATGAATGAATGATTATCTATTTTGTGGAAGCAATAGATATGCTTATGAGTAAACTTAGTAGAAGTACTCATAAGAGGAGGGGTAACAAAAGTGGAAGGAGCTTGGGAAGGCTCATTGACCCATTTGGTGAGAAGTGGAGCCATCTAAGATAAAATAAGATAACCATCACCAAGGGAAGGTGACGGTAGGGAAATAACTGGACTAGGATTGATGAAAGAAGTAATGGGATTAGAAGTAGGGATAGACTAAGCAATCACAAAAGATGAAACAAGATCAACTATAGTAGGAGTGGGCATGGGATCTAAATTAGGATCTACTAAGGGAGGGATAGGATATACAAAAATCTAAAAAAGGGTTTCACACATCTCAAGGATAAACAAGCTATATTAGTTAGGGTACCTAGTAAAGTGGTAAAGCCCAGTCATAACATGATCCATAAGCATACTCCTAGGATCTTCCTCAAAAACTAGATATGTTTATACCATCTATACCCTATGATAAAGAGGGAAAATACTAAAATTATGAACTATAAATTATGGAATATATAAAGAGACATGAAAATATTGAAGCAAAGAAGAATGATAATGGATAATCTCAACATCACAAGCCTAAACAAGACCACCTAGGAATAGATAATCTAAGGAATAACCATCATTGTAATTAGGTGTGTGAAGATAAATGACACAAGTAAGGATGACTTTTTCATCTGATGAAATGTGATGAATAAAATGTTGAGTCTTAGTCAAGATTATAGGGATATCATCATAAGGTGGTTTACAAGAACTAGGGTGTAAAAAAGTAGGAAGCTGAGAGATGAGATGAAGTGAGAGATCATAAGTTTTAATCTTTAGTTTGATCTCATTAACCTCATCATCATCATCATAATCTAGGATTTTAGGGGTAATTTTCCCAATGAGTTTAAGATTACCATTATAACCTCAAGTTAAATTGATGGGAAATTTGAATGATTGAGACTCATAAAATGGAACACTAAGCAAAAGTTCAAGAGTAGGAATCTTGAAGACATAATGGTATTATAATTATTCAAAATTCCAAGGGTTAGTGTCACCCCAAATCTTATAGATAGTTCCATTATGAGGGAATTTAATGCACTGGTAGGGGGAAGAAGCAACTTATCTCATATGATGAGTCCATAGCCTACCAAGTAAGATGTTATAGGAAAGAAGAAAGTGTAATATCATCACCTTCACATGTACAACGATAGGTGGGATGGTAATGGGAAGCCACACACAAC
Source organism: Torreya grandis (assembly GCA_037957365.1). Classification (NCBI taxonomy): domain Eukaryota; kingdom Viridiplantae; phylum Streptophyta; class Pinopsida; order Cupressales; family Taxaceae; genus Torreya; species Torreya grandis. The sequence continues at coordinate 478,601 of JARHVA010003346.1, read as the reverse complement.
CTAAGGAGGTATTTTCCTTAGATTGCATCCTTAGAATGTGTTGCATGTGGATTTTAGAATGCATTCATAATATCCAAGGGTTTTTATAAAATTGAGAGAGGCAACATAAGTGTAGGAACCCTCATCAATTAAGGAATGCTTGATTTGGATGTTGCTAATTTGGACACTAATGAATAGGGGAGGATCATCTGCATAAATAAAAATCTCATTGGGAATCATAAAAGTGATGGGAAATTTTAAGGAATGAGAAGTGTCCATTATTTCATCAACATGGAAGGACATCTCTTCATATTTCTATAATATTCTATCTTTGGATCTAGATAAGGTTGTTTCGTATCCTACTGGTGGAGGATAAAGGATGTACATTTCAAAAAAGAGTTGCCTAAGATGGTTTTTATGATGTGGAGATGTCCTAATAAGCTCAAGAAATGGAATTTAGGATGGGATATTAGTGAGTTCCATGATGGGATCCCATTCATCATAACCCATAAGAAGGTTGTTAAAAATAAGTGCATAGTGATTAATGAGGTCCTTAGAAGGAAGAGATAAAGTGCATTGGAATTTGCATTAATAAAAAGGAGAAGGTTTAGAAAAATTATGTAAATTATGTTATGAAGATGAAGTAGTTGGTTTAGTTTGGTTTTGAGAATCAATAGAAGAAGTGTTCATAGAAGCTTGATTATCATTAGTGTCAAAAGATGGAGGGATGGTAGAAATAGAATCAGAAGTGTTATCCAAAGGAGAAGTGGGAATGGGAACATTCAAATTTATAATTTCATATTGCCCCAACTCATTTAAGTGAGTTAGATAAGAATCTTGGATAACATGAAATATTTGAGACAATGGAAGGATGTAGATGGGTTGAGGGTCAATGAAAGCAACCACCCTTCACATATTAGTCATATTAACTACATTATCTTTAAAAGTGGGGTCAACAATACTTTATACATTATTGGTGGAAGGAGTGGGCTTGTCTTGGTTATCTTTATCAGGTTGGTGATTAGGATGAGGATCTTTATATATAGCCAAATGAGCATTATCTTGGTTTAAATCTTTAGATTTAGTATGTGTTTCATGATATTTAAAAGTAATTTCATAACCTTATTGATTATTTTGAATGATTGGGTCATGATCAAAATTATCACCAAGAAGAAAATCCATATCTAAATTATAAAGATACCTACAAGTCTCATGAGAATGACCCAAACTAGCATGAAACCAACAAAACTTGTTGGGATCATACCAAGATTTCATAAGATGAGTGGGGTCAAGTTCTCATGGTGGAGCCCTAAGTAGACATTTTAATAATTTATCTAAGGATAAGGTTTTATGAACATTGATGATATTAGATGAAGAAAGTGAGGACTGGTGTATTTTTGAGAAGGAGAAGCTGATTTTAAAGAGTGGTTAGTAATAATAGCTTGCATGGGGTCATAAGAATCTGACACCATCATTAGTAGCATTATGGTTTTTGTTCTTAAGTAAGATACAAGGACTTTTAGAAGGTTATGGTGACTCAAATTAATGCATAAGTAAATATTGATGTTTATCTTGATCAATATCCTCCTCCAAAGTATGTGGAGAGAGAGTACAGACCTGATATTGTAACTAGGAAAAAAAACATTGGTAAAAAGATGGAAAAGGTTATCATCAACCATGTTATGTTCACATTTTTTGAAAATTGTTTTCCACCTTTTAACAAAGGATTTGTATTATTTGTTTTCAAGTTGATTACAATTTATAAAAAAGGCCAAAGTGTTTTTAGGAAGATCACTAGTTTGAAACTCTTAGACTAGAGCATTTACTAAATATTCCAAACTAGTAATAGAATGATTTTTAAGTTGGTCTTACCAATATAAAGCATCACCCATGAGGTTTTTGGCTAAGATATTGGTAATAACAAAGGTGTTAAATTTGACCCAATCCTTATAAATATTTTCAAATGTTTTGAGACGAAGAGTAGGATCAGTTGATCCATTATAATAAATTGTAGGGGTGATACCTCCTATATCAATATTAGCAATCTGAGTGGTAAGAGGCTCATTTTGAAGATGTTTAATTGTCTTGTTGACCAAATGAGATTGAGGGATGAGATTGCCTTTAGAATATTAAAGAGGAATAAGGGGAACATTTTGATTATGTGTGTCCTAAGACATTGGTTGAGGATGAATTTGAATATGGAGAAGGTGATTTTATATTCTCATCACTTGATTTATATTATGAGCTTGAAAAGTATTCATTTAATTAAGTGTTTATAATAAGATTTTTTGGGTTTGATTGACATTGTTAGCATTATTTAAAGCAATAGTGTTAGTATTAGTGGCTTGGGTAGCACTATTGGTATTGATAGGATCTTGAGAGGAACTATGAGAATGTGAGGCACTAGTGGAAAAATTTGCTTGTGTGGTAAAAGATGGACTAGTGAAGGGATAATAATTAGAAGAACTAGAAGCATGACTACCTTGGGTAACAAATGATGCACTAGTAGAAGGATTGAAAATAGTGGATCTTATAAGAGGCCCACTAGATGTATAACCTACCATGTTAGTGGATATAATAGGCATGAAGGTAAAAGAAGTTAAAGAAGAAGAAGTCATGGTATGATAAGGGGTCATAATAGAGGAAAGAGGTTAAGAATCAAAGAAAGTGGTACCCATAAATCCATTTGAGAATGTAGGAGAAGGTGAATGAGGCTCTTTGATTGAACACTAATCATGAGATGGTAAATGGTAGAGGGATCCTTTCCTCAATGTTGAGGAAATTCAAAGATAAAGAAGATAATTTCAAGGGTATACTCTAATTTGGGTTGATCTTCTAGTGAGAAGAGAGGATTATGCTCAAAAAGGAATGAGGAGGGTTCATATAGTTCATTGTGTAAGTGGCTATGTGAACATTACTCTCATCTAAGAAAGGAGCCCTACTCTACTTATGGGAGACCCTATGAGGGTTTTTTAAAACTCATCATTTTTGTTGAATTAAAATTAGTGTTGTCTTCAAATAAAAAGTTCGTGATGAAGGATATATACTAAACAAGGTGAGAGAGATGCAAAAATCAAGAAAATGATAAGTGACAGAAACTATATAGAGTCGATTGAGTCAACATAGTATAGAAAATAGGGCCTAAAAATTATAGAGTTGATTGGGTTGACCTAGTATATAAAATAGAGGATAAAAAAGTATATAGGGTCAATTGGGTAACCTACTATAGTAGGTATGGGAAAATATATAGCCTATAAGAGACTATCTCAATAGAAACAACTATGTACTGAAATAAGAAAGATTTTTAAAGTAATTAGGAAAGAAATAAATGAAAAGAAATACATAATCAATTGGATAAATTAGGTTAATTCAATTAAGGCACATAACACAAAATCTTACACCAACACTAGCTAATGCAAGTTTTCCAAATAAAACATACAATTGAGAAAAGGGAAATCAATCAGCTTAGAAATTAAAAGATAAGTGGTCAACCTAAATGTTGTTAGATTATTAAATATAATTTTAGATGTGATAGGAAGTTGGGTATAATCAAGGACTTAGAAATCAATCTAAGGATGGTTTTATGGCATTTGGGCAAAAAGGGATCTATATTGGCAATGGTACCAACTTGGTATTGGGGCCTACACCCCACTTCACACACCATAGTGATGAGGGTGTTGGGTGCTTAGAAAATATATACCATTATCCACATGTTTATACTTGGCTAGAAAACTAAGTCAACTTCCCCTTTGGTGATGAAATCCATGTAGATAGGGCTTGGGTAGACAATTATTAAAATGGTTTTTAAGATTTTTTGATTTGGTAGTTTGGGCATAAAAGAGAAAATAGTTAAACTAAATGGTATATTGAAAACCACCTAATTAGACTATGTAATCTATTCTAAGCATGTAATCAATAATAAATGAAAGTGTGAGCTAACTACTAATATATAAGGGTTAATTCCAACTTTGAAACATATTATAGTGTCATTGTAGTCAATAGTGTATGTAAAGAATACAAAATACAGTCAATAGTGTTGCATTTGTACTACAAAAGTAAAGGTTTGAAAATGAACTAAAACAAAAAGGTCAACCTAGAATTCTAGATAACACACATAATACATAATTAAATCAATAGGGTTGACCTACTTAACTGATAGGGTTAGTTTTAAAGACTGTAAACTATGAAAAATAGGATTGTAAAGAAAAAAGAGAAGGATAGAGAGGAACCTTGGTGGGTTGGAGGATACAAATAAGTGAGATTATTATTGCATAACCTTGATTTGTTCTTACAAATTCTACTAGCTATGTCAATTGGGTCAACTTAGCTTTGTAAGAACCTATTACTGAAGCCTAAAAATGTACAGGGTTGACTAGGTTGACCTAGTATGTTGAACTAGATGCTTGAAAGTGTACAAGGTCAACTTAGTTGACCTAGTAGTCTAAATTGGATGTCTAAATTTTTGAAAACCTATACTATGTTGACTTATTCAACCTAGTATCCTATACCTAAATAGTAACCTACATATACAAAATAGAGTCATATGGATGTGACTATGTGATAAACTTGTGCATAGAAGTTAGAATTGTGTCTATATATTTGACTTAGTATTGCAAATATAGGATAATAAAAATGATAAAATAATGAAATAAGTGAAACAAACCTTGCAAGAGTTAGATTCACATTGGGTTTACTAAAATTTATGCAATCAAAAATGCATCATGTCTATAAATCAATCCTAACTTGGAGAAGATAAAACATACCATACACTTCCAATTGGGGAAATATTTGTTAAGAAGGAATATTACCAATATGGGGATCCGCTAGATCCAATCAGGGGATATATTACCATAATACACCATGCTAAGGAGGGTTCTAAATCCTCCATCCTAACACAATCACATAATAACCCTAAGGGAGACTTGAGTTTTTTTATTTTACCTAAACTAATAACAAGTAAAGTAAATTTAATCTAGTACTCACCAAAGCTTGTGGCACAAAGTGGGGGTTAGAAACAATAAAATTAAACATGTATAGAAGACATATACTCATGTCAATGTATACAAAATAATAATGCATGGAAAAGAAGTACAAATACATATCTATTTACGCTTATAAATGAGAATCAAAGTTAGGAATACTTACCTTTGAAGATGAACCCATCGATCCTCAATCTCTCCCTTGGCCAAGGTGCTTCATAAGAGGTTGTTGTGGTATGCAAGGATAACAAAGACAAATCAACTCTAGGCTACACATCAAATCAATGAATCCAAAATACTTCTACACAAGACAAGATCTATATCTCTAAATAAATTATGGAACCCTAAGTTTGTTTCTCAAGTAGAATGATCAATATGAAAATGTGTAATAACTCTTACTTCTTCTTCTCATCTCTAAATAATATTGAAATGAACTTGTATATAGATGGATTTGATGCTAAAAACTTTCAAAAATCTTGGATAATGGGGTTAACCTAGTCTACCTAGCATAATTTTAGATAATAATTCCCTAGGTCATGAGCTAGATCAACTAAAGACCAAACTACTTCCTAAGTGAAAATCACCTAAAACTGTATAGGGTCAACCCAGTCAACCTAGTGTAGCTAATTGACATTAGAGGATTAAGGTGAAGAATATGAGCATAAAATGTAGAAAATGATTAGAAGGGGTAAAATAGATAAGAACATGCTTAGGGATAATGTTTTTAGGAGACAAGTGTATAGATAATAAGTGGAAAAAAGGGAAATAATCTTGCAAAGCACCAATGGTCTACCCACTCCTTTCTTGGTGCACCCCTTAGGGCATACACTCAGAGAGATTGAGACTCGGTGGGTTCTTTCAAGATTTAAAGTGGTAGTAAGTGATAAAATTTGAAAATATTACGTGTATACATAAACATCTTTTAGCATTTTGATGTCATGTGATAGCATTTAGGAAGGCATCCTGCTTAGGTTGTGAATTCACCATATTCATCCTAATGGCCTTATCCTTTCTTTGATTTTCCAACATAGTATAATCTTCTATCTCATATTGGTCATATATTATATTATATGTGTAATAAGATTATCTTTGAGGATTTAAAGGCCAATTTCATTGCACATGATTATACTCTCCACACAAATAGCATTACAAAAGAAGTTATTGATAGTTATTTCCTCTGCCACCTTGGGAACTACCTCTATATTCTCTTCAAAATCCTCATCTATTAGATTAATAACCTCCTCTATACCCTCTTTGTTATTTTGTTTTTTTCTAATGCTAATGTTATTGGGTATTATCTCTAATTCTAAATTATTTTTGCATAATTGGTGGAGTCTAGATCATTTTCTACTTTGCATCATTGTTGAGCTCTGGGATGATGCATACTTATATTGCAAAGATGGTGGTGTCCAAATAAACAAAGGAGGGGTCCAACTAGCTAGACCTTAAGTTTGGTATTATGGTGAACTAAGAATCCATTATGGACCTTCTTGGGTTACATAACCTTTATCAACCTCTTGGCCTAGAATCATCTGCTTTACCCAGGAAACTTGTGTAATGATGGTGAATACATTTTTGGTGATGTCTTCTTTCAGATCCTATAAATTCATATAGTTATTTTCATCATGGTTATATGAATTATAGAAATTTTAATATAAATTTTATGGGTTCTTGACATACTTTTTTAGGATATATAACTGCATTATTACATGCCCTACTACTTGATAAATTTCACAAAACTTTGTCTTGATCTTAGGATAATCATTCTTATGATGTCCTTTTCCACACTCCATACACCATATATTTAACTTAGGTTTATCTGTCTCATGAAATTACTCCATTATTTTCATAAAATCTTGAAATGTATTTTTAATCTTAGAATTGATGAGAAGAGTTTCCCGATAATCTTCAATTTTTTCTACTCATAGGGTATCAACTCTAGCATCCACTTTAGTAGAATATTGTGTCTACACAGTGGCAAATCTAATTATGGAACATTATATTTTGATAAACCACATATCTTTATCTTTGTCTATTAAGGAAAATTTAACCTTATTCATAACATTAGAGAACCTATGATCATAATCACAGACTGACTCTCCTAACTTATACCTTATCTCCTTCAAGTATTTAATAATCTAACTTGTACATTTATTTATCTTGAAATCTATGATGATTAATTCCTTAACCTATTATAGACTTTCTTGGTGAATTTATCTATAGTATATAAACTCAAGTATTATTCTAGTTAGTGTTCCTACTAAGTCACACTTTTTTTTAGCTTCATTAGTAATGCCCTTAGTTTTCCATCTCATTTCATTAGTTATCAAGTACTATTTAGGGTTTGTAGACCCATCATATGTCACAAGATTTATAAATCCTCCTACGTGACCCATTGTGTAAATTGGTATCAAGGGGATATTCTATGCAGCTATTATAAGAGGAGGTCATGTTCTATGCAATCTTTCTTGTGTACTATGAATATTTATCTATGCATTAGGAGAGTCAACTTGTACACTCTATTTTTTTGTGTTTCCTTCTTTTCTTTGCTTAGTTTCAACAAGCCTTATGGCCTTCAAAGCCTTTGTAATTGACATTATTTCAATTTCAGTACCCCAATGATGTAATTGCTATGAAAATGGTCCTTCCCAACTACTATCTTCCCATCTACTTGGTTAAAAACTTCTATTAGAATATAATAAATTAGGCTAAAAGGATGTGTGCTCTTCTAGTGATTGATTATTTCCTACAAATTATTTTTATTTCATACTTGAACTTGTAATTACTCTGAGACTATGTTCTACTTCTTTGCCTAATTCTTCATGTCCTTCTTTTTATAATACTCATTCTTGTCTCTTCACACTACATCTATCATCTAATTTCTCTACTTCTACAATATTCTCTCCATCTTCAAACATCTCTTCTTCATCACTTCTTTAATTATACCAACATTCATCATCTTTTTTCTTCATCCTTCATTATTCATCTCTTTCATCTCACTCATCACATCTTACTCTTTCATCACCTAGTTTACTACTACTCTTACCTCTACTCATAGTTACATAGGTATTCTTCTATTTATTCCATCTATTATGTTGTCATAGCTCACGTTCTAAATCTAAACTTTTCTTCTAACTCTTCTTTCCTTATATCTCAATTATGTATTTAGGTTTAAGCCTCACCTACTCATTTAATCATCATTCACTATCATATTTCACATAATCCACATACGCCCAAAGTGACTACTCCATATTAGCTAGAGTAGGCACCATGGCCTTATCTATAACTGACATCTTTACAAGTAGAGGTAGTTACTACAAATATTTCACTCAAATTCCTCTGATAAGTAATTCATGTGTAGATTTAAAATTTATATACTACAAACTTAGTTATGTATCTATATATAATAGTATAAACCTAATAATTTATTGCTCTTATCTAGTCAGTTTATAATTTCTATAACCAGGCTATCTTTCTTCAGTCTAGATGTTTCTTATATTCTTGCGTTAAAAAAATAGTATTTCAATCATGATAAGCAATTAGATATTAGTTTAGGCAGCTCACACTATAATATTTTTTTGATCTCTCCATAAATATGTTCTCAAATAATTTCTTATATTGTAATTATAGTTTGTTTTGATTCTTCTTCTACAAAATTACATACTCTCTCGTTTAACCATGTCTCAATATCTCTCTGCCCTAGTAACCATCTTAACATAATTTCCTCCAGAAGGAGTGTTTCCATGCTCACCACACCATTTTTAGTAGAGGTTACTAAATAATTAGAACATGTTAAAGATGAGGATAGCTAGGTTATACTTAAGTGTACAATATAGTGCATAGTATTCATATAAAAGGTTAGAAAATAGAAATATAGCAAGTATGAATTATTGTGCATTAAGTAGTAATTAGGAATAATTGGTGATTCATTATCATAAATAAATTATTAGGATTAAATTAGATATAAATCAATCAAACATTATACATGATAATGTATATAAGGGACAAAGTAAGAAATTATAGGTGACCATACCCAAATAGTCTCTATTGATGTCTTCAAAAGTGGAACTCTGTTCTTCTCACAAACATAAATATATATAGACATTTGTAGTCTATGACTATTCATATTATTCTCATACTTGGAACCAAAAGTGGAGTTTGTTCATATTCTAACATATTACAAGTCATGGATATAGGACAAAATAGACATATATATATATATATATATATATATATATATGTCAAACTAAGTACATAATACATGGATATTAGATTAATATCCTATGCATCTTTTACAATCCAATTTCTTCTCCCAACAATTTGGAGAATGATCTCATTAGTTTAATCTTAGGTGATTTCATATTATATAAGACTTATTCACAAATTTAAAATCACTCAGGTGGTTATATTTGAAACTATGTGGCATCAACAAAAAGGATGATCGATTGATTTGTCCATTATTTCAAAGTTAGGATCTGACTATTCTATCTTTATTTCTACCTTCCATGCCACCAATGATGCCATTGGAGATAAATGGACCATGATATTATTGGATGACTTTGTTTTTAACTTGACTTAGAAATAAGACAAGCTCATTCAAATGGGTACACTAAGGTCATCTAAATTGCATGCCTTAATTTTTAGTCATGATAAACATAAGGCTTCTAATAGTAAGGATAAAAAATATAACAAGGAACCAAAGCAAATAAATGGTCAAGAATATGATTCTAATTCAAAAGCATCGAAAGAGTCCTCATCTTTAGATGTGAAACCCAAGAAAGAGTTACTCTCATGTGTCTATTGTAATAAATCTAGGCATGATGAATCCAAGTACATGAAGAAGTAGATTAAAAACTTGGCTAAGATGCTTGAGAATCACAACATCAGTGTCTCTTATTCTTTCAATCAAATTTAATAATCACAAGAGTCTTATAAGGCAAAAAATATTAAAAAGGGAAAAGATAAGGTCAAATCACTTATTGCAATTATGTCCCAACCTTCCACATGGGCTATTCATTATAGTACCTCACACCACAAGTCTTCATCATAGGACATGTTCTCATCCTTCAAGACTTTTTATATGCCTTTCATATTATTGGGTGATGATACTTATTTTGAAGTTAGTGGGAGTGTATTTATTTTAGTGAATGATGGGACAATTCATGATGTTCTTTTTGTTTCATATTTATCCATCAATCTCTTATTTATTTATTAGATCACTCACATTAGTTTAGGTAAGAGAGATAAATTCACTCCCAATTCTTTGGTTATTATGGAAGCTAATAGTGATTCTATAGTTGTATTTGGGAAAGTAGATCACTAATCATAATTGTATAATTTCTCACATTTTTCTCTTGATCAACCCTCTACTACACTGCTTACTCATTCATATGGGGTGAGTAAATTATGGCATAAGTAATTTAGCCATATCAACTATCACTACCAAGTGTAATTCAATCATCATGACATGGTTTTAGGCTTGCCACAATTCAATTTTTTTGATGGATTTTACTAGGGTTGTATACTTGGTAATCATACTAAGGATAAGTATGACAAGGTCAAATCACAGAGACCTAAACAAATATTGGATATTGTCGATAGTGACATTAATGGTCCATTTCCAAAGCTTTCATTCAAAAAGACAAAATACATTATTAATTTCATCATTAAATTTTTGAGGTACACTTGGGTGTATTTTATTAAGAAAAAATCTAAGGTATTTAAACATTTTTAGGATTTCAAGGTGCGTATATAAAAATAGTTAGGTAAAACCATCAAGATTTTGCACACTAACAATACTGGTGAGTATGTCAGTAACCATTTTTATCAATTTTGTACATCATAAGGGATTGAGCTATAGTGTAAGTTCCATATAGTCCTGAACATAATGGTGTTACAAAGTGAAATACTAGGTCCTTGAAGGAAATGGCTAACAATATGTTACACTCTAAGTCTCTTGCACCTTAGTATTGGGTTAAGGTCATCAACTATTCTCGTTATATCTAGAATTCATTTCCTCATAAAATATTGAAGGGAATCATTATTTTTAAGCTTAGAGTGGTCAAAAACCCATAGTGAAGCACTTTTGAGTGTTTGTATCTCCTTCTATGGCCTATATTCTGAAGAAGAAATTTAATGCAATGGAACCTCAAAGTTAATTTTGTATCTTTATTGGGTAACTTGAGGGTATTAATGGATACAATATTCTCCATCTGAAAACTTATGATTTATTCATTAAGAGGAGTGTTCATTTTCAAGAGGGTCTTTCAAACTCCACACTCAACACCTATCCCACTTCCTTAGATGCATTGGGATTTGTTGATAGTAATGATGATGTAGATTCACCTGAGCATCTTCATAATGATCCATATTCTTATATTTTTTATTATTAGAGTAGTGATGAGAATTATCCTCCTCCTTCTCCCATTATATCTTCAAAGGATGAGGAATATCCTCATAACTCTCTAAGCACTAGTCCTCTTTAGGATAGATAGACACTACAAAGTTTTAACCAATGGGTTGGAGATCCATCAGATAGTAAGAAAACCCATTCACAATTATAAGATTCCCCACATGTTTTTATTGCATTTATTTCCCATAGACAGTCATTTCATGAGGCATAAAACACTCTTGAATGGGATACTACTATAGAAGAGGAGTATCATTCTTCATAGAGGAACAAATCTTGGGATTTAGTCCCTTTTTCTAAGAGAAGAATATTTTTTTTATGTTGGTGGATCTATAAAAAAAAATTAGTAAATGGGTCTATAAACATGTTCAAAACACATTTGGTAGTAAAGGGTTTTTATCAAGTACCTGGAATTGACTATACCAAGATGTTCACCCTATTTGCCAAAATGTACTCAATATAACTCACTCTCATAATTACAATAGCACATTGATGGGATGTTCCAGATGGATGTGAAGAGTGTTTTTATTCATAGTGGCCTCAAAGATGAAATATACATAGAGCAACCATGAGGATTTATTGAATATTCCTCCTTAGTTTAAAAACTTCATAAATCTATTTATGGCCTCAAACAAGTTCCTCGATCTTGGTATGCTAAGATGGAATCCTTCCTTCTTTTACTTGGGTTCACTAGATGCCATTCTGATCTTAATATCTACATTTTATGGAAATAGGATTCATTATTGATTCTAGTTCTCTATATGGATGACATATCGATCATAAGAAGTTTTTCATCCACCATCACATTAGCAAAAACTACTTTGTTTGACATGTTCTCAATGATTGGCATGGGCATGTTCCATTACTTCTTTGAGATTAAAATTTCTCAATCTAACTCTAGGATCACTATTGTATAATCATATTATGTTCTTGATTTTCTTGCATAGTTTAACATGACTAAATTAAAGTCAGATCTGACCCATTTTCTATTTGGTGTGAAGCTTGAGACTAATTTTCCATATCTTTTATTTAATGCTTCCTTGTATTGTTAACTTTTTGACAATCTCATATACCTTACACACACTAGACTTGACATTTCATATGTAGTGGGCATGGTCTCTATATTTATGCAAGAACCACATAAATTGTACTTGAAAGTAGATAAGTAGATTATCCACTACATTCATGGTACTCATATTTTTGGGATTCATTATGGATCAGACATCGATGTTGACTTAATTGGTTATACAAATTTAGATTATGTTGGTGACATTTGAAATCATAAGTTTACTTAAGCTAAATTTAATCCCTTGGTTCAGTTCTAATCAATTGGTCAATCAAGAAATATAATATTATTGATTTATATTATATATAGTTAGAATAGAGAGGAGATATTAATTCTAACACTGAGACTATTTGGATCCAGGGGATTCTCACTAAGTTTGGTGTCTATTTTTAATGACCAACAATCATCTTATATGATAACCAAAACACAATCTATATCTATAGGAATTTGGTCCTCCATCAACAACCAATCATATTGATATTCACTTCAAGATATCATCAATGGGTAAGTCTTTGACCTTTACTACATCTAGACAATAGAGAAAATTATTGATATATTCACCAAACCCTTCACTGAGAGCAATCATCTTCATTTGTGGGTTCTTATTTGGGTTAGGGTAGTTATAGCATCCTCCTCTAGCGAAATTTTATAATACTTTGGGTACCTCATCATGGATTTATGTTGGGACCTAATTCTACTACCCACTTAAGCTACGTTTAGGGAGGTGTGTTAGTGTAGGTTTTTATTCCATTTAATGGTTTTCCCTACACATGATTATTTATCTTGCTTAGGTGAATTTTTAGGTAATTATAAAAGATAATCACACATTCATGAGGAAGTGAGGACATTATTATATTTCACTTATATATTGTACCTTCCTAAAGATTTAATCACCATTGATGTTAATACTAATATATTAATATTTTTATTGTTGATTATTAACCTTCTTCTAGATAATGTTTGATTTTACTACTACACATAGGTAATATATTCATGTATTCAATCTTATCTAGAATGCTTGATTGTGGCCCACTTTGATACTTCATATTTTCATCTATACTTCTATCCGCATGCATAGATAGGTTTTGGAACTAACGAATATAATCATTGACTAAATTTTTTTGCTATATCTTTATTAATTGGCTAAAGCAACTTTTTCCACATTAATACTATATTGTGTTTTCATATCCTCTATAAAAATTGACCACATGACACTAAGAGCCTTCTAATTTTGAGCACACAACTGACAATGCAAGTAAATTTTATATATATATATATATATATATATATATATATATATATATATATATATATATATATATATATATATATATATATATATATATAGGATGGAATTACCAAAATATATCCATATGATATCTAGAGTACATAAAAAAAACTCCATTTAGTTGATCTAGGTGACTAGATTCTTCCCATAAAACTTATGCATTTCAATTTGTGGCATCAAGTTACATAGTTGTGATATATTTGGATTTATATTGGGATGATAGAATATCCACCCTATTTTTGTTATGCATTAGTTTGACCCAAATATCCATCCTAATTGGTCTAAGTAGTAGTGAATTATAGTTGATTTGGTGGATGATAATGAACATTCTAATTTGTACTTTTTTCATAATATCATCCAATTGCTTATTGATCTTGTCCACTTTACTAGTCATCTCATACTATAGGCCACATAGATCCACTCAATATATCCCACCTTGTGATCCATGAAATAAAACCTTGGACAAAATCCCATTTTTGATGCCATCTCCACTTTTTAAGGATTTTTACCAAGAGTTTCAAAATTTTTGCTTTGACTCCTAGTTTGTGGTCATACCATAACAAGACTTGACAATGTTGACCCTTATTTTCACCTTTGAATAAGTTTTTTTACAATAATATTATAATAAAATAAAAAATCATCAAGAAAAAAACCCCACTATATTTTTTCAATCTTTATAAAAATCCAAAGGAATCGGAAACATTCCTTAAAATATGCCTTATAGAGCAAATTTTCAAAAAACTCAAAACAACAATAACTTGCACAAAATAGACCAATAAATGATAATATTTTTTATCATGGAATCCTTGAAGGATTATAAATATTTAGTATAGAAATTGTATGAAATTAATAAAATATTGGAAGATATAATTGATTCTCCAAAATCAGGTTTTCACCCATAATAACACCCAAATAGAAACTTTGATACCACTTGTAATAAAGTTACTTCATAATTAAAGTATAATAACAATAATATATCATAATATGAGTAAAATATAGTATAACATATTAATTAATGATAATACACTTCAAGGGGGTAACCTCCATAACCTTAAAATAAGAATAAAAGTCGTAATATGATGATTAAATACTAACCCCTACCTCTTATATATACCATAACTATGTTATATAGACACCCTAGGCCAACCCTACCACTGATATTAATCTAAGTAAATAATATTATGAATTAATTAATGGTTATGATATATAGGCTAAGGGGGTAGCATTGCTCCTAGTGACATATATTCAATTTGAGAAGAATAGGGAAAATTTTCTCATTATGTAGTAATGTTAGATTCTTCATAAACAAGTGGCAAGTGAGTAATAAGTGTGGGTTTTATTTTTATTTTTATTTGTCCATTTTATAAATTTATCATGCCATAAATTCACTAATAAAATGGGATAACCCATAAGAATGATTTATTTTTAAAAAGTAATTATTTTCAATGAATCTTTCTAAGACTAAAGTTAGTGTTTAGGAGATATAATTTTTATCTAATGATATGGAGGTATTTGAGTAATATATTTATCTATTTTATCATAAAATAATATGTTTTTATAATTTATTAACAATAAAATAGGAGGTTTGGATTGATATCAAGCATGTGGATGTGAGAGAATGGTGAATAAAATCATGTGAGAACAAATCATGTATGGTGATATTAGGTCAAAATATACATTATGAAGTGTCTAATACCATATTTTAGTATTAAAAAATTATTTTTTTTTATTATAGTATTGAAATGACATATAAATAATAGATTAAGACAACAAAATATACATAAGTGTGTACAACAAACTTTGTCTTTAGTAAATGGCTCCAAATGTATTATTTTTCTCCATGTAAACCTAAAATAAAGTATAATAGTTAATATATTTATGTGAAATCTAAAATATAATTTTTATTTTTATTTTTTAAATGAGAGAAATAAAGGACTACACCTATATTTAAGTAAAACATGTTGCCTTGTAACTTATTTGATATGATGCTTCCTTATTGAAGCATTGGATAATTGTGCATACTTTTTTGAATCACATGGAGAGTTGGCATTACTATGCCCAAAATTTTTTTAACTATGTAATCACTTAGGTTGATAATATATGTTCCCTAACCCTCATTAATATATGGTGGTGTTAATACCATTAATCATCATTTAACCTTGACTAAACTAACTCAAATAATTAATCTATCTTGCACCTCAATACGATAAGGTAGGATCCACATAATGGGTTTGATATGGGTAATTTCATGGACATTTAATGTTTCCAAACCTCGACATACATTACCTAAAATATCATGAATCAATCATTATGTGTGTGTGTGTGTGCGTGCGTGCGTGCGTGCGTGTGTGTGTGTGTGTGTGTGTGTGTGTGTGTGTGTGTGTGTGTGTGTGTGTGTGTGTGTGTGTGTGTGTGTGTGTGTGTATGTATGTATGTATATTCAAGGTTTCTTACTATGTAGTGCCACTAAATTTTATTTTTAAAACAAACTAATATATTTATTCTTTAATTAAAAAGATTTAAATGTGCATAATCAAGTATTATGCCTCATTTAATTTGTTCTAAATGTAAACTATCATAATGTGTATATGCATGAACCAGTATGATTCCACATGAATTAGTGATAATTGATATATAATGTTGTGTATCTATACTTTTAAATCTAATAAATTATATATCAAATGTATATGTATGTGAAAATTTTAATTATATGTCCCTATAAAGCCATATGTGCTTGCATGACACATGAACTCAAGTGTATTTCAATATGTAATATGTAGCTCATGTTTATTTAAATTGAATATATGTGCATGTGAAATACCCATATAATCTAAACCAATGTGTTAATATTTAACATATCTAAACCAATTTTATATTTGAACCATTCTAAATATATGAAATCTATATTTTGTACCCAAAATATAATTATAATTATCATGGAGGCTTGTGTATCTATGACATACAATATTATACCCCCATTTGAGGTGAGATATGTGACTTGTAAGTCACTCATATAAATACAAGAGTTGACTATATCATACCATGTATAAAGATAAAATAATGTAGAATCATACAACATGTGGAGAATATGTCATCATAGTAATGTATATGTCATCGAGACATGTATGTAACATATGTAATGCATGGCATATAAGGTCATGTCAAGATAGGTGTATCAATTAGGCATGGAATAATAGCCATCATTGATATAATAACTAAATAAACCTACAATAAATAGGCACATGATGTAAATCATGGCACCACACACAAAGGGTAGGTGTGTGATACAGATCAAGACACCAAAATAATAAAAAAAATTATTAAGATAAAAAAGTGTAATAACCTCAAAATATAATCCTATATTAATCCACTCATAACCACACAATTCCACACATAATGCCAAGGGTTGAAAATAAGGGACATGAGATGTTGCAAAAACATAAGGAAATGACGATAGACAAGGGACATAAATATGTCACAAGTAAAGCCAAGGGTCCAACATAAAGGGATTTAAATATGTCTGAAATAAAATAAAAATGAATTTCATATACATAATACCAAGGGATACACATAATATAAAATAATTTAGTAGCTTATCACGTAAGAGTAACAACATCAATGAAACATAAAAAAAATTGAAAACTAGTCTACACCATCCATGTATGTTAGTATCAACATATTAAAATAACCTATCCATGTAGCATTGTGTAATATATGAGTAAATATAAAGATATATGTAAGAAATATATGTAATTCAATATGGTATAAGTTCATATAAAGATATAATCTATGCTAATGTGATCTACAAAATTAGATATCCCTAACATTGGCATGGACACTAAGTATAGGAGAGTCCAACATCTATACGTATGTGTATGATTTGTGTTTCCTTCATGACAATCATATACCATGGGATGTATGTGTGTATGAAAATTAATATTTCAACTACCAAACACGTGATAAATAGCAAAATTAAATAGTGTAATATAGTAATAATGTCATACTTAGGTCTCATTTTTTTATTTGTTTGAATATATAATAATTTTTATATTTTTGAATTATTTTATTTTTTGGATATACATCCATACCATAAAGAAAGATAAAGTAACACATTTTTTAAAATATAATAATGGGAGGGATATGAATAACTTACAACACATATCAAATCATAATGTGTACTAGGCATAATAGTGTTATGTTTGAAATGAGTGGAAATAAGCAACATGACCCCATTATATATGTAAATCACCACATCATGACTCAAAATATTATGTGGCTAGTGGAGGGAGGTGAGGATGATTCTATGTATATACTCATGTAATGTGTGGTCATATATGTATGAAATCATGTAATCATAATTTAAACCATAATGATAAACAATCATCATGTAGGAGTGAGCTATTAATGTGCCTTAAGGAAAGTATACCAATATGTGATTGAGTTAACTAATACATCATAGGATAGATGTCATGGATTTATGGATAAAATAAAAATGTCAAAATGAATACATCATCAAGGGCTAGAGGAATGGTATATGTACATATTTTTGGCAAGATAGGATAGTACAGGGGATGAAAAATATAACAAGGATCACAAGATTTATATTAAATAGATGATGTGCCAATGTGATAGAATGGATATAACATGGGATCCATATAATCTAGTAGCATTATCTCCATCCATGTGGCTTGATTTTTGGATGTATATATGTCCAAAATTGATAAATCAATCATGTGTTTTATAATATCAATCTTCACTATCATACTTTATCTTTTCAATGTAAATTGATCAACCATAGTGCCCATACTATCATGTGTTCTCTCATAATATGTTTGTGATACTTTTAGAATAATGTTCAGATCATGAACTAATGTCATATTGTCAAAAAGGGTAGTAATGTTGGAATTAATGAGATCTTGTATCTTGTGTCATAATTTAAAACACTTTTTTATATAATGGCTGATGTATTTATGGTAATAAAAATATTTGATTCCATAATATCATTGAGGCAAAGGTTTATTTATATCCAAATTTGTAGGTGGGTGGAGTGATGTGATTTTTTTCAAGTAACTTATCTAACAATTGATGATGAGGTTGAAATAATCACGAAATTTGGATAGGTCTATTGATAGATTATGGTAAGGTGAGGTATTTGAAATTATTATCATTTTCATGTTAGGTGTACCACTATCCATCATGTGTGAATTTTAAACCCCAATGTCATGTAGATGAAATCACTTTTGTAGCTTATATCCAAGGTTTACACAAGAGAAAGTTGTGTTGTATAGTATTAGTCATGATTTTATATGAAGTATTCATTATCTTAGGTCCCATGGTCACATCTAATGATATGGTCCCTAATTATATAGGTAGTATATTACAAGGTCATGTGACATATTGATGTTATTTGTAAATGATATCCAAGATGTGTAGATAATTATCATTGCACATTTTTACATTGGAACCAATATCTATCAATATAGACTTAACTTTTGTTATTAATACCGTTGCTTCAATGTAAAGTTTAATATTTGTCTTGACTTATGATTATCATTCTCATCATGGGAATTATTGTTAGTTATAATATCAAGGGTGGTATGAATATATTATGTTGCATTAGTATGAGCCTTTATTATGTTGCTTCTTTTAGTGATTTATGAAGTATATATGTATTTAAGGCCCTAACATCATTTTTTAGTAGATGACATAATATAATGGATATTTCATCATGCATGTTTTCCCATTCCTTATCCATTGTATCCATATTTCTACAAATATCTAAATATAAACCTATGTTATTATAAATGAGTAAGTTTGGATAGAAAACTAGTCGTGATAGGAGTAATAATAAATTCCTATGAATTAAGATATATTTTATTTAACTGCATCACCTTAACTTGAAAATATAGGATGATTTACATGAAGGATCAGGAAGTAGGCATATATGATCATGACTTATGAGAGAAGGTTTATAGAAGCATTTTTCGTAGTTGTGTCCATAAAAATATGACTATATATATAATCCATGTCACTAAACTTGTGTCTTATCTTAAATCATAAAATGATAAGAATAACAAGAAAAAATCCTAAGTTGAGTATGAGGGAAAACATAAATTACTAGGGTTTTAACTAAATAATATAGAATGAATGAAGTAACGAAAAGAGAAAAATAAAGAACTAAGTCTAAAATGAGACCCTATGGTAGAAATATGAAGACCCTATAAAGAAGGATGAAACCTTAAGTAAGAACTAGAGTTTGGAAATGTTTAATCAATACCCTAATTTGGATTTTAAAATCTTAATTAAGATAAAAAATTAATTTAATTTATATTTTAAATTATGAAAACTAAACATGAATCTAAATGTAATATACTAAAACAAATTTGACAAGTGACATGTAATAAATATATATAGTACTAAAGAGATCAATATACTTAACTTTCCTAGTTCACTAATTTACTATGACTTCTACTAGTGGGAAAGGGTTATAATCAGGTGTGTGAGTCACTTATATTTAAAACTGAATGTTTGTGTGCATAGGATCACTAGCATCAAGCTAAGGTAGATCTGTCAATGTTAGTGAATGGCATTGACATTTTTTTCCTAAGATGATTTGACTCTATATATGTCTACAATTAGCTAAACCTACTTGTGATACCTTTGTATGTATGATCTTGTTGTTTAACTATGTTCACAACTCAAAAAATAAATTTTCTTCTCCTTAAAACCCTAATTTTGCTTATGAGGGTAGAAACATGTAAACACTTGGGAAGTGTAATGGGATGAGATGACCCCAATCACCCTCATTTATGATTTACTACTTATCCTTGAATTTTTTAGCTCAATTCATGATATAACCCCATATGGAACTTGTTCATCTTATATCCCATGAGATTTAAGTGCATAAAATGAGGCTAATCACTACCTCCTTGTGCTTGTTTTTCCTTTAAAAGTTAATTTTTGAAGGAAGATTTTATCCTATGTAGTTTAGATAATTTTATCCAAACTACATAAAGTCTAATTTGTGTAAACTAAATAATTTTCTATGGACTACACCTCTAGGTGTAGAGTCAAATAAATTCTCCATAATTGTGTGTGCAAAGTCACAAAAATTTCCCAACTTTGTACCTGGGCCCACCACTACATTGGTAATTAATTTCACATTAATTACACTCATATATTTTTTAACCCATGTAAATTCATTTTTACTATTTATATTCACCATTTTAAAGCATGAGTGCACCTTCAATTGTTGTTCTTGAGCTCAATTGCATTTTACTTCATCGGCCTCAAATTTGTTGTTTTGATCACTTTTGTGCACAAGGATTGTTTACCTTATTGTTGGTTGTGTAGTGTTTTTGGTAAGTATTTGTTTTCTTTTTTTTTTGTTAAATTTTATTACTTTCTCTCTCTTCTTAGGCCTTTTCCCAAAATTTCAAAACCCTCACTCTCTTAGTGCATTTTGGAGAAAATTCTCTAAAATGCACCAAGGAGCATGTTTTTCATGTGCACATTTCACCATCTAGTACACTTTCAAAGAATTTTATCCAAAGTTCATGAAATTTAGTGCACTTCAAAAAAAATTATCTAAAGTGCACATTACACACCTTTTGTTTCACTTCAATTAATTTTCTCTAAAGTGCACCAAGAGTGCATGTAGTCTAGTGCACTCTGAATAAAATTCTCTAAAGTGCATGTCATACCCATTTTAGTGTAATTCATAGAATTTTCTCTAAGCTACAGCAAAACAATCACCCAATGTAGTTCATATAATTTTCTTTTAACTACATGTACTGAAACCATCACCTAATGTAGTTCAGACAATTTTCTCTGAACTACACAAAAACCATCACGTGGTGTAGTTCAATTTTTTTTCTGAGCTACACCAAAACCTTCATTCGATGTAGTTTAGAGAATTTTATCTGAACTACACATAAGCCTCCATAATTATGCAAATTTTTCCTACTACTACACCTTTTCCAAGAAATGATGAAAAATTCTAACTCTAGAGAATCAAAATTCTTTATTGTAGATACTTAATCAATGTCAGAAGATTCCCCAACTAAGAGAATAATGAAGTATAAATTTCAAGGTGTATTTCCAACATCTATAGTAGATTCTAATGTAGAACAAATTAGAGATATAGAGATTGATCATGTTGACATGGACAAGTTATTACAAAGGTTAGGTAGAGATCCTATTGCTCCACATATGAAACCTATTCTTAACAGTGATATACACCTAGAAACTACATTTCCTATGTTATCTCAAGATCCAGATTTCATCTTAACAACTGCTACTCACTTCAATAAAGAAACTAGGTCAGTCAAGGATGCTCATGGAAAAGTGGTAATTCGACTAGATGCCAAATACTTTGATAATTTTTTTCATTTTTTAGACATTGAGGAATTCTCAAATATAAGTGTGGAAACATCCCAAGAATATTATGATAGGAATCCCAAGAAATTTAAGAGGCATATTAATGCAAATTGGCTGAAGACACCAACACATTCAATTGCAAGATGGCCAAAAAAAATTTACTGAAGTGAATTTATGGAGGAAATAGGATATTTAATCACTCTCCTAAGTAGGGTCAAAGGTCTTCCCACATCAAATATCTTTCAAGAATAGATGTATCACTACATTTTTATCATTAATAAAAATAAATAGAGAATTTATTAGGGAAGTTAGATTAGTGATGTCATATGCCACCAACTTTTTAAAGTAAGTTCTTCTCTCAAGTTCTATATGACTTCTTATCTGGTATATACCATACCCTACATGAGGACTTTTCCATGATTGACCAGTGTTGGCAAAGGAATAAAGTTCCTATTTTCAAGAATTATCCATAGTTAACCCTCAAAGAAGGCATTAAACATTTTAGAAGAGTTAATGATGCTTTCTTCTACCAATTCATTTGTATTTTTGAATAGAAATTATATAATAAAAGGGTTTTAAATCAGGTGTGGGCAATAGTGAATAGGATTGGTTGCATTTTCCTTCAATTCCCAACTTTGACCTACATCAAGGGGGGCAAATTTAATGAACAACCTTACATGCTACCTAAGTACCCAGGTGATAAATTGATTTTAATGGAGATGTGTAGACAAATGATGACCATACACAAGAAGCAATTAGATTCACATAAAAGAGGATTCAAGTTTCTTATAAGCATTGGTTGGTACACCATTTCAACTACTCCCAAGGCTAAGATAATAGAAATACAAGTGTAATGGATCACCCTTAAAAGGTATAAGAGTAGAAAAAGTTTTTATTATAGAATGATGAAGGAAAAGATGAAAGGTAATTATGTCCATGTGCACAATATTGAGGATATCTAGGTAGAATGTAGAACTAAAGAAGATGTAAGGAGACTTGATTATAGTCATCATAATACTGATCAAATTGAAGAGATGTAATTAGCTAACATTCCAACTGATCTCTCTAATGATGAAAATATATTGGATCCTTCATATAAAGAAAATAAAGTTTATTCTACTCCTATTCCTTCAATCCAATGGTCTATAAAAGAAACCACATCTATCAGAGATAGATTTCAACCCATCCTTCCAATAATTAATGCTTGGTTAGAATCTAAAGGTATTAAATTAAAATATTTCAAGATAGGGTCAGAAGAAGAATATGATGAAGAAACTACAAGTAAATGTGAGGAATTGAGGATGAATAATAAATAAGAGGCCTCCACATCCACTCAAAAACCAAGATTTGTATTCATGAGTAAAGGAAAGAAGAAAGATAAATAAGCTAGTGCTGAGAAGAGTGTTCAAATAGAGACACAAGAGAAACTATATGTGAGTGAGGTACCACCTCAATCAACAATTTTGTAACCTCCAGTTCAACAATATCTACAACTTGAATCCACACAATCAAAAGTTTCTAGGGTCAAAACCCTTCAATAAATAGTTTCACAGGTGACATTCTCTATAGTTCTTTCCATTAATAAATCTATACCAATTATTTCTATTCCCACTCTAACTACCCTTTTGGCTCCACCTTCTCCTCCTAGTGCCACACTCTTTCAAGCACCTTCCCAAGGCACTCTAGATCAAGTTTTTGATTCTTTGTCTAATTTACCTAGTCCTATAAAATTGTTGGGATCCTTGACCAATCTGTACTTCACTCAATAATATATAGATAAATTCATGTCCACATTTTTTGCTAAAATGACAACTCAACCTTCTATCACCCTAATGTCTAAGATATCATCAGACCCAAAAGTAACATTCATGCCAACCCAAACCCCACCAATAATAACCACTATCCCATTGGTGTCAACTCCACTATCAGATACCTCTGTTATTTCACTTACTTCAAAAACCATTATTCCTCCTCAAACATCATAATCCTTGGTTTCTTCTACTCAAGAAGACCCATCTCCTCTTCCTCCATGTCTAATTTCTCAAACACTTAAGAGGAAGAAATATGTTATTTCACCTTATGATTTTAATCTTGGTCAACTTGTCCCAATAAATCTCAAAATGACAAAGAAGGCCAAAACTATGTTAAGGGTAACTTTTTAATCTAGGCATAAGTATTTTGAAGTTATAATACCTCTCGAAGATAGAAACATTGAAGATATTCAAGAATTTGAATATGTAATAGAATGGATAGATATCAAGAAACAAACTCATGAAGGTGCAAAGGAATATTTATAAGTAATAATAGCTTCCTTGATCAAGAGATATGATAAAGACAAGAAGGTTAAAGATCAACTCAAAATACAAGTGGGACAGCTAACTTTTGCTTTACTAAAAATCACCCAACCTTCCAAGTCCATTAATACTATTGTGCATGAAAATAATAAAAGAGCTATTCAAATTGTAGAAAAAAATTAGATCTCAAGGTCATGTAGTCAATGCTTAACAATATAATGTACTCAAATGTTGCACTCTACCATTGGATTTTTGAAGAACTTGATTGAAATGAAAATAAAAATTTAGAAAATAATTAAAACACTCACTCAAGATTTAGAGTTTACTAAAAAGGATATTGTTACATGGACTCAACTTCACAAATTCAAACTAAAGCTATTGGTTGAGCAAAAGGTCATTCCAAATAGGAAAATGTTCATTTAATATAGGGAAGCTATGAAGAATAAAAGAGAAGTTCTCAAAAATATAGTTAAAGATCTTGAAGAAGATGAATATATGTGTGATAATAAGATGCTATATCTTGCAGAGAGAATTGGAAAACTCCCTTGTCAAGTTAAAAATGATTCTCAAGAAATTCTTTTTGTGGAAACTATTATTCAAGAATTTACATCTTTGATCTAAACAAAGACTGAAATAGGTGATTTCATACTAGAATCCATTGACAAATTAATTTAATTTCATGTCATCTTGAATAAACTACAAATAATCATGGACAAGAGTAATGATTTTCCAGTTAACTTAGAAGATTCTATCACAAGGGTACTTGCCATCTCCAAGAGTACATATGGCCTAGATAACAGTGAATTCCAAGCTAGCTTGAAGAAATATGAGGAGTTTATAGAGAATAATAGAAAATAATAATTCATGTGTCTAAGGACACTTAGTTTGTTTTTGTAATTTTTCATGTGTAATTTTGTTTGGTGCATTTTGCACATAGGAAAAGTGCATAGTCCTAAGTCAAATTAGAATCTATCAATAAATAAGTCAATTTATTTATGTTTTTCTTATTTTTTTTTTATATCTCATCTTTATAAATATGAGTATCTTCTTTGTATAAAGGGTCACCAATTTTTGTAGAGGGGAAATGTTGTTGAATTGAGAAACAATTTTTAAACTTTGTGGTCATATTGTAAATCAAAAATTCATTTAATATAATAAAATCAAGTGATATTTCAAATTTTGTGTTGAAATATACTTTTGGTGTATTTGGAATGTTATTATGTCTTTTCCATTGCATTTTCTTCTTATTTGAGTGAATTGTGGTGTGAAATTTCTACAAGATAGAAGGTGCCAGAAAGCTGATTTTGGAGTCTTTGAGCTACTTGTTAGTTTCTATGTTTGTGATCATAATTGAAGGTGAATTTTTGAGGAGAATTTGGGCTATTAGTTATTATTCTTTTTTAATTTTAATATTTTTTGGAAATATGGTGAAGACTTTAGGCTACACTTTATTCTATCTTTTATGTTTACTCTACTGGTATTCTTCTTATTAATCTTTTGGCTAACAAATCTGAATATCCATTATATTTGGTTCATCAAGTGATCTTAGATTTTCAAAATAGATCATAAAAAATGGAATGAATTTTGTATTGAACATCAATTTTGAAAAAAAAGAATTGGATGATATGACTACACCTACTATGATAAAATTATTGTAAATAAGTGTAAATAATTAAATGTTGTATTAGTTGACAATAAAAGGGAAATCCCCTTGTCTTTAGGAGATATTTTATCTCATCACACAATGGTTGAAATAACCATTTTTTTACCATTGTGTCAATAACAAAATATTCACCCAATAGTTTTTGGCAACTCCACTGGGGACTTTGAACAAGTAACCAAAATTTACACTCATTCAGTTGAAATAGACTAGCTCCTTATTATTTGATATTGTTTTGTTGTAGTTAATCTCTTTTATTTTTATTACTTTCACATTATAGTTGAAAAAATCTACACTCATAATAGAAGGGTAGTGGGACTCATTGATCCAACATTAGAGTTATTACAAGAAAATAACTTTGATCTTTTGTTGACACGTGCAAGGTCACCTCTTCAACATATAAGATGTTTTCCACCTACAAATACAAGATCTCCTATACCAGGAGAAGCTTCTAATGTTTGTAGAGTTTTTCCTATTTTTTTATTGCAAAGGTTTGTCATACCTCTGTATAAACCAAAAAGAATGGTAGCTCAAGGTCCATGGGGAACTACTTTTGGTCCTTTGAATTTGGCACCGCCATCTCATGAACTACCTCATGGCTCATGAAAAAAAATTCCTAAGTTTCATGGTGATGGCAAGCAACATCAAAATGAACATATTTCTACATTATAAATTACATGTGGATTTCTTGGAGTGGAACATGAAGATGTTTCTATAAGGTTATTTATAGAAACACTCCAAGGTATTGCTACTAAATGGTTATATCATCTTGCAACTAGTACTATTACTAATTGGGCTATGATCAAGACTAAGTTTAAGGCAAGGTTCAATCCTATAGAAGATGCTTATGCCTTGTTAGCTTAGCTTACATAAATGAATAAGGAATCACATGAGCCTATGCATGTGTTTTTGTAAAGTTTAACAATTTGAGGAATAGGATTCTAAAAGTTGTTCAACCTACACCTAAGAATCTAAAGTGCTTCTTCATCAATTCTCAACTACTAAAAGTGAGTTTTATTTTGTGAAGAATAATCCTAGCTGATCTTAATATTGCTAAATTTTTTGCCACTGAGATAGAAGATGATTTGATTCTAGTAGGGAAGGTGAGAAATAATTTTATTAAGTCTAAAGTGTAACCTTCTACAAATTTAGTTTATCCTAGCACTACGCATCCCATGGTTCAAAAGCTAGCAAATGAGTTACTTACACTTAAGAAGCAAATGTCTCAAGGTATGTATTTCCTTCATACAAGGATGTTTCAAGAATAACATATCCAAATTCTTCAATTTTTTTCAATAATGTTGTTAGAAATTAGAATTAGAATAAACTTCCTCCACCACAAGCAAGGCTTGCACTAGAAGCACCACTAGATAATGCAGTAGTTAATTGGTTGGAACTTGAGAATGATAATGTTCTAGAGCTAGAATATGTTCTTGAAGATAATGTTAATCCCTTTATAGGAGTTGAAGAGGGAAAAGTTGGTGACTTCAATATCTATTTTCTAAACATTGAAGAAGAAGAAGTTGAATAAGAGGAAGACACATATGGTGAGTCTTATGCCATCTTCACCCATTCTCAAAGTCAGCCAAATCAACAACAAAAGGTTGATAAAAAAAATCTAAGGATGAACCATGAAAAGAGGTTATAATTTCAAAAAGAATAACTTCTTTACCAGTTCAACTAAAGGATAGGGTGGTAGATAAAAAAGTAAGTACTCTTCATAATTTTACTTATTCTCCTTCAACGTCTAGACCCAATGCCCAAAACTTGAAACCTAAAAATGAAAATGTTTTGTCTTACTCAAATTCCCCATATCCATATTTTGATATCATCAATCATGCCAAGAAGACTAAAATCCAAATGTTAGAGGTAGAGTACCTCTAATCAAACCCTAATCAATTTGAAAGATTTGCAAGATTTGTAAAAAATAAAGGGATTTTTTCTATCAAACTTTAACTAAGAGTGTACTAATTGACCCTAAGCCAAAATCAAACCAAAATAACTTAGTTGTAAATCTTGTACCTAATTCTAGAAAAATAGATTCTTTTTATATTTACTTGTTTGTCAATGGTTATAAGCTCAGTAATCATGTTATTGATTTGGGTGCTTTTGCTAATGTGATGCCTACCAAGGTGGATATTTCCTTAGTGTTAACCTTGACAAATAATTTTAGTCATTACTTCTCAATATAAACCAAACAAGTACCTCTCATAGGCTAAATCAAGGATGCACAATTTTAATTTGATATGTTTCCAAAAAAAAGAATAAATTGATAGTTCTAGTGGTTGATGTTTTGGCCTCATATGAAGTTCTGTTAAGATGTAACTTTTACAAAGATGTTGGAAGAGAAATCAATATGGATTGGTCTAAGGCTAGGATACATATTAAGGGTGTTATGTATAAACTTCACCCAAAGAAGCAAGTGAAGTATACTATAACAAAGATTGAGGACCCAAAAGCCTAGATAATTTAAAACTTATAGAATGGGTACATATTTCTTGACTACAGATGAAGATCCAATATCTTCAAATGATATTTTAGAAAAAGATCAAAAAATAGAAGAGTTTCCCTCTTTAGATGAAGATATTTTGGATTTTAACACTATTAAGGTTGAGAGTTCAAATGATGTTTGGACTTTGGAATTTGACAATAGTTGCTCTTCAATTAGATCTGGAGCTGGGATAGTTCTCATATGCCCAAAAGCAAAAGTCTTCCCTTTCTATTTTAAGTTACACTTTGATAATGATAATCATGTTGTTGAGTATGAGGCCTGGTTGTTAGGAATGGAAGTTGCATGAAAGAAAGGAATAAAAATATTCATGCACAAGGTGATGTTGAGTTAATCATTTGCAAATTTAAGAATCTATATCAAACAAAGAATGAAAGACTAAGGCATTATCATAATCAAGTTTGGGATTGCATGGAAAGTTTTGATGCATTTAATATATTAGTGGTTCTAAGAGAATATAATGATAGAGTTGATTCATTGGCTATTTTAGCCACTCTCCTGATTCCTCACAAAGATTTTCAAGGAAACAAGTATACCATTGAGTTGGTTTTTTGACCCAATGTTCTCAAAAATGTTAATCATTGGCAGGTTTTTAATAATGGTGAGAAAATCCTCTCATTCTTAGAGAAGGTGGAAAACTTTAGTGAGTTGTATTTTGAAGGAAGTGATTCCACTCCTTAAGAATCAATTTATGAAGTTAATGAGGAAACTGGTAAAGAAATCTTACAGCTAAAAGGGAATAATATTCCCAAAGGGTTGGTATCTTTGGAAAGAATTTTTGATAAGCATGATCGATTTATAAAACATCAACAATCATAATCTGATTCATCTACAAAAATTGAGTAAGTTAATTTATGAATAGACAGTGGCCCCAAAATGATAAATATTAGGAAATGTTGCTCATCAGAGGAAAGAGAAAAGTTTGTGACTCTTATACATTAGTATATTTATGTATTAGCATATTTATATGCTGATCTAAAATCTTTTCAACCTAGACAAGTACAACATGATATTCCTCTCAAGCCAAGATCTTAGCCTCACAAGCAAAAATAGCAGTAGTATAATCCCAAAATATCATGTACTATCCTTGTTGAAATTCAAAAGATGTTGAATGCTCACATTATCTTTCCCATACATCACTCCACATGGATAGAAAATATTGTTCATATGAGGAAAAATAATGGAGAGATCCAAATTTGTGTTGACTTCTAGAATTTGAATCAATTATCACTTAAGGTAATTATCCACTCTCAGTAATGGATCAAGTATTTCAAGCTATGACTAGTTTAGAGATGTTGTCTATGTTAGATAGTTTCTTAGGATACAATCAAGTGGAGGTTCATGATGAAGATCAATATAAGATAACCTTCACTACTCCATGGGGTACTTTTGCATATCATAGAATGCCTTTTGGATTAATTAATGTTGGTTCTACCTTCTAGAGGGATATGGACTTGGCTTTTGAGATATAATCGGTAAGTTTATTATGGTTTATCTAGATAACTTAACTATTTTCTCAAAAAAATGTCAAGATCATTGTGACCATTTACAACAAGTGCTTGAGATGTTGTGAGCATGGGATATCCCTTAATCCTAAGAAATCCATTTTTGGGGTTATAGAAGGTAAGCTCTTTAGACACATTATATCCAAAGAAGGGATCAAGATTGATCCTAAATAGGTTGAATCAATTCAAGATATTACTTTACCATCAAGTAAGAAGGGAGTTCATTCCTTCTTTGGAAAGATTAATTTCATTTAGAGATTTGTTCTTAATCTTGCTGAGAAGACATGCATTGTCAATATGATGAAAGGAAAATCCATTTTCTATTAGAATGTAGAAGGGAGATACACTATTCATAAAATTAAGGAAGTCATTACACTTGCTCCTATCCTAGTTTGCCCTGATTATACCACGAACTTCATTATGTATAGTTATGTTTCTGAGCATATTTTATCTGCCATCTTGTTACAACCAAATGAAGAGGGGATTGAATCTCTTATAGCATTAATGAGATACATTTTTAAGTCGCATGATCTCAAATATTCATCCATAGAAAAACATGCATATGCAGTGGTGAAAATAGTCAAGCATTTCAAGTACTACATCCTCAATTCTCACACCATTACATTATTACCAAATTCTACTATTACATATATTTTTACTCGACAAGAGTTTGGAGGCAAAAGAGGTAATTGGATTGCTAAAATCCAAGAATATGATATGGAGATAAAGTTGATAAAACTTTTACATGGAAAAGCTTTGTGTCAATTCATGGTAGAGACCAATTCAGAAGAAGCACCTAATAATGAAGAAGACATCATGGAAAATCTTCCCATATTTTTGCTCATAAATACAATGAATGAATTATATTCTGACATTGCTCATTTTATCACATATGGAGAATGTCCAGAACATTTGTCTCATAAAGAGAAGAGGACAATCAAGCTTAAGGATAAAATTTTTGTCCTTTGGGACAATGGTATGTATAAATGGAACGGTGATGGAATCTTTCTAATATGTGTAGATAAGGCACAAAAAGACATGTTTTATATAATATTTCCATGATTTAGCATGTAGAGGAAAAAATTAATCCCTAATCATAGCTCACAAGATCTTGTGGGATAGATATTATTGGCCAATACTTTTTCAAGATGCATACACTGAAGTGTCATAGTTTATGGGGAAACCCAAATTAGCAGCCTTGCCTTTCAAGCCTATAGTCATTGAAGAATTTTTTCAATAATGGTTATTGATTTCATTGATGCAGTGAACCCATTTTCAAGTTTAGATCATAGCTATTTTCTCATGGCTATGGATTACTTCACCAAGTGGGTAGGAGCAAATCCAAGCAAACATGCCACTTTAGAGATTGTTTGTAACTTCTTCAAAGAGAATATCATCACATGATTTGGTATGCCAAGTAGAATTGTAACTAATAATGACGCTTGTTTCCCATCCCATGAGATGACCCAATTTTTTTTTTGAATATGGGATCATCCTACCTCATACTTTTGATTATTTCCCTCAAGGAAATGGTCAAGCCAAGTTGAGTAATAATAATTTGGTAACTATCATCAATAAGTTGGTAAAAGATAATCAGAGGATGTGGCATAAAGCATTATATGATTCATTATAGGCTGATCATATTACTTCTAAGTGAGTGATTGGTATGTCTCATTCTCAACTTTTGTATGGATTTAATGCAAAAATATTAATGACATTAGAATTACCCACTCTCAAATTAGTTAAGGCAATTGAAGATGAAATGTTTGAAACCTCCTTAGATAAGTGTATTATCTACCTTTTAAAGATAGAGGAGTAATGCACAAAGATAGTGGATTGTATTTTAGAACATCAAAGTCATGTCAAGGAACTTTTTGACAAGAAAGCTAAATCATGAGAATTTTGAGTTGGGGATTTAGTCCTTTTGTGGGACAAAAGAAGAGAGCCAAAAGGAATGCATGGAAAATATGATTCTCTATAGAAGGGTCCTTTTCAAATTCATCAACTCAATGGGGAACATAGTTTATTCTTGGCATACCTGGATGGAACACCACTACCACTACCCTAAAATAGGCAACATCTAAAGCTTTTCACTCAGTGAAATTCTAGATAAGTTTGTACATTTTATAAATATCTATATATTCTTATTTATTTTTGTTTTAGTTTAGTCTGTTGCTTGATCCATGGCCCAATAGAGAAAGGCACTTAGAGTTCTGGGATTTTATTTCCTTCAAGTGTTTCAAAGAATACTTGAAGGAAATTCCTTAGTTAGAGCCACTTATTATCCTTAAATTTAGTAGGCTCAATTCATGGGCTAACCCCTATGAAAATTATTCATCTCATAACCCATGATCTCTAAGCTCACAAAATGAGGCTAATCACTACCTCCTTACACTTTTTTTCTTTAAAAAGTTAGTTTTTGAAGGAAGTTTTTATCATGTGCATAATTTGTGTAAACTAGAGAATTTTCTCTAGACTACACCACTAGGTGTAGAGTCAGATAAATTCTTCATCATTGTAAGTACAAAGTCAAAAAATTTGCTTGACTTTATACCTAGTCCCACCACTATATTGGTAATTAATTTTGCATTAATTGCCCTCTTATATATATTTTAACCCATGTAAATTCATTTTTACCATTTGTCTTTGCCATTTTCAAGAACGAGTGCACCTTCAATCATCATTCTTGAGCTCAATGGTATTTTAATTTGTCAACCTCAAATTTGTTATTTTGATCACTTTAATGCATGAGGATTGTTTGTCTTATTATTATTTTCATAGCATCTCTAGTAAGTCTTTTTTTCCTTGTTTTTTTTTAATTTTATTACTTTCTCTCTCTTCCTAGGCCTTTTCAAAAAAATTTAGACCCCTAACTATCTTAGTGCATTTTGGACAAAATTATCTAAAATGTACCAAGGGGCATGTTTTTCATGTGCACATTTCACCATCTGATGCACTTCAAAGAATTTTCTCTAAAGTGCACATTGTACACCTTTTGGTGCACTTCAAAGAATTTTCTCTAGAATGCACGTAGTCTAGAGCAGTCTAGAGAAAATTCTCCAAAGTGCATGTTATACCCATTTTGGTGTAGTTTAGAAAATTTTCTCTGAACTACACCAAAACCATCACCTAGTGTAGTTTGGAGAATTTTATTTGAACTACACCAAAACCATCACCCAGTATAGTTTGGAGAATTTTATCTGAACTACACCAAAACCATCACCTATGTAGTTTGGATAATTTTATCTAAACTAAACCAAAACCTTCATCTGATGCAGTTTAGAGAATTTTCTTTGAAATACACCTAAGCATCCAAAATTGTGCAAATTTTTATCGCTCCTACACCTTTTCCAAGAAATGATGAAAAATGCTTTGGAGAATCAAATTTATTTTTTGTAGATACTTAATCAATGTTAAAATATTCCTCAATTAAAAGAATAATGAAGTATAAATTTTATGGTATCTTTCTAGTATCTATAGTATATTATAATGTAAATCAAATTAGAGATACAAATATTGGTCATCACTCTCCTAAGTAGGTTCAAAGGTCTTCCCACATCAAATATCTTTCAAGAATGGATGTATCACTACATATTTATCATTAAGAAAAATAATTAGATAATTTATTGGGAAAGTCAGATTAGTGATGCCATATGCCACCAACATTTTAAATTAAGTTCTTCTCTCAAGTTCTATATGACTTATTATCTGGTTTATGATGTAGCCTACATGAGGACTTTTTCAAGTCTGACCAATGTTGGCAAAAGGAAGAAATTTATTGGTTTCAAGTATTATCCATAATTAACCCTCAAAGAAGGTATTAAATATTTCAGAAGAGTTAAAGATGCTTTATTCTACCAATTCATTTGTATTTTTGAATAAGAATTGGAGAAGAAAATGGTTTCAAATCAAGCATGGGAAATAGTGAATAGGATTGGTTGAATTTTCCTTTAGTTCCTCACTTTCAGCTACATCAAGGTAGGTGGATTTAATGAACAACCTTACATGCTACGTAAATACCCAAGTGATAAATTTATTTTAATGGAGATGTGTAGACAAATGATAACCATACACAAGAAGTAATTAGATGCACATAAAAGAGGATTTAATTTTCTTATAAGCATTGGTTGGTACACCATTTCAACTACTCCTAAGGCTAAGACAATGGAAACTAAAATGTAATAGATTGCCCTTAAAAGGTATAAGAGTAGAAAAGATTTTGATTATAGAATGATGAAGGAAAAGCTGAAAAGTAATTATGTCCATGTGTATAAGATTGAGGATATCTAGGCAGAATGCAAAACTAAAGATGTAAGGAGACTTTATTATAGTCATCTTATTATTGATTAAATTGAAGAGTTGCAATTATCTAACATTCTAGTTATCTCTCTAATGATGAAAATATATTGGATCCTTCATATGAAGGAAATCAAGTTGATTTTACTCCTATTCCTTCAATCCAATGGTTTATGAAAGAATGCACATCTATTAGATAGAGATTTCAACCCATCCTTGCAAGAACTAATACTTGATTTACATCTAAAGGTATTAAATTAAATTATTTCAAGACAGGGTCAGAAGAAGAATATGATGAAGACACTACAAGGAAAAGTGATGAATTGAAGATGAAGAATAAAAAGGAGGCATCCACATCCACTCAAAAACTAAGAATTATATTTGTGATTAAAGGAAAGAAGTAAGATACAAAATCTAGTGTTGAGAAGAGTGTCCAAATAAAGACATAAGAGAAACTAGATGTGAGTGAGGCACTACCTCAATCAACAATTTTGCAAACTCCACTTTAGTAGTCTCTACAGCTTGAATCCACACAATCAAATTTTTTTGTAGTCAAAACCCTACAATTAATAGTTTTTTAGGTGACATTCTCTATAGTTCCTTCCATTATTTCATTTATACCAATTGTTTATGTTCCCTCTCAAGCTGCTCTTTCAACTCTACCTTCTCCTCCTAGTGCCACACTCTTTTAAGTCCCTTCCTAAGGTGCTCTAGATCAAGTTATTGATTCTTTTTATAATTTACCTAGTCCTACAATATCATTGGGATCCTCAACCAATCTATACATCACTCAACAAGAAATAGACAAATTTATGTCCACATCTTTTTCTAAAATGACAACTCAAGCTCTTGTCACCATAATGCCCAAAATATCATCAAACTTGAAACTAACATTCATGCCAACCCCAACCCCACAAATAATAACCACTATCCCATTGGTGTCAACTCTACTATTCCACTTACTTCACAAACCATTATTCTTCCTCAAACATCACAATCTTTGGTTTCTTCTACTCAAGAAGACTCATCTCCTCTTCTTCCATGGCTAATTTCTAAAACACCTAAGAGGAATAAATAGGCTATTTCATTTGATGATTTTTATCTTGGTCAACTTATCTTAATAAAGCCCAAAATGAAAAAGAAAGCCAAAACTAGGTTAGGTGTAATTTTTTAATCTAGGTATAAGTATGTTGAAGTTGTAGTGCCTCCTAAAGATTAAAAAATTGAAGATATTCAAGCATCTAAATATGCAGTAGGATAGATAGATCTCAAGAAATAAACTCATGAAGGTGAAAAGGAAGATTTATAAGCAGTAATGGTTTCCTTAATCAAGAGATATGATAAAGACAAGAAGGTCAAAGATCAACTCAAAATACAAGTGGAACAATTGACTTCTACTTTAATAAAAATCACCCAACCTTATGAGTCCATTAATCTTATTGTGCATGAAAATACTGAAAGAGCTATGCAACTTGTAGAAAAAATTAGATCTTAGGGTCATGTAGTCAATACTTGGATTGAGAGATTAACAACACAAGGTACTCAAATTCTATGTTTTACCATTAGATTTTTGAAAAAATTGAGTGAAATGAACATAGAAATTTAGTAAAAAATTAAAGCACTCACTCAAGATTTGGAGTTGACTAAAAAGGATATTGAGACATGGACTCAACTTCACAAATTCAAACTGGAGATTTTGGATGAGTAGAAGTTCATTCCAAATAGGAAAATGTTCATTGAATATAAGGAAGCTATGAAGAATAAAATAGAAGTTCTCAATAATCAAGTTAAAGATCTCAAAGAAATTGAAGATATGTATTATAATAAGATGTTAGATCCTTTAGAGAGAATTGGAAAACTCCCCTGTCAAATTAAAAATAATTCTCAAGAAATTCTTCTTGTGGAGACTATTATTCGAGAATTTACATCTTTCCTCCAAACAAAGATTGAAATAGGTACTTTCACCCTACATCGACAATTTAATTGAATTTCAAGTTATCTTGAATAAACTATAAAGAATCATGGATAAGAGAAAGGATTTGCCAGTTAACTTAGAAGATTATATCACAAGGGTACTTGTCATCTCCAAGAGTACATTTGGCCCAGATAACAATGAAGTTCAAGCTATCTTGAATAAATATGAGGATTTTTTAGAGAAGAATAGAAATGAAGAAATTCATGTGTCTAAGGACACTTAGTTTATTTTTATAATTTTTCATGTGTAATTTTGTTTGGTGTATTTTACACATAGGAAAAGTGTATAGTCCTAAGTCAAATTAGACTCTATCAATGAATAAGTCAATATATTTATATTTTTATTATTTTTGTTCATAGCTCCTCTCTATAAATAGGAGGATGCTCTTGGTAAAAAGTATCACCAATTGCTATAGAGGGGAAATGTTGTTGACTTGAGAAATAATTTTTAAACTTTGTGTTCATATTGTAAATCAAAATTTCATTTAATATATTAAAATCAAGTGATTTTTCAAAATTTGGGTTGAAATATACTTGTGGTGTATCAGGAATGTTCTTTTGTATTTTTCATTACATTTTCTTTTGCTTTGAGTGAATTGTGGTGTGAAAATTCTATAAGATAGAAGGTGCTAGAACATTGATTTTGGAGTCTTTGAGCTACTTGTTATTTTTTTGCGTTTGTAATCATAATTGAAGGTGAATTACTAAGGAGAATTTGGGCTACTAGTTATTATTCTTTGATAATTTTAATCTTTGTTGAAAATAAGGTGAAGACTTTGGGCTGCATTTTATTCTATCTTTTATGTTTACTCTATTGGTATTATTCTTGTTAATCTTTTGGCTAACAAATATGAATGTTGGTTATATTTGGTTCATCAAGTGATCTTAGATTTTCAAAGTATATCACAAAGAATGAAAGGAATTTTTTGATTGAACAAAAATTTTAAAAAAAGAGAATTGGATGATATGACTACACCCACTATGATAAAATTATTGTAAATAAGTGTAAATAATTAAGTGTTAGTTTAGTTAACAATAAAAAGGAGCCTCCCCTTGTCTTAAGGAGATATTTTATCTCATCACACGATGGTTGAAATAACCATTTTTCTACCATTATGTTGGTAACAAAATATTCACCCAATAGTTTTTAATGACTCCACTAGGGATGCCAAACAAGTAATTGAGCTCTACACTCATTTGATTGAAATAGACTAGCACTATATTGTTCACTATTATTTTGATGTCATTAATCTCTTTTCTTTTTGAGTACTTTCACATTCTATCTAAACAAAGTTACACTCATGGTAGAAGGGTAATAGGACTCGTTGATCCAACATTTGAGCTATTTCAAGAAAATAACTTTGATATTTTGTTGGCACATGCAAGGTCACCTTTTTAGCGTACAAGATTTTTTCCACCTACAAATACAAGATCTCCTATACCGGGACAAGCTTCCAATGTTCATAGAGTTTTGACTATTTTGCTATTGCAAAGATTTTTCATACCTCCATATAATCGATAAAGAATGGCAGCTTAAGGTCTATGGGGGACTTTTGGTCCTTTGAATTTGGCACCACCATCTCATGAACTACATCATGTCTCATAGAATTTTTTTTTAAAGTTTCATGGTGATGGAAAGCAACATCTGGATGAACATATTGCTACATTCTACATTACTTGTCAAGTTCTTGGAGTGGAACATGAAGATGTCTTTGTAAGGTTGTTTGTAGAAACACTCCAAGGTGTTATTACTAATTGGTTCTATCATTTTGTAACTAGTAATATCACTAATTAGGCTAAGCTCAAGGCTAAGTTTGAGGTAAGGTTCAATACTATAGAATATGCTCATGCCTTATTGGAAATTAGTCACACAAACATGGGATAAAAAATTAGGCACATGGTCAACCATGACATGGCTATAGTTAATTGACAAAGCCATAATGTGGCCATATCCTCTTTTTATGGGCTTGTCCTAGCATAATTTTAATTCTTGCATTTGATCATGACATATTAAAGTAGTGTTCATCCATAATCAACTTGAAAAATTAGTATGAGATCTATTTTAGGTAGGTTTCCATATATTTAATCTTATATACTATTTTTAGCTAATTTATAATTCTAGAAATTATGTATTTTAATATGTTTTATTACATAATATTATATGTTAATTTAAATGGTTTAAATCTATTCATTTGATTCATTCAATTCAAAATAAATTGAATATTCTAATGAACCTATTATTTTTAGAACATTATTTATTGTTTGATTAATTTTTTTCTTAGGGTTCCATATATATTTCTATAAATTCCAAACACAAATAAAATAGCCTTCAACCTTTGATATAAATATGATGCTTAATGATTCAATCCTCTTTGACCTTGGATTAATCTAACATTGAATAGGTTGTCTTGTCAACTTAGATAAATTTGACATAAAATATCTTTCTTTCAACCTTGGATTGAATTTTTTTGTTATGTATACACAAAAATATTCACTTTTATTTTTATTTTTTATTTTTTAGCTTATGCTTGTTTTTAAAAACTATGTTTTGGTAGTTTTAAAATTACTTAGTGAATATTGTGAAGGGATACATGATGATCTATTTTTAAAACATCATGGCATGAGAGGTTTACCTCCAATATTCATAAACATTATACAAAATTAAACATAGACTTTAGTTTCCACATACCTCACAATATATTGGAAACACCTAGGATCCTTTGTTTATAGCATAAAAAGCCTCTTTTATCCTTTTTATTTGTAGTGAAACTAATAATAACATATCAAAAATTGGGTCGACGACAGGGTAACCCTCCATGGTATCACGGTGCAGCTCACCAAGGAATTCATTGTAGAGGTCACGGGGCTTTCAATGGACGGTATAAAATTCTCTAAGTAGGCTAGTATATCTAATGAGGCATACAACAAATTTCCAAAGACGAATGCTGAGGAGTAGTAGTTGGAAAAGAGTGGAGATTTTTTTGACTTGGAACAGATAAAAGGAATCTGGAGAGACGTCTTATGTTGCATTTGTGAGTATTTTATACTTGATGGTAGAAGCAAAAGAGTCCATAAATTTCATTTTGTCTTTCTTAATCATTTTAGACACAAAGTTAGAATCTCCTTCCCTTTCTACTTGCACTTCTCGCTGCTTCAAATTTTGTTTGCTCATAGAAAAAAGGAGTCTCACCCTATATTGCATGAAGGATTGATTCTAATAATAGAGGGTTTTTGCAAAAATAATGCCATTGCCCCGAATCCTTATTCAAACAAAAAAAAGGATTCACAGAGTAAGAAGAATGAAAATGTAAAGGGGAAAGAAAAAGTTAAACCTAAATCCTCTAGCATCAAAAAATAGATTGTTGATGAGGAAACTGAGTGGGAAAGCATAGAAAGTTCTGAGGAGGAGAGTATGGAGGAAGAGGAAGGGACGGATAGTGGGGATTCCAACTCTAACATGGAAGGTAAAGATAAAAGTGAGAATGAAAAAGAAGGGGACACAACAGAGGAAAAAATAGAATAGAAAAACTCTGATCATGAGGATAATCAGCAAGTATTGGGGGGAAGTGAAAAATAAAAGGATGTTTTATTTGAGGATCCAGCTTTGAAAACAAAGAAGGAACACATGGTTCAAGATGCCTATCATGCAATGGAGACTAGAGAACAAGTAAAGGATGATCTTGTCCACAATGAAAACCCTATTGATACTAAAGAATAGAAAAAAATGGAAAGGAAGGATCAATCTGAAAAGGATGAAGTCAATCCAAAAGAGAACACTGAAGATTTTAGTGACATCTGGCAGAGTGACAGGAGGCTTCCCTTCATGAATTCAGCCAAATGCAAAGTAGATGCTTTTCTTCAAGTTGACTCGTGGATGTATAAGGAAATAATGGGCCTCAAGAAGAGAATGGAAATAATGGAACACAATCAAGAAGCTGATCAAAAAAAAATCAATAATCTGGAAATGCAAATGAGAGATATTCCTATCAAACTTAAAGATTATGAGAATAATCTTACAAGGCTCATTAAGGAAAGTAGAATGAAGATGGAGGAGGTAACTTCTAGCATATGTGTTGCTGCTGTAAACCTTGGAAAATGAGCTAATGAGGAAATAAAATCTTTGGAGGGGCCTAATAAGAGGACCAGATAGAGCTCGAAGAAGAAAGCTTTGTAAGAGGTTACTACGTTAGCTGCAATATCCATACAAGACATTGATGTGATTGGAAAGGAAGCAGTGAAGATGATCCTAGAATTAGAAGAATAGGCTCTTTCTATTCATATTGTTCTAGTCCTTATTGTTGGATGTTATAACTGGTTCAATTTTCTAGTTCTTTGTTTTCTAAATGAATTTGAGTTTCTAGGTCTCTGTAAAACCTAGGGTCTTTCTTTTGATGAACTTGATTAGTGGTTTCAGGTCCATGTAAAACCTATTTTTGATACTACTCAGCAGTAGGTGTTAGGTTTGTTTTTCTTATGGGGTGTTATTGTAATATTCTTCTTCCTTTGTTTCTGGGTTTTGGGGTCCCTTTAAAACCTATTTTTACCTTAATCTAAAACATATCACCTAGGGAATTGACTCTAATTGTAGCCTCATAAATAGGGTTTGTGAGCTATAGGAACAGTTTTACCTTTAGAGTTATTACTATAAAACATTGGACCAACACTAATAAATGAATTATCAATTATATTTGAGAGCCCATACAATCATTCAAACCCTTACCTAGATCACCCTTATATATTGATTTTTATTTGTATTATATCCATAACCATCATTATTGATTGATTCATATTGTATTATATGTGTAATCACCTAAAAGTGGTATTTGAGTGATAAGAATGATACTTGAGACTATCTATCCATGGATTAGCCCTAGATCCTATTTTCATACTTATCCAACCTTCTTTTAGACCATGATCATCCCTAGTCACCTTTAAATATGTATCAAACCCTCATTTTTGCATTCTAGCCCTTTGAGCCTAGTGTTCTGGCACTTGAACACTAGCACCGTAATAGGGACATTAGCACCACAGGGAACTAGTGTCCCAATAATGGTGTTACTATCCTTTCCCTCCACTTTTCACAAAAATATATCTTTTCAAATGTAAAACCTCTTAGGGTCAGCCTAGACCTCTTTTAGCACTTACACAAGCACTAAAATAATATAAATACATGGCTTTTAGCCCTCTAACCATGAGATGGAAATGAGATGCAAAATACACATTAAAACATAGAACAAGTTGTGCATAATTAAGGTTATCAGTCCATATTCTACCTTACTTCTATATACTACCATCTATAGCACTCTTAGGCTCATATTACCTAGATTTATAGTCTCAAGCATATTCAAAGCACTCAAGTTAACTATCATACTAGCTTCACTTTCACTTGCACCAACACTTAGGTACAAAAAATTATATCAAGCTTGATCCCTATTTAGATTATTTGTATTTAGGAAAATCTCATCATAATGGGGTGTTGAGGATGTCTATCATATCCCACTAACAAACACACTTTTTAGGTTGTATCAACCAAGTGTCCTAGCAACATGAAGGATTAGGGTTTTCTTATAAATTTAATCAAAACTAGACATATACAAGGTTTCAAAACTTTTACACATAGGAACAAACCTCATATATCTAGACATAGGTGCACTCAAAAGCTCAAGATAGTCCTACATAAAGGACACTAGTACTAAAATAGGGATACTAGTGCCACATATCCAATAATGGCATTACTGTCCAATTATGGTGCTACTATCCAGGATGTATTTTAACACCAAAATTTTATTTATGATACCTAGACCAATATCTACCTTAGATTTTAGCCTACATATCATCTGTCTCAAACATTTTCTATCTAAGTTCTTACTTGCATTATTTATTGTTAATTTTATAAAGGTTATATTATTCAATTTTGTAACAAATAAGTGGTTATATTTATTGCCTATTATTACACTAATTTAATATACTCATCTATTTAACAAACATAGGATTTTTACTTGCTAAGTCTTTAAAATTTAAAAATTTTGGTGAAATTGACTTACTTTGAACATTGCATAAATCCTAACCTTAGGGTTTATTTTTTTAGCATTTAGATTTTAGATCCATATATTTTCTAATTTTATTTGATATAATAATGATAATAATGATAGAATAAGTGTATCACTTCTTATTTCAAAGTTTAATACTTTCATTTGCATGTTTGTTCCCTTTAATTTGGAATGAACTCAAAAAATACATAAACACATGTATACATGATGTGTTATATCAATTAAAATGCTTGTCATGTTTTGTTATTTCTTTAGTATGATATTTTCCTCTTATGTGGAATTCAATTAAGACACAAATTAGTAAACACATAGAAAATACATCACAAAAGATAATAACTTCATTACCTAAAATTAATAAGTCTCCTTTAGATTCATGTTGCTCTTTAGTTTACTTTGATTCCTTACCTATCACTCCTAGACATAAGAGAACATCAGTGGCTTCACTTATTCATCTTAATTCTTGATCACACACATATAATCACCATCCCACCTCTACTACCAGATCTATGTTCCTAGTAGACCCTGTGGTCCAGGTCATGATGTCTACATGTGGTCCCAAATCTTGGTAGGTTAACAACACCCATGGCTATAGCTTTGTTTATAAAGCAATGTTTCTTTAGCCACAATTTTCATTTTAGATCTCATACAACATCCTGACACATACAAAGATATTTTATATGATGTATTCCATGATACTTAGGTGCTTTAAACATCCAATCTAGCTTATGTTATTTCCATAATTAATACTATGAAATGGACTAAAGAGTATATTTCATTGAAAGGGAAGATCTCTCACCTTAGAACACTATAGATTTACAATTGCATCTCTACATTACATTACGACTTAAAAGGTAGGTGTCAAACATGTTTGAATTGGTAATGGATTAGGATTGAACATTTACAATATCTCTTTTCTTTGACTTATTAATATGCATGCTAAGGATTTAGATCCTTCTGATATGAACATATGAGGGTTTGATAATATTCTACATAAATTCTTGGGTCAAATCACACTAAACCTTACATTGGGGCCTACAACATGTCAAGTTATGCCTAATGATCTTAATTACAATAGCTTACTTAGAAGATCATGGGTTCATGATATGCTCATATTTACATCCATTTTACATTCATGTTTAATGTTTAGTTACATAGGTCATATTTATACTTTTCCTATAGATAAATATACATTCAAATATTGTCAACATATAGAGATTTCACAAA
Organism: Torreya grandis; assembly: GCA_037957365.1. NCBI lineage: Eukaryota > Viridiplantae > Streptophyta > Pinopsida > Cupressales > Taxaceae > Torreya > Torreya grandis. The sequence continues at coordinate 434,989 of JARHVA010003346.1, read as the reverse complement.
ATTATATTCCTTACATGTATTTTTATATAACCCCACTCTAGTATACTATTCAAAACATGTGTATCACTCCCCTAGATACTTCCAAAAAACAAGATAATTCACTTATCCTTTTGCATTGATATGCTTCCAAAAAATGGGTTACATAGGACAAGGAAATGGAAAACATGAGTAGAGAATCCTTAATCCCATTTAATATATGATCAATAAGGTAGAGAAGGAATTGGAAATAAATATATAACATATAATGCCAAGTCTTCTCAACATATTATGTTTTTTCCACCAATTCCATAGGCAAATGATATGAAAAACCATGTTTCTACACTCTCAAATGTTTACCCTGATCTTATCAATGATACAACTTCTCCAAATCTATCTACTATTGATGAATTTACTAATGATGAGGCTCTCTTATAATTCTTGTAGGCATACAAGGATATCCCTTCCTTCTATCATAAGAACAAGTTTGTTCATTCCACAAATTCTTAGGTATACTTTTGTGAGCTTTCAGATGATTCAAATGATATTTTACCTAAAATAGATGCTATTATTCCTAAAATACCATACGCTATGGATTGATTTATGTTACTTAATGAAGAGATATTTGAATTCAACCATGGAATAGATATTGATCCTCAATTCATATTATTGGTTATTGCCTTACATAAAAAATAAGATACAAGTATTCATTAAATTTTAAAATATTTTCCTAAATTATTTACTTGGAATTATTTTGATGTGCCTGACATTGATCTCTTAATCATAGTACATAGGATTACACTTTATCCTAATGCCATTCTAGTTAAACAAAAGATTCAAATAATTCAGCCCAAACTTTTTCTTTTAGTCAAATATGAGACACAACAGATCTTAGATGTTAATTTCATTTGACCAATTTCTCATCTCTAATGGGGTTCTAATATTTTCCCTATTGTAAAACCTAACATCCAAATCCAATGTTGTTTTGATTTTAGAGACCTAAACAAACCATGTCCTAAGGATGAATTTACTCTACCCAACATTGATATTATAGTCAATTCCATAATATGCTATGAAATTATTTCCTTTATGGATGGCTTTGTCAACTATAATCAAATTAAGATCACTGAAGAAGACCAAGAAAAAACTTCTTTTAACACACCATGAGACACTTTTTGCTATATAGTCATGCTTTTAGATTTAAAAATGTAGTGGAAACATGAAAGTGAATAATGAAACTTATATTTCATGATCTCATTCATAAAATAGTTGAATATCCTATTTATGATTTATTAAATAATCAAAAGAACTAAAACAACATGAAATAGATTTGTGATAAATTTTTGAGAGACTAAGAAAATACATTGTACGACTCAATCCCAAGAAATGTATCTTTGGGGTTTCATCGTGTAACCTTTTAAAAATTAAAATATCCCAATTTGGTATTGAGGTTAACCCTAGGAAAGTAAAAAAAATAATGGACATGTCTCCTCTTACCAATTTAAATTAACTTCACTCCTTGTAATGCAAGATTCAGGCAATACATTACTTTATGGCACATCTCATAGATAAGATTAAATCATTCACTAGATTACTTTAAAATGATATAAAATTTGAATGGGACATCACATGTAAAGAGAGACTTGACACACTCAAATAATACTTATTGAACCCACTTATCCTAGCAACACCAATTCTTGACAAGCCACTTTTACTTTACCTCTCAGCAAAAGATCATGCACTTGGTGCACTATTAGCACAACATGATGATCAACATAAAGAGTGGGTTATTTACTACATTAGTTGCATAGTTATTGATTCTAAATGAAATTATCCAACAAAAGAAAAACTTTATTTATCACTTGTAATTCCTACTCAAAATCTTTGACACTATATGATTAATAATGAAATGCAAGTCCTAACAAAAGTTGATCCATTAAATTTCCTCATGTCAAAACTACATATCTCAACCTGTATTGAAAAATGGGTTATGTTACTCACAAAATTCAATGTCAAGATCATCTTATAAAAATTATTAAAATTCTAGATAGTTATATATCAATTGGCAACAACCTCAATATTGAATACAAACCTTATCAATGATGATTTTAGGGATGAATTCATAGCATATAATACCATTTTTGATACATGGATATGTTAAGCACAAGATATACTGAGAGGGGGGTGAATCAGTATATCATATATCTTATAAAACTTTCCTTTAACCAAATTCAACTCAATCAAACATTCAAGATATGTAATAAAACTCAAACAATAAACACCACACAAGATAAAGAGAGACACCAGATATAAAATGGAAACCCAATGTGGGAAAAACCATGGAGAACAATCTCAAGTATATGAATGAGCACAAACCCAAACAATATTCACAAGCCAAGCTTGCAGGAGCACCATACCCCTTTGCTGAGCACCAACCCAGCTACTATTCATGAGCACCAACCCACAAAAGCACCACACCCCTTTTTCGAGCACCAACCCAACTACTATTCATGAGCACCAACCCATAGGAGCACCAACCCATAGGAGCACCAAACCCTTTTTGTATACCACACACCTATCTCTCAATGTTGCTATCTCAATAAATGATAGATCAATACAACATCTCTTTCCTCTCTCTCACCTTTTCTCTTCTAAGCTAGATATAATAAATACAAATCATATTCATCTCTCACAATTTCTCTTCTAAGCTACATATTACAATATCAAATCAACCTCTTTTTTTCATTATTACAAATGGCTTCTCAAGCCTTTATTTCTAGCTTTCTAAATGACCTTTGGCCTTCCCCCTTTGTGACCCTTCAATCCTTATGGAAAATGGTACCAAACTTGTATGACCCTTCATATTCAAGCCTTTGAAAAGTCATGTGGTGACCCTTCATGACCAAAAACATCCTTACCACTTTTGTGCTTATCTTGGTGACTTTTCGTATTCCTCAAAGTGTCCCTTCATGAGAAATTGCACCCTTACTCTTTTGTCTTCACTTGGTGACTCTTGGAATTCCCCAAGATGACTCTTCATGGGAAAATGCATCCCATCCTTCTTTTGTCTTTACCCTATGGCTCTTTGACTTCTCCATGGGCCCTTATTTTGTCTCATATGCAACCAAAAATATATTTATTAATATTAAATAAATATTAACTCATATTAGCCAAGATATATTTATTACAAACAACATTAAATACAATGGGGCCTTTATCACCAATAATGTTAGAACTTTGACATTAATGATAATATTTCCAACAATCTCCCCCTTTGTCATTGATGGCAACCTCAATCTTGAAACTGCCACATCCTATCACCTACACATATCATCATCTAAAAACATACAGTAACTCCCCCTTATTGTAGCAACCTATACCTATTCCCTATACCTATTTTCTACACATGTACTTGTACCTGTTATTCTCCCCCTTTGACATCAATGGCAAAGGGCATACCTAGAGCTAATACTTAGCTCCCCCTAACTTGATGCTGAACATCAATGGTAAGAAGTAATAGAAATTACTCCCAACTCCTCTCACTGATCTTTGAATGTATCCTTTGACCGTGCCTTTGAGAAGATATCTGACAATACATACACATTGTTCCCTATCCTTTGAGCATCTACAATCAACTCATTTGAATCTTTTCTTCTAATCTCAAAACCTTCTTTATGAAACTTTAATGTATATCATTGATCACATATTTAACTAACACTCAATAGATTATGCTTAAGACCTTTTACATATAAAACATTCTTAGTCTTAGTTCTACCATAATCCAAACTCAAAGTACCTTTTCTGGCTATCCTAGTAGTGGTATCTCTGAATCTCACTGTACCACCATTGATCTTCTTTAGAGTAATGAACTTACTTTTATCTCTTGTCATATGCCTCGAACATCTGCTATCAATTAACCATGGCTAATCTTTACCTCTTACATGTAGGGCTGTCTGAACCATCATAGAATCTTCATGTTGTTTCTTCTACCATGAACATGTCTGAACCTTCTTCTTGAAGACTGGTGCTTTGAAACTCTAATCCTTTTTGACTGACTCGAACACGCTTCTACAATACCAAGCTATGTGTCTAAAATTTTTGCACTTGTAGCATACTATGGCCTCTTCATCAAAGCTTGATAGAGGAGCAAAAGAGTTGTGGCTTCTGCTTGACTCTACTTGACTTTCCTTCTCCTTATTTCTAAAATTGTTATCTCTTTTTCTACATTCTAATTTCTTGTGACCATATCCATTACAATAAAAAAATAGCCATAAAAATAAGACATGTCTATATATCTCTGACCTGATTGCCTTTTATAGCTTTGTTCCTTCTAGCCTTCTATGTTTGGAATGTCCTCTATATTCTTCACTTCTCCCCTTTTTATTTCCTCTTGTGTAAGAGCTTTAGCATAGCTCTTTTTCTTTTCAAATCTGATCCTTGTCTTATCTAAATTTACTTTTTGACTTTCCAATATATTATTCAACATGTTAATGCTATCTTCAAATTTTGAATCACTAACTACTTTATCACTGACTACTTTCTTAATATCTTCTTTTAAAGAGGCAATTTCAATAACATACCTTTCACAATCTTTTCTTTCTATTTCCAACTATGTTGTGAGATCTTCTTCATTCTTCTTGGCTTCTTCAAAGTGTGCTTGTAGATATTCAATCATTTCCTTTGACTCTTTTTCATTTTTCTCAATCTAGTGCTTTAATCTTCGATTCTTCTTCTGAACAGCTTCTAACTCTTCTAAGGCACAAATGAGCTCTCCTTCCATATTCACTTCAGCTTCCTCCTCTTCTTCTTCTTGATCATCTTCATGTATAGCCATGAATAGAATCTCTTCTTCTTCTGAATCACTGACTCCACTATCTTCACCTGAGCTAGGATCTTTAGAATATAGGCTCTTCTTCTCAAATCCCTTCTTAGATTTACCTTTGAAATTCTTATTGTATGTAGTCTTTTCTTATTCATCATCATTAACCTTATCTGGGCATCTAGCTAAAAAATGTCCAATATTTCCACAATTAAAACATTTAAAATGTAATTTTCCTTGATATTTACATGTTCCTCTTTTCGGCTTGCGAATGAAAAGTGCTCCATTGTCATCTTCATCATCACTAGAACTATCACTTGATTCTTGAATCTTAGCTTTCTCTTTCTTTGATGTCTTGAAAGTCACTTCTCTCTTTGAGGGTTTATCTTGTTCTATCCACATCTCATATGCCGTGAGAATACAATGAAGCTCATCCATCTTTAGCTTGGCTAAATTCTTCATCTCCTCAATTGCCGAAACCTTTGCATCATATCTCATTGGTAGAGATCTCAAAACCTTTTTCACCACTGTTGACTCATCCAAAGTTTCTCCAAGACCTTGAATCTGATTTATGACTTGATCAACCTTTACTATTTTAGGTCTCCAAACCTTAATTTGACTCTTCTCATATCTTTTAGAGGCTCTGTAACCTTTGACATACTTTGAAGATCTCTTTACTTGTTTTGGACATAATATAGCAATATGGCCAACCTTATGACAATAAAAGAAAACAATATTTATCATACCTTTTTCTTGAATGTGACTGAGATCTCCCTTTGACTGATTGCTTCTCCTCATACAGTCTCTTGCCCTATAACCAACATGATGACAAACAAAACAACAGACATGAAAATAATCTGAAAACTTAAAAGCATTAGGTTTCTTGATCGACTTCTTTGATTTTCCTTCAAAACTTGCATCCTTCTTTCCTTGGATCAATATTTCATGATCTTTCTCAACCTTGATTATAAGCTTCTCATGATTATCTTTAAAGAACCTAACTCATCCTTCAATTGATTACACTCTTCTTCTTTTGATGTTAAAATTGAATTTGCAACCTCTAACTGATTCTTAAGACCCTAAATAAATATCTTATTTTCTTTTAATTATATAGCCAACTTAAAATCCAAGATACACACCTTTTCCTTAAGAGCCTCAACCACAGATTTCAACTCTTGATTCTCCTTCAAAAGTTGATTGGCCATCTTATGCTTTTCTTTGATCTACCTTTAAGTTGTTAAACTTTTCAAAAAGGAACCTACTTTGATACCAATTGTTAAGCACAATATATACTGAGAGGAGGGGTGAATCATTATATCATATATCTTATAAAACTTTCCTTTAACCAAATTCCACTTAATCAAACATTCAAGATATGCAATAAAATTCAAACAATAAACACCACACAAGATAGAGAGAGACACCAGATATAACGTGGAAACCTAATGTGGGAAAAACCACAGAGAACAATCTCAAGTATATGAATGAGCACAAACCTGAACAATATTCACAAGCCAAGCTTGTAGGAACACCATACCCCTTTGCCGAGCACCAACCCACAGGAGCACCACACCCCTTTGCCGAGCACCAACCCAGCTACTATTCATGAGCACCAACCCATAGGAGCACCAACCCCTTTGTGTAACCACACACCTATCTCTCAATGTTGTTATCTCAACAAATGATAGATCAATACAACATCTCTTTCCTCTCTCTCACCTTTGCTCTTCTAAGCTAGATATAATAAATACAAATCATATTCATCTCTCATAATTGCTCTTCTAAGCTAGATATTACAATATCAAATCAACCTCTTTCTTTCATATTATAAATGGCTTCTCGAGCCTTTATTTATAGCTTTCCAAATGACCTTTGGCCTTCCCCCTTTGTGACCCTTCAATCATTATGGAAAATGGCACCAAACTTATATGACCCTTCATATTCAAGCCTTTAAAAAGTCATGTGGTGACCCTTCATGACCAAAAATGTCCTTCCCACTTTTGTCCTTATCTTGGTGACTTTTCGTATTCCTCAAAGTGTCCCTTCATTAGAAATTGTGCCCTTACTCTTTTGTCTTCACTTGGTGACTCTTAGAATTCCCCAAGATGACTCTTCATGGGAAAATGCATCCCATCCCTCTTTTGTCTTTACCCCATGGATCTTCGACTCTCCATGGGCCCTTATTTTATCTCATATGCAACCAAAAATATATTTGTTAATATTAAATAAATATTAACTCATATTAGCCAAGATATATTTATTACAAACAACATTAAATACAATGGGGCCTTTATCACCAATAATGCTAGTCCTTTGACATCAATGACAATATTTCCAATAGGATAATGTTATTTCATGGTTCTAGATGTGCATTTAGTGCCTAAGCTAGAATTATTTTCATCAACCCACTTGGGCACATGGTACCCCTTGCTTACTGACTTGGTTTTTCATGTGCCAAAAACATCATAAAATATAAAGCTCTTATTTTATGCTTTCAAAAAACTCATGATTTCCAAATTAAATCAATTAAAGTTTACATATTTTCATAATTAATTGTCAAATAGGTTATACATATCTACCAAACAAAATAAGAATGCATAATTCCATAAAATAATATGATTCAATGTATATAGGCTTAATTTGAAAACTTATCTATTGAAAACATTCCACGTAAATATAAGCATCATACCAATGCAATGGCTAGTGTAGCATCATTAATCCCCATTAACATAGATAAAGAGTAGGCTATATTCATTATCAAATGATTATAATCTCCATCAATATCCCATATATAACTAAAATCTCTAAAATTTGTAGTCACCACATGCAACACAATAACATCTAAATGGTTATCTAATATATTTAACTTTTTACATAAATTTATTACACCTAATAATTTCACAAGAAATGAAAAATACAAAATATATTGAAGCTCCCTCCAATATGTCATTATTGGTAGGGACTTATTAAAAATATATTTTTAAGTACACTTACTCTAATGTTTGATAGTTGAAGAAGCCAAGTTTTCTAGCAGATAGGTGCATAATAGTGAATGTGGTGATCATTTTAGGGTAAAGCAATGTCACATAAATTACATATACAAGGTTACTATTGACCAACCATGGAACAATAACTTTAAGAATACTCAAAGTTATGAAACAAATTCTAGCACCATCATATCCCATGGATATTCATGCTATGGGGTTTTGATCTAATTGGTAAGATAAATCCAGAATTTGTAGGAGGTCACAAAGTCATTATCATAGCTATAGAATACTTTAAAAAATGGGTGGAATCCATTCCACTATAATCCAAAAAGGATAATATATATGCCATTTTCTCATGACCAACATTATTTCACACTTTGGCCTCCCAACGGCTATCAACATAGATAATGGAACTTTTCTCAATAATAAAATAGTGAAGAAATTTTGTTCTAAATATAAAATATGGCACACATTCTATACTTCATACTACCCATAGGTAAATGGTCAATCAAAAGTAAAAAATAAGATAATAAACAATATCTTTAGTAAAATAGTTACCAATTTTAGTGATGATTGGCACAATCAGCTCATTTATGCACTATGGGCTTACTGCACTAGTATTTGCACACTGATAAGATTTACTCCTTATTCACTAGTATATTGCGTAGAACTAGTTATCCCACTAAAGTTATCCCACTAGTATATAGGCCTTATGGGTCTCCTTAAAAGGGTTCATCATACTCCATGAATTAGAATAATTGGATCACACATGCATTTAAGAAGTAGAGAATCTTAGGGCATATCAAATATAAATCCAATAGACCTATCATAATTGTGTTCACAATAAGTAATTCAAAGTCAACAATTTGGTTTTAAAATAAATTTTAGAAATTCAATGCCAAAGAAGATAACAAAGGAAAATTCAAACCAAATTGCCTTGGCCTGTACATAATCATAGAAAAACTTATCCCAAAAGTATATCATCTACTTTCACTTAATGGCAATACAATAAAAACCCCATTGAATATCATGTACCTAAGGATATTTTACATATAAAATCAAAAAAAAATTCATATTTCTTGTAAATAGTTTATATCCAAAAAATACAAAACTAATGTTAATATGTTAAAAACACAAAAAAAATCAAATATCTACTTAGAAACCATAAAATTATAGATTATATGAATTATCATGTTTACACTTCATATATTATATAGACACTACATGTGTTAGTTATCTTATTATAGTCAATTTTTATTATAAATACATTATTCACTTATTCTTTTTGAGTTATTTCAAATTAATACAAGACTCAAGTCCACTATATTGATCTATATTTGATACATTCTACCCACTAAGGGCTTATACACTAATACATGGGTTCTTCATTTGACACATTCCCCCATTTGGGGGCACCCTATACACAACTTTCAATTACTAGGTTCCATATTTATATACTTTACATTAGAACTTTAGCATTTTTATATCTTGATAGTGATCGTGATACACATACTCATATTTTTTGTCAATTATTACTAATTTATACTCAGCATGTGTACATCTTAATTCTTACATAGATTTTTATTACATGTTCATGCATATTTTCATTTCTAGTTTTACTATTTTAGATTTGATTATATCTCTATGCTTATTCTATTTGAGGGCATTTGAATATGCCATTGCTCTTTGACTCTATGCCACTTATTCCATAATATGTATGTTTTGGACATGTGCCCATGTCCTTATGTGTGCCTTCCTAATTGTGTATATAGACATTTAAAATTTCCTTTTATGTGGATATAGGATAACTTTCTTGTTTCTTTCATATTTGTACATTTTAACATGTCCTTGTATGTCTTTTTTTCTCAAATTTAGTGACATGTGCCCATGTCCATTTTATTGTGGCCCTTTGGCCTACTTTGTGTACTTCATGTGTGTTGTATATATATTTTCTTGTATGCATTATGGCCATGATACTTGTATCTTTATTGTTACACACTCCAATTTTATATTTCATGAGGGACATCATGCATCTTCCCTTCCTACTTAGGTGCCATGAAGGACATCATGCCCCATCCCTCTAGGTATCTCCTTAGTTATTTCTTAGATTTATTGTTACATAATTTTTTATATCTATCTTGACACCCTTGTAAATGTTAGACATGACATATATTGCACATTACAAATTTATGCTTAGATTATCTTGCAATCCAATGTTATGTATGCACACTATATTGGACTATTACACAAATATCATTTATGCTTCGGCTAACACACATCTTGTAGATATTTTTATTTTTAGGATAGTTCTTGCACAAGTTAAATAACTCCTCTCAAAAGAGGGGGAATTCATAGGGATTTATCATAGAGATCAGGCTACTAGAGGGCACTCATAGTACATTTTTTAGAACATAGGCTCAAATTAAATAAATCAAACTTAAGAAAACATAGTGGGAAAATAATAACATAGAGGTTGGTACAATTTAACATAAATTAGAGTAAGACACTAGTGCCCTTATTGGGACACTAGCACCACATGGTGCTACTGTCCAAGATATTGTGTTATTGTCTAGTAGCCTTAGTTTCACCAAAATCCAAATTATCTAGAAAAGTATAGTAGGTACAGTTTAGGTTTGCATAGGTTTAGTTATAGATTTACCAGTTTTACTTAGATTCATACTAGTTTAGCTCAGATACATACTAGTTTTCTCAAATTGGGGGTGTCATGCATGGCATGACCATTCCTATTTATAGTTTAGATACTCAAATATACATTATTACAACTTAGTCTAAAATCCATGTGCTCAAATATCATTTTTAAGGACATTTATATAACACATTATTTTTATATGCTTATTTACAAAGAAATTGATCAGATGAAATGACAAATTCCATGTCATTCTCTACATTATATACACTTGACATCATGTTCTAGGTTACATACCAGTTTCATGTCTTACTCTATCTATTGTGGTTAATATTCTTGAGTGGCCTAGAGATACCTAATATAATTGAGTGGCCATAGAGTTAACATTCTTATTTAGACATTTCTAGTTAAATTATGCAATTTCAATTTTAGAAACATCTAATACACATGAGTATGAAATGATGGATTAATAGTCTACTTAATTTCTTGATCCACGTACATGAGAGGGTTGGACACACCATTAGTCCAATCCAAGCTACTCACAGGTCATGATCCACCAAGTAGGGGTGGGTAATAATGGATTCAAAATTGGATTAAGTTCTTGAGCCACCCACACATGAGGATTGAGTAAACCATAAACTCAATAAAATTTATTCATTGATTGATCACTATATACATGTACACACATAGGTCATCACCAAGTCAATGAATTATTTCATGTACCTAGTGAGGTATATTCATTCATTTCCTCTCTCATATCCCTTTACTTATTTTTAATCATTTTTTATTCATTACTTATTTTTTCTTTGGTTTTAATATCTCTTAATAAATGATTAACTTAAGCATGTTTCACTTATAGGACAAATATTGTGGATTATCTCACAATACTCAGACCCAGCTTCACAGGCTTCACCTTTTAGGTAAGTCCAGGTACACTTTGTTTTCCTTTATCCTAGTCATTTCACTTTGTTGCATTTATATAATAAAATGGGGGTAAATTTAATCACCTAAAAGTGGTATTTTAGTGACAAGAGTGTTACTTGAGACTACCTATATCTAGTTTAGCCCTAGACCTATCTTAGAGCTTATTTTCACACTTATCTAGCCTTCCTATGGGCCACAAGTATTCCTAATCATCCCTAAAGTAGTCATAGACCCTCATTCTTGCATAATATCCCTTCAAGCCTAGTGTTATTCCACTTGGACACTAGCTCCATAATAGGGACAATAATGCAATATCGTGTTAATGTGCCAATAATGGTGTTATTGTGATTTCCATCTTATTTTCACAAATAAATATATTTTAAAATCTAAGACCTCCTAGGATCAACCTAGATCTCTTTTAGCACCTTCATAAGAAATAAAATAGTATAAATATATTACTTTTATCCATATAATCACTAGATGAAAATGAGATCCACAATTCATATTCAAACTCAAAACAATATGTGTGTGATTAAGGTTATCATTTCCTATTTTTCCCTACTTTTTCATACTACCATCTACAACATTCCTAATCTTAGATTACCTAGATTTATAGTCTCAATCACATTCAAATCACTTAATTCAACTATCAAACTAGCTTTACTTGCACTTGCACTAGCACTTAGGTGGGGATAACTACATTAATCTTGATCCCTCTTCAAATTATTGGTATGTAGGCAACACTCATCATAGTAGGGCATTGAAGATGTCCATCCTACCCCACTAATAAACACACTTTTCATCTTGTATCAACTACATGTCCTAGCAACATGTAGGATTAGTGTTTTCTCACAAATTCAGTTAAAATAAGGCATACACAGGGCTTCATAACTTGTGCATATAATAAAAAACCTCACAAATCTAAACACAAGTGTACTCATAAGATCAAGATAATCTTACATAAAGTACACTAGTGCCAAAATAGGGACACTAGTACCACATATCCAATAATGGTTCTACTATCCAATAGGGGTTATGATATTGGGATCTTGTTTTTAACACTTAGACCAATCTCTACCTCATTTTTTAGCCTCTAGATCCTCTCATTCATTTTCCATCTAAGTTATTACATTATTTATTAATATTTATAAAAGTCAAATTAGTCAATTCTATACAAATTAGTGGTTATATTTATTACATATTATTACCCTAATTTAGTAAATTCATCTCTTTAAAAAATAGAGGATTTATACTTTCTAAGACCTAAAAGGTTAAAATAGTATGCCTTTATGGAATAGTTTTAGATTAAGTAGTATTTCTATTTCATATATTTATCTTTCTTTGGTTTTTTACACAATGTAAAGTCATGATTTTTTTTCTCAAATTAGTAATGTTATTTTTCAAACTCCTTGGTCTCCTAAAAATGAACTTCACATTTTAAATTATAATGAAAGTAATAAAGAGGAATATTTGTGGGCATAATGAACATGAAACTCACATTGATCCATATGAACTTAATGGGGTAGATCAAAATCAAGAACAAGAGTTATTTGAATTTCATCAAGGCCTTCAATATAACCCTTGTAGGGTTAATAAGATTGTTAGTATACTTTTAGCATAAAAATCTGAGCATCAAACTAAATTAACCACATCTATACCACAATAGTATCCTTTTTTAGGTTGTAAAATCCTACTTATAATGTATTTACTTTTACCATTTCATCCATTCATATTTATACACCTTTAGTTACTTCTATAACACCATATATTAGTTTGGGAACATAACCTAATTTCTAAAATGTATCTTTGTCTATTCCTACTCATGCTACATATAGTCCTCATATTTCCTCTACTAATTCTACTCTTTAGCATGCACTTATTTAGTTACAAATTAAGATATATCACATTAATTAAACTATCTATCATTATATCCCCTATATAGACTCATGTTCTTTGTTGTACATAACCTATTGGCACCTAAAATTGTAACTTATCCATTACTAGTTGGATTTGTGGCTCCTAAACTTCATTTATATGAAGGTAAAAGTGATCCTAAATAATATTTGTGTGAATTATTACATTTACCTTATCTATGTAGATAATGAAAAAATGTTGACAAATATCTTTACAATAAGTCTTAAAGAATATTATCTTATATGGTTCTATGATCATCCTCTTCAATCATTAAAGGCTTTCACCCATTTGGAAAATCATTTTTTAACACAAATTTCTATTAACATTGATGAAAATTTAAATCATATGCTCAAATTTCAAATCTCAAACAAGGGTATTATGAAATAATTATTTCATCAGTGAATATGTGCTAATATATAATACTATGATATTATAAATGAAAAATCAAATGGTTGATAATAAGCTCCAAGATATCTTCACTGAAAGTTTTCTATCTTTACTTCAAGAGTAAAATATGTGTGATAAGCTTGTAGATAATAAAATATGGTAATATATGATAAATTAGTTGTTTACACTTTGAAAATATAAATCATGGCTCAACCCTTTAGTTCATGTCCTTTCCACTACTAAAAGTCTCATGTTCATCATCTCACTATGCCTAAATGCTTATCCTATATTACAACCCTGATATTTTGATTACCCAAATCCCCTATAACCCATATCATACATAAAACATGATTAATATTCTATGTTGGTAGTTACATATCATTTATAACTTTTTATCCCCTAGACACTATCATCTAGACTAGGACACTATCATTAATTTTAGTGTCCTACATTTGATGCTAGTGTCTGATCCTTACAAATGATCAAATTTTCAAATATTTCAATATGTATGGTTCATCGTATTTATCTTAACCTTTGCATGAAACCAATTCAAAAGGTGTGGTATAAATATAGGTAAAATAATATTCATTATGATTAAGTACAAATCAAGCACATGTCTATCTTATACTAAGAAAAATCACCTCTCAATCTTACAAAGTTGCCCTATTCTTCCCTATTTCCAAATAAATCATAGGAGAAATATTCTTATATGTTTTAAGCATTCAAAGATCAACCCATAAGCATTATTTGAAAATTTACAAGATAGTTCACTACTTGCACTCACATATAACATATTGCATTAATTTTCACACACAAGCCCACAAAAGGGGGAAAATTCATCAGTCTAAGGCCCTATTTAGATTACTAGATATGTAGGTAAAACTCCATGATAAATTTTTCTTTATAGTAAACATGACTTCACATGAGCCCACTACCAACAATTTTTCAAAATGGCATGCCCTAACTGAAGGACCTAGGGTTTTAAGCTACATATTGATATCCAAAAAATGTGTGTATGATCCAAATAGAGAATTTGAAAGCTGATAATGAACCCTAACATGTGCATTTTTTTATTCTATAAAAGGACCAATATTCCATATAGGATATAAGTGTCAAAATAAGGACATAAGTATTTGATGGTAGTTTTTAGATATCAAATGTAGTGTCTAGGCTAACAAAGAGATAAATTATAGAATCTAACAAATCATTATGGAGAATCAACCTATCTTATCCTATATTTGTATTTATTGGATATACCTACACATTGATAAATAAATATTGTTTCATCTTTATGTTTCAACTTTCATAATATTGTTTGGCATTGTAATTTCTATATTTATCATTCTTTCATCATTCAGTATTGTATCAACATATTATGAATCTAAATTATTTAAGTGGACTAATTTTATAAAAACTTATCCATTTTTTTAATTAGGCTACTATCCCCTAAATATTTCAAAAAATGGTTAAACATTTTTAACTAGACATCTTAGTCTTGTTGCACAACCATAACTTAATCTAGTATTTTTGACCTTCTAAAGTTTCATATTACATTAATTATAAATATATTAATTTTATCAATTTGTATGAAACCTAGGTGTAGTGATATAATAGGTGGTATACCTATTGATCATCTTGAGGTTCCTCTTATACCACCTAAAATGTCTCAAGATAATGACCCAACAAATTATGCCAATAATTAGATTCTCAATAATGAATATGGGAAAAATATTGAAAATTTTATCATAAAGGATGAATCTAATCATAAAAATAATAAATAACATGATAATAATGAACATAAACAATTATATCATGAGAAAGTTAAAACTATTACAATTTTTAAAGAGTTTATTCATGAAAATCCTGAATATCTCCAAAAGGTCCTCAATACTATATTAGAAACTAAAAAATCCAAAAACATTAGTGAAAAATAATTGGTATTTATTAATATAAATTTTTGAGCTATTGGATATACTTATCAAACATCACTTCTTAATTTATCCTTCCCTTCAAGCACACCAATTATTCTTACATATAGTGGGGGAATGTGGTACTTCTTCAAGTCATTAATCCCCCAAAACTAAACAAATATTTCTACATCTTCCATGGGAACAATAAATGTGTCAACTCAATTATGAGTTTCAATGCCTACATCACACAAGTGGTATTTCCATGCCCTTTGGTGAGTTTCCAAATATCAATCTTAACCCCAATGGGTCTATGTGAAATATCTTCTCCAATTTATTAAAATGTTTGAAGCTAAGGTTACCAATATTGAACAAAATGATGTAATTAATACTCATGTTATTGATTCACAATATGTATTATATAATTTTATTTCACCTAATATATATTTCCATCCTTTGCCAACCATATTTGTAACACCCAAGTTTTCACTTTATGATGACAAAGGTGACCCTGAGTAGCATCTCCAATATTTTTATATATAATGTCTTGATTATGCTTATAATGACATAATTTTGACCAAACTATTTATAAGAATTCTAAAATACTATGCTTTAATATGGTTCTATGATCTGCCAGTATGATTAGTAAAAGCATTCAAACCTCTAGTGAATCAATTTATACCACATTTTGCTATCAACATTACTTAAAATATGTCATATGCATAAATTTTAAAGATCAAGGAATAATTATCCCATCAATGAATATATTTTGAGGTCTAATATAATGGTGGCCAAAATTAAAATTAAATGGTAGATAAAGATCTTCAATGTATCTATAAGCAAATTTTTCTTGCTCCATTACATGATTCTATTTTTAAATGCTAATTCTAGATTTTATATTATAAAATAGTATTTTATTCTTATAAATATAACTCATGGATTGACCCTTTATTTTAGGTCTTTCCCACTATTTAATGACTCATGTTCAACATATCATTATGCCTAAATGTGTATCTTATAGTCTGACCCCTATTTTTTGATTACCCAAATCACTTGTAGTCCACAATATGCTTAAAACTTAATATATATCCTTCACCATCAATTATACATCTTCAAAAAATTCTTACTCTCCTAGACATTACCATCTAGATTAGGACACTAGCATATATGCTAGTGTTTTAGTTCTAATTCTAGCATTCATACCTAAAAAACATTCAACTTTGTAAATATTTAGACATGTATGGGTTAGACTATACTATTCTTTTGACCCTCTTGTGATATTTTTTAAAAATGTAAATACAAGCCAAATACCATCCATTATAATGAATCAATATCAAGTACTTTTCAAGTATTCATATATCTAAATTAACCTATAAATCTTGTCAAAATTCCCTATTATTCCCTATTTCTATAGCATATATAAGAGAAGTATTATTATAATTATGAAGCATCTAAAATCAACCCATGAGCATTGTTTTTCAATTTACAAGCTATATCACTGCAAGTACTCTCATTTATCATATTTCACATTTTTTCGCATAGAAGCCCACATAAGGGGAAGAAATAAATTGATACGAGACCCTCTTCAAAGTATTGGCTATGTAATAAGCATTCACTAATAGATGGGTATTTGAGGTTATCTCAACTTCACTTGATCCCACTAACCCATGTTTTTCAAGGTAGCATGCCCTAATTGGAGGACCTATTGTTTTTAGATATGTATTAGTATCCATAACTTATGTTCATGATGCAAATTCACAACCTTCAAGGTTATAGGGAACCCTAACATGTGTAGGTGTAATTTACATAAAATTACATGTACTTCTCTAAGGACATAAGTAATGGTTTTAAGACATAAGCATTAATGCTAGTGTCTCTATTTTGGAATTAGTGTCCAAGTTGACCATTAGCTAATTTATATAATATAAAGGATCATAGTAAATAATCATCCTATTTTTTTATGCACCTAAACTTCTTAGATCTCTTTGTATGTCATTCAAAAAGCTAAGTTTTATTCCTTCTTCATGATTAAGAAATCAAATTACTATTTTGCATTATACTTTCTATATTTGACATATATTTATAACTCATTATTATATCATAATATATTATGAATCAAAATTATTTAATTAGATTGTTTATATGATTATTATCTATGCTTGATTCTAAAAAGGGTCAAACATCTAGTGAACATGACCTCTGAGTCTTCATTGTGCAACCATAGATTTATCTAATCTTCTAAATTTTATAGAGTATCATTTTGTAGATTTATTTTATTCCATATTTAATTAAAATATGGCTCAAATCATGTGAAATACCAAAGATAAAATTCAAACCCCTTCTATGAACACATTTTTCAAATCAAGCATAACCTATAAGTAAGAAGAATCATATATTTTCCAAGCCATAAATATTGATAAAAAATAATCCAAAATGTCACATTATCATTATTATAACATTAAATCCAAAGCCTTACCAAAATTGAGTGAACAACAAAAGGCATGTTTGACAAATTTCATTGCCCTGCCTATACTAAGGTTTCTAATATTTATCATCTCATTCCCACTATTTTCCCATATATTATATTGGATATCGTGATCCATAATATCAATCACCAAGGTAGGTCATAACATCATGGACATAGTCAAAGTGTTTCTTATCCATATACTACAACACAATTAGATATGATTAATCCTAATCTTGTTTTTTTTAATCATGCTAATTTCTGCCAATTTCATAAATAAATCATAGATTCCTTGTAAAAATCCAATGATGTGAATTTTATTCATGAAAAGAGTTATAAATAAGTAAATTTAAATTTTTTTGAAAATCTCATAATAAATATACACCTATTATTCCTATATTTGAAAAAAGGAAAAACTTTAACTCTTGGATACATATTTTAAAATCTCAATAATTCCTACTATTCAACTCGTATATGTGATCAATACCTTAGGATACCACAAATGGAAAGTTTTAATTCTAAATTTAAAAATGTTATCATGTAATTTTAATATTAACAAAAACATGATCAAATATCAACATCTTGAAAAAACTATATTTTAATATTCTTATCCATAAGAGTTAATCATACCAATGTTGCCTTTGTTTTTTGGTCATGGACCCTTCCAATAATATAATTGAATAGGTGCATTATTTTTTTATTTTGGCTAAATATGGTTGTTTATTATTAAAATATTTCCATAGAAGCCAAACCTGAGAATCTTGGGATTGGTTTTATCTCCTTCCCAATAGTTCCCTTTCCACTTTAAAGAAATTAGAGGAATGTTTTCTCTTATATTTTAATGAGAATAATGTGCCCAAATAACTTTAGACCATTTTAAAATTTTAAATTATAATGATGATTAGTCTCTTAGGGATTATGTTATCTGAATTTAAAATGCCTCATATTATTTAACATTTTAACCTTCAAATTTGGAATTACAATTCATATTTAATAAACATTTCCTTTCTCCCTTAAATAAATCAATACATAATCATATTAATTATTTTGATAGATTATATCTATATGTGCATAAATATGAATGTGATTTAGTCAAAAATAACAAAGAATTAAATTATTATTCTTTTCAAAGTAATATTTTCATCAAGATGCATACAATGAAATTAAATTGCTAGAAGTAGATAATATTTTCATTCTAGTTCTTGATGTTTCACCTTTGAATAATTTAATTAATAAGGTGGAAAAAATAGATGAACATATTATGTGATAAATCTAAATTCCCCCAAATCAAGATACACCTATACTTTTACCGATGTTATTGGAAAATAAAAATTCTTACATTAGCGACTACTAGACATCAAGAAACAACATGCCATCTAAATAATGAAGGAAAATATATTTTTTATATCATAAAATTACATTACATGATATAGAAAATTGTACTACATTATGTGAAAAAATACAAAAGTACAAACATGAGGGTATTATTTTCATAATACAAAATCAACAAATTCTTATTATTGTGAAAATTCAAGAAGCATCACCTACAAGTAAAAATCATGCTTGACAAAATGATTTAACAATAACAATGTTATTATGTGGAGATTATTTTTGGCATAGTAATTGTAGAGTAAAAAATACTCTACATTTTATTTTTTATTTTTAGCTACACGCTCCAAGTTTTTGTCCCTACACATTTTGGTTCGAGACAATGAAGTTTTTGACTCACAGTGCGGGTGCGAGTTTCTTTTACTTAAATTTTATCTAAGTATCAAAGTCACACAGAAGCTACCAAGTGTCATCAGCTAAAGCACATTTTTTTATTTCTATAAGTTGCTCAGAATGTGCCCTGTGTCTCATAGTAATTTAGTGGAATGTGATAAGTGTCAGCATCCACATTTCATGTTGGCATCTGTGTTTCAAATTTCTTTTGAGTTTCAAAGGCTTATTTTAATAAGATTTTCTCAAGGTCAAATGGAAAGCACCAAGTTGTAACTACGGAAGGTTTCAATATGCTTTTCTACAAGTAATGGAAGACACCACGTATTCCTAGCTAAATAAAGTTGAAGTCACCATGTGTCAACATTCGAAATATCTTCATTTTGTTTCATCGACAAGTAAAGGCTGTGGTGGGTCCAAAATTTTGTTTTTGAGGCAAGCAAAAGTTGCAAAGTGTCACCAGTTGTGTAAATATGAAATGAGGCTTGAATGTTTCTATAATATAGACAAAGTGATGTGGATACCAAAACGTGTCACCTTTAGCAAGATTCTCAAAAGGTAGCTAAAAGCAGTGGAGATCACCACATGTCCCTTGTTAAAGATGTGTGGAAAGTGCGACCTGTCCCTGTCCCCTTTTTGAAGTTGCTCAGGTGAGAAGTGTTATGGGTCCCATTTTCTATAAGTTGTTAAAGTTTTTAAGGAGTGGAGTATGACAGATGTTAATGATGGAACACTCTTGAGTAAAGACATAGTAAAGAGTATAGGTTATGTGAAAAGTGTCGTGTGTCTTCGATAAGTGTTGTGAAACATGCCAAGTGTCATTTTTTGGTGCCTCCTAAATAATAAGAAGGTTTTCAAGTAGAGTAAGTGAAGTGGCCAAGTGTCCTTACCTATTTCATAGTGGGAAGCATCTTGTGTATCTATTTTAACCAATGAACTTGCAGGGAGATGGAACATTTCAGATCTAAGAAATATCTTGTGTTAGACACTTCTAGTTTAGTTAGAGTTTAGTTAGGCCATTGGATTGGGAATGTGTAGACAACCTAGAGCTAGTTCGATGCTATAAATAGGGGTGCAAAGATCACCAGAAGGATCATTAGAAGATATAGAGAGAATTTTTTGTAAGAGATTGTCAAGAATTTTTAGACTTTTTTAGCTATGACCAGTAATGTCATTTGCCTTTGTTTTATTTTCTTGAGTTAGAAAGTTTGTATAACTGTGCATGTTTTTGTGCCTATTATGTAACTATAAAATTAATGAGAAGATGAAATTGTGTGCCTTTGTTGATATTTCCTATGTCATTGCAAGAATAGTCTAAGTTGTGAGCCTTTAATTTTATTATTTTCATCTTTTACATTGGTCATGCCTAAGTTTTCTCTTCAATGCAATTGAATCCTAAATATAGCTTCACTATGCTTAGAATTAAGGTTTGAATTAAATTTAGGTGCATCACCATAGTTAGATTTTCTTTCATTGCATTTGTGTTTCTGCTTAATTCTTATCCCTTTCCTCATTATACACTTGAGATAAAGAAGAACTAGCTTCTTTAAAATTTGGAGGTCATTTTAGGTTGCAAGTCCCACATTCTTGAAACTTCCCATTGTTGGTGTTGAAACAAGCACAATTTTAAGCATCAACAATTTTTGGCATGCCTAATGGGACCCCATCTTGAAGTTTCTTTCAAGACCGCATGAACCAGAGAGCTACAAGGAGTCAAATTTGTGGACTAGTAACAAGATATCAATTTGCTATAAATCTAGGTATTCTTTTTCCACCATTGATAACTAGTCCAAGAAGAAGGGTCAATTAGTTTATACCAATACCAAGAGAAAACATGGGAGCACCGATAGCCCCAAGAAATTATGCAAGTTGGAACACTGGCAGTCCTTTGATTCTCCCAATACCACTAGCCACTTAGGATCCTATCCCAGTAAATGCCTTGAAAGCTCTACCCAAATTCAGTGGGAAAGATTTTAAAACACCTGAAGAACATCTGCAAGATGTGTCAAATGTATGTGCCATACATATTGTCACATAGTAGAATGTGGCTATAAGATTATTAGCATATTTTTTTAAAGGAAAGGATTTGGAATGGTATTGATCCTTGACTCCAAATACAATATCCACATGGGATTAGCTTGGAGATCTTTTCTTTGAAAGATTTGAAGAAAAGGATGATAAATCTTCTTTGTTACAATAATTGATTACTATCCAAAGAGCACCACAAGAAGCAATGACTGACTTCAATTCAAGATTTCAAAAGACTTGGGAAAGGATTCCTACTATAGCAAGACCATTACTAGGTATGGCTATGGTATTTTACCTTAAAGCTTTAAATTTAGATATATCTATAATGATTCAGTCACTTGGAGGTCAGACTCTACCAGAAGCTTATGACTATGCTACCAGAGCTGAAAATAATCTAATAGATGCTAGAAAGTTTCCCTCAAGGCCTCCCATGCCCATGTTTCTAGATATTACCTTACCTATGCCTCAAGAAGCCCCTAATCCCATATCCCCACCTGTGTCTATGTATAAATATCCTTAACAACCTACTAAAGAACTTGTCTCTACCCAGTCATCTGAGATGGATGATATCAAGAACATCTTAAGGACATTTTCTAATGAGTTAATCAACATAAAAAGATAGTAGAATCCTTACCCTAAACCCAAATATCAAGGCTACGAAGGAAATATATTTTCATCATAGCCAAACTAGTATCAGGGTCTTCAAAGACAAAATAACCCTCAGCCAACAAACCAATTAGTTGAAGTCCCTACACCCTCACAAACTGTTCCCCCTTATTCAAATAGGGAGATTGTTCAAGGGAAAAATAATTATGCATATGGCACTAATGCCTAGTTTTTCCCTTGTAATAATGCTCATACACCTAGAGATTGTCCCATGGGTAATCTACAACAAAAGGTAGTAGAGCAAAGAAGAATGGATGGACAATTCACAAGTACTAGTGACAATCAAGCCTACCAATCTTCTGGTATATAAAATTCAATCCTAATGGCTTAGATGTAAGGTATGTATTTAAAACAAGAAGAAGAAATAGCCCTAGAACATGCTTTGTTCTCATGGGTTGAAGATGAAGAGTTAGTATTCTTAAATGAAGCTTCTACTTCTAAGAAACCAGTGGTACAATCAGACTACTATACTAGATCAAAGAAAAGAATGATGAAATAGCTTGAAGTTGCAAATAATGAAGTTATGGATAATCCTCCATTTCAAGGTCATCAAAACACAACTATTAGACAAGAAGTGCATCAGCCAGTGCAGAATCAAGTAGGTCTTAGACAGGTTTAGGAAAAAGCAAGGTATCCTTATTTTCCAAGAACCCAAACTCTGGGACCGATAAATGTGGTGGATCAATTGAAGAGGAACCTAGCACAAGTATCAATATGGGACATATTAGCTATTCTTAAACAAAAGACACTATTATAAGAAGCCCTACAAGGTCAAATAGTACCTAAACATATTGGCACCAAGAAGGACCTGCTGAAAAAGAAAAGTTAAAGAATTCAGTTCCCCAACAGACAATAGCCCTTGTGAACAATGCACTAGAGGTAAGTAAATCCAAACCAGAGCCCTTCTATTTAACTTTGATATTTGGAAAGAAACTATTACATAATACAATGATAGATTTAGGGGCAAGTAATATAGTAATGCCTATGCAAATAGTAGATGTTTTAAAGATAAAGTATGAGCCACTCACTAAAAGAGTTATGAAGCTAGATGGTAAATTGGTACAAATAATAGGGAGAATTAAACAACTCCCATTGCAATTATATACCTATCCCAGTATAATTGTCAATCAAGATGTAGTAGTCATAGATATACCTCCTGTATTTGGCCTATGTTTATCTAGAGACTTTACAGCCAAAATAAGAGGATATATGTCCCTTGATTGGTCTCACCTCATCCTAAAAACCAAATATGGTTCAAAGATGAAAATACTATCTGAGCCACTATCAAAGGATCACATCACAAATGAACCAACTTCAAAATTAGAAGCAGATCATGCTATGTTGAATAAGGAAGAAAGGGTTTTTGTTGAAGAATTAGGTGACTAGACTGAACATGACCAAGAAGAAGAGAATAACCATTTGTTAGCTATGATGAAAAATGATCCATATGGAAATTATGACTCTACTAGTCTAGGCACTTATGTCATTTTGATGAAGATCATGAAATCCCAAATGTTTTAAGGGAAGAAACTCCAATTACTCAAGAATCTAAAAAGGATTCAAAAATCTAGACCTTAAATTTTGTTGGGGCTAGAAATGAAAGTGGTGTTGGAGCAAGAATTTGTCTTGCTGCTCTAAATGGTGAAAAAATTTAAGAGTTATCCATTTCCAATTTGCCTGTATTAATAATGATGCTAAGTATGAATCCTTAGTACATGGGCTCTTATTAGCCAAGAAAAAGTGAATAAAGAATCAAATAGTAAAAGGAGATTTAGAATTGGTAGCGAAGCAAATTAGAGAAAAAACAATAGCCAAGAATGTAAGGATGAGATCTTATAGGCATAAAATTTGGGACTTAATAGAATATTTTGAAGCTTTCAATATTGAAGTAGTTCTTAGAACCCAAAAATTTGAAGCTGATAGGATGGCACAAATTGGCTCACAATTTGATCCAGCAACTAGCCTATTAGTTAATAATGAGTCAGTAAAAGTTATAATAAGGCCAACTATCCTAGACAATGATGAGAATTGGCAAGTATTTGAAAATGATTCTCAAGTGCTCTCATTCTTACAATAATCAGGGGAGTTTGCTGATGAATTGCAACCCAGAATTGAAGAGGCATATGGAGACCAAGTTATACAATTAAAGACTAATAAGCTTCCCAAAGGCTTGATCAATATAGAAAATCTATTTGATCCAGAAGATGTAGGTCTAGAGAAGAGAAGGTTCCAAGTAAATAAAGTAGATTATTCTAAAATAGAGGTGAGTGAAGGAAGAAAATTAAAAATTAGAAATTCTACAACTCAAGAGGAAAAGGAAAGACTAATTGACTTGTGCAAAAGATATGATAGAGTCATAGCCTAGAGCTATGAAAACCTTCATGGATATAATGGAGATATCATTCAACACACAATAGAACTAACTAAAGGATCTAATCTAATTAGATAGAAACAGAGGCCAATGAATCCAAGGATTGAACCTCTAATGGTGGATGAGTTACAGAAAATTTTAGATTTAAAATAATTTTTCTAATCAAACACTCAACCTAGGTATCAAATCTAGTACCAGTCAGGAAAAAGAATGGTGACATAAGACTCTATGTAGATTTGAAAGACCTGAATAGAACATCTCTTAAAGATCACTACCCCTTGCCCTCTATGGAAAAATTTTTATAGACTATGGCTAGATCTGAGAGATTTTCTTTGCTAGATGGTTTCTCTAGATACAATCAGATTTGGTTGGTTGATGAAGACCAATATAAGACTACTTTTACTACTAAATGGGGAACATTCACATATGTTAAGATGCCATTTAGCCTGTCAAATGCTGGAGCCACTTTTCAAAGAGCTATGGATGTAGCATTTGGGGAACTTATAAATAAAATCATCCTAATTTATTTTGATGATCTTACTATTTTTTCAAAGAATGATGTTGATCATTTTGATATTCTAGAATTTTATTGTAAGAAATGCCAAGAATTTGGAATATCCCTAAATCCCAAAAAGTGCATCTTTTCCATACCTCAAGGCAAATTATTGGGACATATAGTATCTAAAGAAGGAGTTTCCATAGATCTAGAGAGAGTTGCAGCTATAATGAACTTACCACTTCTAACAAATAAGAAAGTAGTTCAGTCTCTTTTAGGGAAGATTAATTTGGTCAGTAGATTCATATCTGACTTTGCAGGCTTAGTAAGACCAGTGACACTCTTGTTGAAGAAAGACTTGATTTTCAAGTGGACTATGGAAGGAAGGCCAGCCTTTGAAGAGGTCAAGAAAGCTATCTCAACAGTCATAGTGCTTAGAAACCTAGACTTTTCTAAGCCTTTTATAATGTACGTCTATGGAGGAGAGCTCAGTATTGTTGTTGTCTTAACACAAAAGGATGATAGATAGGAAGGAGAACACCTAATAGCCTTTTTCTCAAGGACTATTAGGGAGTATGAAACTAGATACAATTTTGTGGAGAAACAAGCATATGCTATGGTAAAATCCCTTAAGAAATTTAGGCATATGGTATCAGGAAGTAAGATTTTGATACTTGTGGCTCACCCAAGTGTCAGGGAATACATTATGGAGGGTGAAATTACTAAAAAAAGACCAAAATGGTTAACAAATATCCTTGAATGTGATGTAGAGGCCAAACCCACTAAATTATTCAGAGATAGGGGGTTGTGCCAATACATGACTCAAGAGTTTGAAAATATGATACCTAAAGAAATACATTCAGAAATAGAAAAGGAAACTGTATTGAGAATATGTTGATGATTTAAAATTGCACTTTGTAATAAACACCAACAATGGGAAGTTTCAAGATGTGGGACTTACGACTTGAAATAACCTTTAGATTTTAGAGAAGTTGGTTCTTCTTTAAATCAAGTGGATACTGGGAAAAGGGATAGGAATTTTAACAAAAATAGCAATGTAAGAAGGAAAATCTAATCTATGGTGATGCACCTAAATGTAATTTGACCTTAATCTTGAGCACAATGAGACTATATGTAGGATTCATTTACATTTAAGAGCAAACAAGTGCATGATCAATGTAAAAGATGGAAACAATAGAAATAGAGGTTCACAACATAGACTACTTTTGTTGTGATACAAAAAATGTCAACAAAGGCATAGGGTTCAATCTTCTTATTTGAATTTTCTAGTCATATAAGAGGCACAAAAACACATACAGTTATATAAACTTTTCAACTCAAGAAAATGAGATAGAAGCAAATGACATTCCTAATCATAGCTCTAGAAAGTCTACATCCTAGACTACTTTTGCAAATGACATAGAAAATACCAACAAAGGCATAGGATTCAATATTCTCATTAATTCTCTAGTCACATAAGAGGCACAAAAACATGCACAATTAAATAAGCCTTCCAACTAAAGAAGATAGAATAAAAGCAAATGATAATCCTAGTCACAGCTCTAGAAAGTCTAAACTCTTTACAATAATTCTCTCAAAATTATCTCTAATAATTGATGATATCCTTTATGGTGATCTCTGCACCCTTATTTATAGCCTTAGATTCACTCTAGATTGTCTGTTTGTTCCCAATCTAATGGCCCAACTGAAATCTAACCAAACTGGAAGTGTCTAACAAAAGATATTTTATAGATTCTAGAATGCTTTGTCTTCTGGCAGTTCATTAGCTGAAATAGATTGTAGGATGCTCCCTTCTCTTAAACGCTAGGTAACACAGCCATTTTCTTGAAAACCTTCTTATTACTTTAGGAGACACCATAAAATTACACCTGGCGTGTTCCACAATACCTATTGAATACATGCGGTACTTTTTGCATAACTTATACTCTTTTGTGTCTTTTCTCAAGATTGTTCTACCTTTGAAACTTGTCACAATTTGCTTCCTCAAAACTTCAACAGCTTAAAAGAAAATAAGACCCAGAACATTTCTTACTTGAGTAACTTTAAAAGTGACATAACGACAGGTGTCGATCTCTGCTACTTTACTAAAGGACACATGGCAATCTCTGCTTTACTTATCTAGGGTTACTTTGTGGTCTCCGCTTCTTTTAACTACCTTTTTAGAAACCTACTAAAGATGACACTTGGCAGTCTCCACTTTACTCTATTTATACCATAAAAACAAATGGGTCTCATTTCTCATTACATAGACAGTGACACCTAGTGACTTCTGCTTGCTTCAGACACAAACTTGGGACCTACCACAGTCTTTGCTATATCAGTGAAGCAAAGATGAAGATAATTCAGACTGCAACATGTGGTGGCTTCCACTTTCTTTTGTTGGAGTGTGTGGCAGCTTTTGTCACTTTTAGAAAAGCCAAATTGAGACCTTTTGTGATTTCCACTTGGCACTTTCTACTTGATTTTGACACTTAGCTTGTTAAAACCTTTCGCTAAAAAGAGACAAAATGTGGGTGCCAATATGAAACCACGAATGTCGACACCTATCATGTTTTGTTGAGTTTTTATAGGACACATGGCATGTTCTGTGGCCTTATTGAAATATGAAAGGTGCCTCAGAAATTGACACTTGGTAGCTTTCGCTTGACATAAACACTTAGAAAAAAATGAATCAAAAGGAAATTAAAACCGGCATTCTATTTCCAAAACTTCACTGACTCAAACAAAAGTATGTGGGGACAGTGATCTAGATCTCACACTATTAAAAATTAGAATGAAATGTAGAGTATTTTTAACTCTATATTTATTGGTGACCCCAAGGACTTTTCAGCCTACTTCAAAAGAAACCACAACTCTCGCTAAAGCAAAATTTCAAAATCACAGCTTTAGCAATGTTGTCTAGTAGGTGGACCACTCATCATTAGATAACCCTTGTTTACTTTGCAATTCATTGAAAACTAAATCAAGATTAATAATATCCTTGTGTGAAAAATGTTACAAAATTTGAACTGTAGCCTTTAATTTGAATTTGAGCTAGGAAACAAGAACTAAGACAGGTTCTACTTCAAGGACTGATGAATCATCCCTTAGATCCTCAAAAAATATTTGATCCTTCTATTTAGCCAACAACAAAGGTTCAATTTCTTCTACCATCAGCATGGTGTTGTCATCAGGAAATGGAGAAGGAAAACCTAATTGTACTAGATCTTCAACATGCTACTTCATTTCATTGATTCCTTCCTTCATGACATCTAGAAGCTCTCTACAACTAGTTGCTATAGAATTACAACTAAGAACCTCATTTACTTGCTTGGTAGTGACCATTCTATCATTGATTCTTTCTATTGACAATGTTACATTTGTTGCATCATAGAACTTTTGTAGCAACGTTTGCAAGTCCATTACTCTCACAAAGACTGTAGCCAGAGTATTTACAACTGAACTCTCCACCTTTTTGCATATTTTTTGTGCATTTAGTAGGAAGGTGAGAGAAGGCCTGAGCTAAATAATATCTAAAGAGATTCTCTTCCACATAGATTTGTATAGCTCCTTTACCACACTTAACACTCTAACACTCTTTGGCCTATTGGCCAACTCTAGTGTCAATTATGCTACTCTTTGTTGCTCTGAGTGAAATTGGGCTTGTATGGCCACAATATTATTCTATTCAGCCAACATCTTTTATTGCAATTAGGTAACTTGCAATAGGTGTTCCTTGCATTTCCCTTGCAATGCTACTTTTCCATGCCTAAGGTTCATCATCCCATCCTTTACCTATGTAAGCCCTACCTTTAAAGAATTATTTTGGGCCTAAACTGCCCAGTGAGTCTGAAGAGAAATAGTATTTTACAACTATTTATTTAGATTATCTATTTCATTATCTTTTCTATTAACTTCTGAGGTCAAACTGTTACAGTTTGCCTTTTCATTGGCTAGCTCAGCTTCCATCTTCTAAAACCATGCTTGTTGTCATCCACGAAAGATCATACATTTTTCTTTTTCTCTTCCCAAAACCAAATTCATTATCAACTATGGATACCTACCTGGTGACCTCTAGGAATGCTAACCTAAGAGTCAAAATCTTAGGTAGCAATATTGGTTTCCCACAAAAACTATGGACTCTGATAATGGTATGGTGCGATCCAAAATAGAAATCACAAGGAATGGGGCAACTGGCCATAAGATTTGAAACACTTGGGAATAATTTATTCATAATTGGTTTGGGGCTAAGGTGGAAAAAAATAGGGGTAACAAATAATTCCTAGAATTCATATGGGTCACTAGTCTTTGACAAAATGTGTGTCCATGCAGACACAGGAATGGTCCTTTGGAGAAAAAAATTTGGGTCATACATATTAAGATACATATGTTGGGCAAAGAAGTCAATGTTTTGAAAAAGCATGAGGTGGAACAAATAGGAAAAATACTTGAACACTCCTTTTGATCTGAAATGGGCTAGTTGTTCTACCATTGAAAAAGCAATTTGTTCAAAAAGTCAAGCTGATACTCGGGTTTTATCAATGGTCTTCAGTCTGAAGAGAATAGCCATTTTTCTGCATAAATTGCCATATCATCTTTCATGCCAAAGATGAAAACCATCATTGACAATGTGTCTTGGCTAGCCTAGGAGAATTGAGCTCTTGGTGCAGGGAGTGTGGGTATCGTAGTGTCATCATCACCCATTTGTAATTCAGATCTCAGGAACCTTAATTGAGTGTTGATGTTTGCCCACATTCTTTGCATTTTAGCAATAGTGGGAAACGTAGCTATACTATCATGATGCAGGGCTAGCATATCCCTGATAGCTTGTGGTGTGATTTTCACCATGAATGGACCTCGTTGAATGGTGCATAAAGGTGCATGGAACAATTCTACACATAATTTGACCAAGTCGGGGCATGGATGCATAGCTGGGACAATGAATTAAGCTAGTTGTGAGGTTTATATCCTCATAGCGAATGTTTCATATTTCCCTACTCTGGCCCTCTATAGACACCTTTGATGTGCCCCTTCTCTAAGATTTTTGCTTCTAGCTCTCTGTAGAATTGGGTCCATGATGCCATTCACATAATCTTTTATTTTCACTGGGTCACTTGCTTGACTAGCTTCAGGAAACTTGGTCCGTGGATAGGTCTTCAATGGTTGTGCAAGAGCTGAAGCATATGATTTACTTGCAAGAAACTTATCAAGGGATTCATACATCCTAGCCCCTTGTTGTGAATGTTGTGCCCCCTCCATCTCTATATCTTCTTTGTGATAGCTTGTATGAACTTTTGCAAAATGAAAATACTTTCACTGAAGTAAGTTTACTAAGCACATAAAAATGCAAGTAGAAGGATATTTTCACGTAGATGTAAGAATGTTTGAGAACTTGTAAACTTTAACTCTTTCTAAGAGGTATTTATTGACCTATCAAGTCTCAAAATGGCATTAAACTTAGATAACAGTTAGCAGATTCTACTCAATCTTTATGGAATAGCAAGATAGACATGTTATGCAA
This sequence comes from Torreya grandis, assembly GCA_037957365.1. Taxonomy (NCBI): domain Eukaryota; kingdom Viridiplantae; phylum Streptophyta; class Pinopsida; order Cupressales; family Taxaceae; genus Torreya; species Torreya grandis. The sequence goes on along the minus strand of JARHVA010003346.1, from coordinate 404,163 downwards.
GTGGCAATGCAAGGTACCTTGGAGATTTCTAAATATTTGGGAGACATTCAATGTATTGGAGATTTTTGAAAATTTTGAGCTACCGACTATGTGTTCAAAGAACACTTATTTAAAAGAAAAGTGGGAAAATAAAAAATGGGAAAACAAAGTAGAAAAACAAAGCAATACAAAAAGGGGAAACTACCTGACTACATTAATGAAGCATCTTTATCTCCCTCCTAGATCAAAATCAAAATTTCTAAAGTCTCTTTCATGACAAGCCAACTTATATTTCCCTACAAGTGATTGAATTGGATATAGCTTTGGTGAATTACCCTCTGTGTATGCCACATTGATTTGCCTACATTCAAGTGAGTTTGAGTCAAACCTGCCTCCAACGGAAGCCTTTTGACATATATCATTTATTGACTTAACTCCTACTACAAACTATGGTTCTACTGCATGATCATCCTCTTTAATAACTTCAAAATTACCAATATCTTGAAAGGATAATTATGAAAGTTTGCAATAATTTTGCACATGTAATTGAGGCTCAATGTTGTTTTATTCCTCTGCAACTGGCTCACAGCTATCTTGAAAAATGGTATAACCTGACCCAATGATTTCAAACTAATATTTCAAATCATGATCCAAAAAATTTCCATGTTCCTCTACATCATCTTGTAAAGTAAGAAGAAAATCAAATATTATTTCTTCTTCATCAGAGGTTAAGGTATGTGCTTGTGATTTCTCACTAGGAATCTGGAATTCATAAGAGGCCTGAGGATTGATAGAAGAGGTATCTTTTGACTTTTCTTCCTCTAGAACATTTAGAATTCTATGATCTTCATCAATTATAACATAAGTACCCAGACCAATAGAGTCATAATTTCCATATGGGTCACTTTGCATCATAGCTAATAAATGATCATTTTCTTCTTCATGATTATATTCAGTCCATTCACCTAGCTCTTCGACAAAAACCCTTTCTTCTTTATTCATCATAACATGGGCTGCCTCTAACTTTGTAGTGGGCTCATTAGTGATGTGATCTTTATATAATGGTTTAGACAATATCTTCATCTTTGAACCATATTTGGTTCTTAAGATGAGATGAGACCAATCAAGAGACATATATCCTCCTATCTTGGTTGTAAAGTCTCTTGATAAACATAAGCCAAAAATAGGAGGTATATCTATCACTAATACATCCTGATTTACAATTATATTAGGACAAGAATATAATTATAATTGGAGTTGTTTAATTCTCCCTATGGTTTGTACTGCTTTGCCATCTAGCTGTATGACTCCTTTAGTGAGTGGTTCATACTTAATTTATAAATCATCAAATATCTGCTTGGGTATTACTATAGTACTAGCCCTAAATCAATCATTGCATTATGCAATAGTTTCTTACCCACTATCAATGTTAAATAAAAGGGATCCAGTTTAGATTTGCTTACCTCTGCTATATTATTCACTAGGGTTGTTATCTGTAGATGAACTGTATCTTTGAGCTTTTCTTTTTTAGTAGATTTTTCTTTGATAATAGTACCTTTAAGTATTGCTTGACCTTTTAGAGCTTCTTGTAGTAGTGTCTTTTGTTCAGGAATAGTCAATATATCCCATATTGATACTTGTGCTAGAGTTTTCTTCAATTGGTCCACCACATTTATTGGTCCCAAAGTTTGAGCTCTTTGAAAATAAGGATATCTTGTTTTTTCCTAAATTTGGGCAAGAGTCCCTTGATTTTGCACTGGCTGAGGCACTTCTTGTCTAGCATCCATGTTTTTTTGTCCTTGAAATGGAGGATTCTCCATGACTTAACTATTTATAACCTTAGGCTATTCCACCATCCTTCTCTTTGATCTGGTGTAATAATCAGATTGCACCACTAGTTTTTTATAGGTAGATGCTTCATTCAAGAAAACTGATTCTTCATCTTCAACCCATGAGAACAAAGCATGTTCTAGGGCTATTTCTTCCTCTTGTTACAAGGACATCCCTTGCATCTAAGCCACTAGGACTGAATTCTACATACCAGAAGACTAGTAGGCTTGATTGTCACTGGAACATACAAACTGACCATCCATTCTTCTTTGCTCTGCCACCTTTTGTTGTAGATTACCCATAGGACAATCTCTAGGTGTATGAGCATTATTGTAAGGGAAATACTAGGCATTAGTGTTATTCACATAGTTATTTTACCCTGGAACAATCTCCCTATTTGAATTGGGAGGAATAGTCTATGAGGGTGTGGGGACTGTAACTAATTAGTTTGTTGGCTGATGGTTAGTTTGTCTTGGAGGACCCTGGTATTGGTTTGGTTGAGATGAAAACCTATTTTCTTGGTAGCCTTGATATGGAGGCTTAAGGAAAGTATTATGTTGTCTTTTTATATTGATCAACTCATTAGAAAATGTCCTTAGGATATTCTTGATATCATCCAGCTCAGATGACTGAGTAGGGACAATTTCTTTAGTAGATGGTTAAGGATAGGTGTACAAAGACATAGGTGGGGCTATAGATTTAGGGACTTCTTAAGGTAATGGCAAGGACATTTCTAGGAACATGTGCATGGGAGGCCTTGGGGGTAACTTTCTAGCATCTATTAAATTATTCTCAACTCTGACCGCATATTCATAAGCCTTTGGCAAAGTGTGTCCTCCAAGTGACTGAATCATAATAGATATATCTGAATTCAAAGCCTTAAGATAAAACACTATGGCCATACCTAGTAATGGTCTAGCTATAATAGGGATTCTTTCCCAAGTCTTTTGAAATATATAATTGAAGTCAGTCATGGCTTCTTGTGGTCCTCTTTCAATGGTAATTAATTATTGTAACAAAGAAGACTTATCACCCTTCTCTTCAAATCTTTTAAAGAAAAGATCTCCAAGCTGATCCCATGTAGATATGGTATTTGGGGTCAAAGACCGATACCATTATGGATCCTTCCCTTTAAAAGAAGCTGCTAATAATCTTATGGCCACGTTTTGTTGTGTGACAACATGTATACCATAGACATCTATCATATCTTGAAGATATTCCTCAGGTGTTTTAGAGTCTTGCCCACTAAATTTAGGTAGAGCTTTTAGGGCATTCACTGGGATAGGGTCCTATGTGGCTGGTGGTATTGGGACGACTAATGGACTACTAGTGTTCCAACTCACATAATTTCTTGGTAGTATAAGGGCTCCCATATTTGCTCTTAGTATTGGTATAAACTAGTTTACTCTTCTTCTTCGACTAGTTACCAAAGGTGGCAAAAGAATACTTGGATTTGTGCTAGATTGTGATCTGGTTACCGATCCATAGCTATGACTCCTCGTAGCTCTCTAGTTCATACGATCTTGAAAGAAACTTCAAGATTGGTCCCACTGAGCATGCCAAAAATTATTGATGATTTAAAATTTCACTTTGTAATAAACACCAACAATGGTAAGTTTCAAGATGTGGGACTTGCAACTTGAAACAACCTCCAAATTTTAGAGAAGTTGGTTCTTTAAATCAAGTGGATACTGGGAAAAGGGATAGGAATTTTAACAAAAATAGCAATGTAAGAAGGAAAATCTAATCAATGGTGATGCACCTAAATGTAATTTGACCTTAATCTTGAGCACAGTGAGATTATATGTAGGATTCATTTACATTTAAGAGAAAACAAGTGCATGATCAATGTAAAAGATGGAAACAATAAAAATAGAGGCTCACATCATAGACTAATTTTGCTATGATAGAGAAAATTTCAACAAAGACATAGGGTTCAATCTTCTTATTTAAATTTTCCAGTCATATAAGAGGCATAGAAACATGTACAGTTATATAAACTTTTCAACTCAAGAAAATGAGACAAAAGCAAATGACATTCCTAATCACAGCTCTAGAAAGTCTACAACCTAGACTACTTTTGCAAATGACACAGAAAATACCAACAAAGGCATAGGATTCAATCTTCTCATTAATTCTCTAGTCACATAAGAGGCACAGAAACATGCATAGTTACATAAACCTTCCAACTAAAGAAGATAGAACAAAAGCAAATGATAATCCTAGTCACAGCTCTAGAAAGTCTAAACTCTTTACAGTAATTCTCTCAAAATTCTCTCTGATAATTGATGATATCCTTTATGGTGATCTCTACACCCTTGTTTATATCCTTGGATTCACTCCATATTGTCTACTTGTTCCCAATCTAATGGCCCAACTGAAATTTAACTAAACTGGAAGTGTCTAACAAAAGATATTTTATAGATTCTAGAGCATTTCATCTTCTGGCAGTTCATTGGATGAAACAGATTATAAGATGCTCCCTTCTATTAAATGCTAGGTAACACTTAGCCATTTTCTTGAAAACCTTCTTATTACTTTAGGAGACACCAGAAAATGACACCTGGCATGTTCCACAGCACCTATTAAAGACACGTGGCACTTTCTGTGTAACTTATACTCTTTTGTGTATTTGCTCAAGATCATTTCGCCTTTAACACTTATCACAATATGATTCCTCGAAACTTTAACATCTTAAAAGAAAATAAGACCCACAACATTTCTTACCTAAGTAACTTTAAAAGTGACATAGGGATAGGTGTCGATCTCCACTGCTTCATTAAATGACACATGGCAATCTCCACTTTACTTATCTAGGATTACTTGGTGGTCTCCACTTCTTTTAGCTACCTTTTTAGAAACCTGTGGAAGATGACACTTGGTGGTCTCCACTTTACTCTATTTATACCATAGAAACAAATGGGTCTCATTTCTCATTTACACAGATAGTGACACTTGGTGACTTTCACTTTCTTTAGACACAAAACTTGGGACCCACCATGGTCTTTTATATATCAGTGAAGCAAGTATGAAGATAATTTAGACTGCAACACGTGGTGGCTTCTGCTTTCTTTTGCTAGAGTGCATGGTAGCTTCCATCACTTTTAGAAAAGCAAAATTGAGACCTTTCATGACTGCCACTTGGTGCTTTCCACTTGATTCTGATACTTAGCTTGTTAAAACCTTCCACTAAAAAGAGATAAAATGCAAGTGCTGATATGAAACTACAGATGCTGACACCTGTTGTGTTTTGTTGAGTTGTTATGGGACACATGGCACATTCTATGGCCTTATTGAAATATGAAAGGTGCCTCAGAAAGTGACACTTGGTAGCTTTCACTTGATATAAACACTTAGATAAAAATAAATCAAAAGGAAATTAGAACCCACGTTCTATTTCCAAAACTTCACCGACTCGAACCAAAGTATGTGGGGACAATGATCTGGATCTCGTGCTATTGAAAATCAAAATGAAACGTAGAGTATTTTTTACTCTACAAGATACAAGAGGTTGATCAGAACTCCTAGATCATAAACATGATTCATTTTATGAAATATGGGATTTACCCAAGGGAATTCCCTCAAGACAAGAGGAGGTACTATAGAATGCAAGGGGTCCATTATGTTTTAATTGAACAAGTTCTTTTCACAAGAAATACTAATGGCAAATGCTTAAGATGCATAGAGAAAGATGAGGCTATTAAAATACTACATGAAATGCACCATGGAGCCCCAGGTGGACATTTTTCTACAAAAACCATAGCCATAAAAATAAATGAGGCAGGTTATTTCTATCCCACTTTATTTACAAACTATTATCAATTAGTTAAAAAGTGCCAATCTTGTCAATATTATGTAGGTATGAGAAGGAATGTAGAATGCCCCTTATTCCTATAATTGTTGATGAACCTTTTGCTCAATGGGGTCTTGACTTCATTGGAATGATAAATCTAGTGTCTAGTATGGGTCACAAATGGATTCTAACTGCCACAAACTATTTCACTAGATGGACTGAAGCAGTGCCACTCAAAGAAGCAATAGAAAATGTGATCCTAGATTTTCTAGGGAGTATCACTACTCACTTTTGGGGCTCCTCACACCATAATTTTAGATAATGCTAAAGCATTTTTAGGGTCTAAAGTATCTAAATTTGCATTAAAGCATGGGATCTATCTGAAAACTTCCTCTAATTATAACCCTCAGGGTAATGGTTTGGTAGAATCAACCAATAAGAACCTAATTAGACTCATCAAGAGAATAGGGGCTGATCATCACAAAGAGTGGCATAAAGTGCTTAATATAGCACTGTGGGCTGATAGAATCACGCCTAAGTAGGTGATAAAAATGTCCCCATATGAATTGGTTTATGGTAAGCCTGTTGTAATACCCTTAAGCATGGAGATTCCTACTCTCCAACTATTAAAACAAGTTGAAATTGAGGAAAATGGCCCCATGCAAGTCAGACTTGCTGAACTTTTGGAAGTTTAAGAAAAGAGGGATGTAGCACATGATTCATTAATAAAGCATCAGAAAATAATTAAAGACTATTTCGATAAAAGGACTTCAAATCCTCATTTTGAAGTAGGCTCAATTATTTTGAAATGGGATACAAGAGCTACCAAGCTGGGGCAACATACTAAATTTGAAGCATTGTGGATTGGCCCCTATAAAATTTGTGCATGTAAACAAAAAAACTCTTTTAAACTAGAAATGATGGAAGGCAAACCTGAAGAAATTCTTATGAATGGGATTTATCTGAAACATTTTAGTTAAGTTGTGTCTCTAATGTATTATAGTTAGATAGTTTCCCTTTCCTTGTTGCTTTGTTTTCCCATTTTTTCTCTCCCACTTTTTCTTTTAAATAAGTGTTCTTTGAACACATGGCCACAGTTCAGAGTTTTTTTTTCAAAAATTTCAAAACTCTCGACACATTAAATATCTCCCAAATCTTTAAATTCCCCAAGATACCTTGTGCAACCACTTTCATGATGTGTCTAACTCATTGTCCCATGAAGATTTAGTAAGATTTGCTAATGGTTACCTAATTTTAATGCCATTTTGAGACTTGATGGGTCAATAAATACCCCATAATAAGATTTAAAGCTTACAATGTCTCAAACAATCATGCATCTACTATAAAATCCCTGCTACTTGCATTTTCAGCTCATAGCAAACCTGCTTAAGTGAAAGTGCCTCCCCTATTGCAAAAGCTTCACACCTGTTACCATAGTTCACTATTTTCAAGAATAGATATAGATATGGAGGGAGCATAGTCTTCGTAACAAGGGTCTAGGATTTAGGAATCGATTGACAAGTTTCTTACAAGTAAATCATATGCTTCAGCCCCTGCACAACCATTAAAGACCTATCCACAGACTAAAGCCCTTGAAGTTGGTTTTGCAAATGATCCAGCAAAGGTGAAAGATTTTGTAGACGGGATCATGGATACAATCCTTCACAAGCCTATAAAATCTCTAAGAGAAGGAGCAATCAAAGATGTCTTCAAAGGGCCAAGGTTGGGTAATATGAAACATTCTCAATGAGGATATAGACTTCTCAGCTTGCACAATTCATCATCCCAAGTGTGCATCCGTGCCCTGACTTAGTTAAAGTATGCATTGAATTGTTTCATGCTCCCTTAAATAGCATACAATAGGGTCCATTCACAGTGCAGATTACACCAAAGGCTATTAGAGAGATGTTGGCCTTGTATCATGATAAGATAGCCATGTTTCCCACCATTGCTAAAATGAAAAAAATGTGGGAAAACATCAATACTTAATTTAGGTTTATAAAATTAGAATTGCAATTAGGTGATGATGATACCACTATGTTGACATTGCCAGCAGCAAGAGTACAATTTACACCAGCTAGTCAAGATGCACTTTCCATGATGGCTTTCATTTTTGGAATGAAAGAAGATGTAACTATCTATGAAGAACAAATGGCCATCAGTTTCAGATTGAAAATTGTAGACAAGACTCAAGAGTATCGGCTTGATTTCTCTGAGTAGATTGCATATTCAATGGTTGAACAACTCACCCAGTTCAAATCTAAAGGAGTTTTTAGGTACTCCTCTTATCTATATCATCTCATGTTGTATCAAAATTCTAGAATCTTTTCCCAACACATGCATCTAAATATGTATGACCCAAGCTTCAATCTACATAGGACCATTCCTATGTTTGCATGGACACATATCTTGTATAAAACTAGTGACCCATACAAATTTTGGGAACTTTTTGTTGCCCCTACTTTTTGCCATCTAAGCCTAGAGCCAGTTGTAAATAGAATGACTGCATGTGTCTCCAACCTTATGACCAATTGCACTATTCCTTGTGATTACTCTTTTGGATCCCATCATACCATTATTAGAGTCCATGGTTTTAGTGGAGAACCAGTGTTGCTACCTAAGATTTTGACCCTTAGGTTAGCATTCTTAGAATTCACCAGGCAAGTGTCTAAGGTGGATAATGAATATGGAACTGGAAAGAAAAATAAAAAGATGTATGATGTTCCATGGGTGATAAACAACATGACCCTAGAAGTTAGAGATGTTGAGCTCGTGTTGTTAAGAAAGTTAGCCTTCCTAGGTTTCTTTCTAATTGAAGATAAATGGGGATATGACCCAAATGGTTTCATAACTTCATGGGTCAAGAATAATAAGGTTGCTACTAGAATTACACATGAGGGCCGTCCCTTTTGGGAAAATAGAAAGAATCCTAGGGAAGATATTCTTGATTTTTATGTAGAATTGACAGATTTTCCCCTTCTAAAGAATAGGCTGTGGGAAACTTTCTATGTTAAACAAAGGGATTTTGATCCTAAAATTATAATGACTTCTAGTTTAAGAAGAGCATTAAAGAATAAAGACTGGGATGTTGAGAAAATAGAATCCTATTGGAAATATAGGCAAGAAATTTGTCAGATAACTCACTCTTTTGGAAATGTGGATTCAGATGAGAAATAGGAGGAACTCTGGGATGAATGTCATCTATCTCCTGTCTCTATCCCTAAGACAAATAATCTACAGACACAGGGTGGAGAACTAGAAGCCATAGCAAAATCTAGTCAAACATTGTAGACCCCAGGGTAAACCTCAACTTTAGTCATTGTAACTGTTTGGCCCCAATCTCTTAGTATCATTAAAAAACAAAAGAGTGTGGTATTCACCACCAAAAATTTCTCCATCAATGACAACTCTTGGGGTTCCCATTTTTACACAAGCACCACTAGTAGCAATGGTAAATGTTGAAGAAAAGGAATCATAGCCAGAGGAAGAAACATCAAGGAAACATAAGAGATTGAGGTTTTAACTTTATTCAGAGGAGAGAGCATAACCCTCACAACACCAACCACAGAGTACTTTGATTATTCCTCAGGTAATAATATCCCCTGCCACCTCTGCTATGTCAATTTCTCATTTTTCCCCATCTATCCATAATCAAGCCATATTATTTCCTCAATTTTCCCCCTCTATCCCTAAGAAAGTACCTCTTCAGATTCTTCCTAGCTAACATTTGGCTATTCCATATGGCTTGCCACAAGGTTATCCTTTTGTAGGTGGGCACATTGCCTCTCCTTCTACCTTCCAAACTCAAGCAGATGCTGATAAGAAGGCAAGGGAAGCTCAAAGGGAGAAAAAGAGGATCAAATATAATAAATCCCTAGCTACACCATATTTGAGGTCACAATTTGACCCAATCCAGTAGCAACTAATGGTGACCCATTTGTCACCTAACATAGTCAAACCAAATGAGTAGATGCATCTTGAAGATTACATAATGAATGTAGTGGCTATAGATATGTCCCTTTTTAGACCTAAAGATAGGGTTGAGCTACTAAATGAATCCACTTCTATAGTAACTGAAGATTATTTGAAAATATCAAAGAAGCTATAGAAGACAGAGGCTAATCTAGCCCAAGAGAAGGCTAACTGTAGCAGTTTGACTGTAGAGATCAGAACTAAGAATCTTGAAATAAAGAGTCTTAATAAATAGTTTCAAGATATTGTTTCTATTTAGACTCACCAGGCTATTCACACCCAAAATGATTCTTTAAAAGTAGGGCTAATGCAGGTGAAAGATGCAATGACAACCTTAAGGCAGGAAAAAGTAGCATTACAGGAAAAATATGAGGAAAACTTTCTATAGGTCACTCAACTTCAATAGAAGCTACAAAGGATAGAACTATATAGGCCCAACTTCAAGCTAAGTGACAAAGGATAGAACAATTGACACTTGAGTTGGATAATAGGCCAAAGAATGTAGGGGTGTTGAATCTAGTTAAGGAGCTTTATGAATCAATATGGAAAAGAATCTCTGAGGAGATTATTTAGCTCTGACCTTCTCTAACCTTTCTATTAAATGCATAGAAATTGTTAGAAAGGGTGGAGACATTAGTAGAAGACACTCTATCTACTACTCTATGAGAGTGTTTGACTCTCAAACCCTATTACAAAAGCTATATGATGTAACTGATGGAACATTGTCAGTAGTAGGGATAAATGATAGAATGATTGTTGCTAAAAGAGTGAATGATGTTCTCAATTGCAACTCCATAGTAATCAATTATAGAGAGCTTCTAGCTGTGATGAAAGAAGGAATCAAAGACATGAAACAACACATTGAGGATCTGGTGCAATTAGGTCTTCCTTCCCCTTTTCTTGATAATAACACTGTGTTGATGATTGATGAAATTAAACCTTTATTGTTAGCTAGGCAGAATGATCAGGCAATTTTTTAGGGTTTAAGAGATGATTCATCAGTGCCTGAAGTAGAATCTATTTTGATTCCCATTTCCTAGCTTGAATTTAAATTGAAGGCTATAGTTTAAATTTTGCAAAATTTTTCACATAAGGATATTATCAATCTTGATTTAGCCTTTCACGAATTGCAAAATAAGTAGGAATTATCTGATGATGAGTGGCCTGCTTATCAGACAGCCTTACTAAAGTTGTGAATTTTGTCACATTTGATCATGTAGGAGTTATGGATTCTTTTTGAGCAGGCTCAAAATTCCTTGGGGTCACCAATAATTATAGAGTAAAAAATACTCTACATTTTATTTCTGATTTTCAGCTACACACTCCATGTTTTTGTCCTTGAACATTTTGGTTCAAGATAGTGAAGTTTTTGACTCACAGCATGGGCACAAGTTTATTTTTATTAAATTTTGTCTAAGTATCAAAGTCACACAGAAGCTACCAAGTATCATCGACCGAAGCACATTTTGTTATTTCTATAAGTTTCTTGAAATGTGCCATGTGTCTCATAGTAATTTAGTGGAACGTGACAAGTGTCAGCATCTATGTTTCATGTTGGCATCCACATTTCAAATTTATTTTGAGTTTTGAAGGCTTCTTTCAATAAGCTTTTCTTAGGGTCAAGCAAAAGGCACCAAGTGGAAAATGTAGAAGGTTTCAATATGCTTTTCTAAAAGCAATGGAAGACGCCACATATCCCTAGCTAAATAAAGTAGAAGCTGTAATGTGTCAACATCTAAAATATCTTCATTTTGTTTTATCGATAAGTAAAGGTTGTGGTGGGACCAAGTGTCATCATCCATGTAAATATGAAATGAGGCTCGAATGTTTCTATAATATAGACAGAGTGATGTGGATACCAACACGTGTCACCTTCAACAGGATTCTCAAAAGGTAGCTAAAAGTAGCAGAGATCACCACATGTCCCTTGTTAAAGACATGCAGAAAGCACCACCTGTCCCTATCCCATTTTTGAAGTTGCTCAAGTGAGAAGTGTTGTGGGTCCCATTTTCTATAAGTTGTTAAAGTATTGAAGGAGCAGACTATGATAGATGTCAAGGATGGAACACTCCTGAGCAAAGACATGGTAAAGATTATAAGTTATGCAGAAAGTGTCGTGTCTTCGGTAAGTGATGTAGAACATGCCAAGTGTCATTTTCTAGTGCCTCCTAAATAATAAGAAGGTTTTCAAGTAGAGTAAGCAAAGCGACCAAGTGTCCTCACCCATTTCATAGTGGGAAGTGTCATGTGTATCTATTTCAGCCAATGAACTTGCAGGGAGATGGAACATTTCAGATCCAAGAAATATCTTATGTTAGAAACTTCCAATTCAATTAGAGTTCAGTTAGGCCATTGGATTGGCAACATGTAGATAACCTAGAGCTAGTTTGATGCTATCAATAGGGGTGCAGAGATCACCAAAAGGATCATCAGAAGATATAGAGAGAATTTTTTGCAAGAGATTGTCAAGAAGTTTTAGACTTTTTTAGCTATGACCAGTAATGTCATTTGCCATTGTTTTATTTTCTTAAGTTAGAAAGTTTGTATAATTGTGCATGTTTTTGTGCCTTTTATGTAACTAGAAAATTAATGAGAAGATGAAATTATGTCTTGTTGATATTTCCTATGTCATTGCAAGAATAGTCTAAGTTGTGAACCTTTGATTCTATTGTTTTCATCTTTTGCATTGATCATGCCAAAGTTTGCTCTTCAATGCAATTAAATCCTAAATATAGCTTTAGTGTGCTTAGAATTAAGGGCTGAATTAAATTTAGGTGCATCACCATAGTTGGATTTTATTTTGTTGCATTTGTGTTTTTGCTTAATTCCTATCCCTTTCCTCTTTATACACTTGAGATAAAGAAGAACCAACTTCTTTAAAATCTGGAGGTCATTTTAGGTTACAGTCCCACATTCCTGAAACTTCCCATTGTTGGTGTTGAAACAAGTGCAATTTTAAGCATCAACAATCATATTGACTCTACCCAACTAGATAGTCATTGTGATATAAGCATGTTGTCACAAATGGTGTATATTATCAATGACTTACATCATAAGGGACATTGGAAATGCTCTTTTGGATACATCATATTATCAATTGCTTGTGTAATCAAGGTTATCCTTGTAAATTTTTAGATCATGCCTCATTAATATCAACACCCATTTATATTGGGAAGATTTTGGTTATACTAAATATAGGCACAATTGATCTTAATAAACAAGGCATTACATTTTACCTAAATCAATTGATCTTAATATAAATCAACGAGCAAGTAAAAAAAAACCATGCTATGTGTCTATATAAATCTAAGAGATTATATTCATACAAAGATTATTAATATTATTAATTATAATTATCAAATATGTAACAAAAAAATCAAAAATACAAAAATATTTGGCATTCACATGTTTACTAGATTTTGCATATGTTATTTACTTTATTTTAGTAGATATACAATCATTTTATTTTTATACACACATGTTTCACTATTAATTTAGTGTGATATATGCATACAATATATCCATGATACATAAGCATATAGACACTGGGCCTTTCCTCTACCCACGTGAAATAATATGTTGGGGCATCTACTTCTATTGATCATGATTGATACAAGTTTTATTGTTTTATGATCACTTTACATTATCATTTTGAGCTTATATATTTATTTTTACACATGTTTATACTCATACTTAAATCTTATATGGTGTATTTGATATGATATGTTACAAGACAATTTTTTTAACCCCTGTATACAGGGTCTAGTATGATATGTGTATGTTAGTTGGTTATATATTTCACTTATTCATCTTTTTGCATTGCTTACTTGAGTGTACTTATTTTTTGCTACTTTGTCTTTATTTTTGAAGACTTGAACATTTTATTTTTTGTTGGCCACAATGTCCTAATTTTTTATTGTTTCTTTGGTGTGTGTGTACATTTTAAAATTTCTTCACATTTGTATTTCCATAATTTGAACATACTCCCTATTTGTAGTCTTCTTAAATGCCTTTTGTGTGACATTAAGTGTTTTTTTGTGTGTGATTAATTTTTTTTTGAGCTTGTGATTATTAATATATATTTTTCCATGATAAATATCATACATATTAGGATTTATTATGTTTAGATACTAAGACCTCAATTGATATATATAGTTAGACATGATACAATTATATGTTTCTTTATTACTTGATTGATATAAATATAACATGGTTATCTTATCCTTTTAAGATAAGTTGACTATATCACATTGCATTCCCCTCACCTCAAAAATGAGGGAATATCAGTGGGGGCATGTCATAGAGACATGAGTACACATACCCATAGTTGGCATAATTAAAAAAAATTATACATTTTACATGATTTAGATATACACGTGGGTTATAATCTTATGCATTTGGCACTAATTTTCATAAATTTGGGATAGAGTTTTTCATATTTATTATAGATATTATACATGGTTCCTAAAGCAAAGGTTAACATTTTGACATATACTTCATCTTGAGACATGTTAGTAGGTGAAAATGCTATGTAAATACACCAAATCATAAAAATATTTTATTTGTTGTAGTAGTTAAATCCCATGAGTAGTGAAAATAATAATTATCACACTCAATGATTTTGGCACTACTTACATTTTATAGGTTGATATGGTTATATCATTTAATTAGGGTGAGATTTGTTACATAATGTATATACTTGAGTTATGTGATAAATATTCAGCTCATTCAATGGTGAATATGATCTCTCTCTCTCTCTCTCTCTCTCTCTCTCTCTCTCTCTCTCTCTCTCTCTCTCTCTCTCTCTCTCTCTCTCTCTCTCTCTCTCTCTCTCTCTCTCTCACTCTCTCTCTCTCTCTCTCTCTCTCTCTCACTCTCACTCTCTCTCTCTCTCTCTCTCTCTCTCTCTCTCTCTCTCTCTCTCTCTCTCTCTCTCTCTATCTCTCTCTCTCTCTCTCTCTCTCTCTAAATAGGAATTATCATTACCAAATCAAACCACCAAAGGGAAATATGGTTGATCTATTTTATTTTAATTATTTTTAATTATTTCAAGTTTTATATTTTGTGCACTAATTACACTAAAAAACATGCTCTTAGTTTTAAGTCATACATAATAATCAAATTCAAACTAGGCTTGAGTCAAAGCAAGATATGTTTTACACACCAAGGTATGCATTTATATTCCATTTAGCCTAATAATTTCATACACATGTATTAATATATTAAAGGAGGGGATAATGTAGATGCTAAATTTGTACACTTTAAAAATATCATTTATGGATCAACCCTTTAGTTTTGGACCTTCTTCTAGCCAAAAGGCTCACATTTACCATCTCACTATCCATAAATGTTTTGTCTTATAATATAACCCTAATATTTTGATTGCCTATATCACATGTATCCCATAATATGATTTAAAAAATAATATATATCATTTAATATTAGTTATATATATGCATCATTTTACTATTTTCCTTAGACACTGCTATCAACATTAGGACACTAGTGTAGATGTTAGTTTCCCAATTCTAATGCTAGTGTTTGTACCTCAAAAACACTCAAATTTGTAAATATTTCAACATGTATGGGTTTTCCAATAGTATTATTTTAACCCTCATATGAGATAATTTTAAAAGGTGTTGTATAAATACAAAACAAATACCATTCATTATAAGGAAACAATATCAATAACTTTTCAAGCATGTGACTATCTAAAAACACCTCTCAGGATTTAAAAACTATCTTTTTATTCCCATTTTCCATTCATTCATATGAGGATTATTATTATAGGTATTAATAATTCAAAAAACATCCTATGAATATTATTTTCCAATTTATAAGATAGATCACTACATGGACTTATATATAGCATATTGTACAATTATTCACACACAATCCCACATAAGGGGGAGAACTACATCAATATAAGGCCCACTATAGAGTATTATATATATAGGAATAAATCACTAATAAAGGGTCATTTTATGTTACATTTACTTCACTCAATACCACTAAAACATGTTTTGTAATGTGGCATACTCTAATTAGAGGACCTATGGTTTTGAGTTACATATTGGTATCTATAACCTGTGCGCATGATCTGAAGAGATAATTTGTAACAAGATATGGAACCCTAACATGTTCAAGTGTAATTTACATATAAGTACCTACACTTCACATTATATATAAGTTTCTATTTCAGGATAGAATCATTGATTCTAGTGTCCCTATTTTGATGGTAGAGTATAGGCTAACAGAGAGTTAATTTCTAGAATCTAACAAATCATAGCTAAGCATCATCCTTAATATTTTTGCATTTGATCTTATTAGATATAATTTCACATCATTAGATAATATAATTCTTATTCCTTCATCATTATTAATAAATAAAATTATTATTTACCATTGTACTTTCTATATTTTGTAACTCATCACTATATCAAAATATATTGTGAATCTGAATGATTTAATTGGCCTATTTATAGAATTATTTTATTCTTATTTTATTAGGATAATCTCTTTAACCTTAATTTTAAAATTTATAAAACACAATAATCTTCAAAAAAATATATATATATTTTATGACTTATGCCATAGTGTTTGAGATCAATAAATTAAACTTATAGCATTGAACAAGCTTAAGTATAAAGCCAACACACCAATTACATATAGTACCGATTTTCATATCAAACCAAGATATAAGGTTAAACCCATGGAGGTTAAAAAAGAAGATAAACAATTTTTAATATTATGTCACAAAAAACTAATCGAATCTTCTTATCTAATGAACCTAAGAGACAATTTACATTATTACTAGAGTCTCCATCTTTGTTCCCTAGGAAGCTAGTGAAATGTTATCTCATATCTCTCCTCCTACCTTAGATTTTTATATGATTTGACTTATACCAAAAATATATGATGAAAATTATTTTTATTAATATTACCAATGTGTTGGGCATTTTAAAAATAGATGTTATAAGTTGAATCACAAGATATAAGACCTCATTGATAGTGAAAATATCATATTTGTTGATTTACCAATAGATTCAGGATCACAACATGGTGACCATCAAAACCAAAATATATTCAAGAATCCATTACAAGATAATTATAAGGAAGCCCTAAAAGTGAAAATGTCATATAATACACATATTTATCCACAACATTATTGGAACCCATTATATGGGATTATTGGCACACTTACACATGAGATAGTTCATATGGTTTAAAGGCCTTCCATTACATTTGATTATAGTGAAATTATGGATAATGAATTAAATATTCACTTATTTTTTAGTAGAGCATATATTCATCATCAACCTATACACAAATTTATGGTTTATAATGGTTATAGTCAGAATATATGTACCATGACATTACTCACACATTTTGGATATACACATGATGATTTATACCCTTTGCCAAGATGATAAAAGCATTTAATTGGAAAGCATTAGAAGTTTTTCATGATATTTATTTACCTTTAAAAGTTGGTCTAACACATGTGAACATGAAATTTTTATTTATGCCACATATTAAAATGTTTGATATGTTATTGGGATGACCTTGGATTCATAATCTCCATAACTATCCTCCATAGTGCATAGATGTCTCAAGTATATTCATGCGAACATGGTAATCATAGTTTCCAAGATTAAACGTGAGAACATTATACAACAAGAGAAGTTTATTTAAAAACACATAATTATAAAACTTATTTAGTTAATCATGAGAGAAAGGGTAAGAAAAAGGTAATCCCTTTTCCTAGGTTATCGATATTTGTGAGGTCCTTACGTCAAAGATGCATAATGGACTCCATAGAGCCATCATCTATAATACATGTCCTAGCAAATTCTTGAGAAAATATCAACATATTTTGGAGAGGGTACAAAGACCCAAAACTATAGTCATACCAACAAAGAAACATAGCACTAAGCAACTGGTTCCATGAACCACTACTTTTCTACTACCACATATACCTATGAGGCATAGGAATAGTATTATAGGTTTTTCAATTCTAGATTTGACACATATAAATGATCCTTGGTAGTATGACCAATCTTTTTTTACACCATCCTGAGCCTAGAGCACCCTATGGGCATCCCTTATATGGGATTATTGTCTAGCCTTCTCATTCTAAAATTCAAAAATTCAAAAAAATCCAAAAACAAACCAAAAATAAATAAAATATAAAAACATTCACATAAAGACAAAATACAAAAATACTTAGCATTATATGTATACTATATTTTGAATATGTTTTTTAATTTATTTTAGTATATATCATATCATTTTATTTCTATTCACACATATGTTTCATGGGCACTTAAGTGTGATATAGGCATACATTAGATCCATGATATATGAATCTACAGATGTTGGACCGTTCATCTACCCACATTACACACTACATTAGGGGAATATTTTTCTATGGATCATGATTTATACATTTGCTATTATATTATGATCACTTTACATTATCATGTTGAGCTTATATATTAATGCTAACACATGTATATACTCATGCTTACATATTACATAGTGTACTAGATATGTTATGTTACATGACATTGTTATAACACATGTATGCAAGGATTAATATGATATGATTAAGCTAGTTGATTATATTTCACCTATTCATATCCTTACATATCTTACTTGAATTTACTTCTTTTTTATACCTTATCTCAATTTTGTAACATTTGAACATGTTCCTTATTTGTTGGCCATAGTTCCCTAAGTATTATTTCTTTGGTGTGTGGACATTTGAACATGTCCTCTCCTTTTAGTGTGTGGCATTTTAACATGTCCATTATGTGTGTTATCCATAGACCCTTGTTTGTTTGACATTGAGTGTTTTTTTTTTTTGACTGATTGCTTTTTAAGCTTATCTTTGTTACTTCTAGAATTTTTTGTGATCTATATCATACATATTAGGGATTGTTGTGATTGGATACTATGATCTTAACTGATACATCTAATTAGACATGAGACCACTATATGCTTCTTTAATACATGATTGAAACATATATTACATGGTTACCTTATCCTTTTGAGATAAGATGATTACTAAGTTGCATTCCCCTCACTCAAAATGGGAGGGTATATCAGTGGCATCATGTCATAGATACATGATTCAATACACATAGAGTCTTAAAAATTGGTAGAATTTGATATAGTTTACATGATCTAGATATACACTTGGGTCAAAATCTTATACATTTTACACCTATTTTACAGATTTGAGAATACATTTTTTTAGATTTATGATATATGTTATACATATTTTACAAAGAAGAGGTTACATTTTGATAGATACTTCATCTTGAGACACATTAGATGTGAAAATGCACTAAATCACAAATACATATTCAAATTATATACACATTTATGCATTGACCTTACCAAGATGCATCGATTAAGCTTTACCTTTCTATAGTAGTTGGATCCCTTAAGTATTGTAGTTGAGACTCAATGACCTCAATGGCCTTATCACTACTTCCTTTTTGCAAGTTGAGATGGTTACACCATTTGACCTGGGGAAGATTGGTAAGATTATATAAACACTTGAGTTATGTAATTGATATTTAGTGATCTCAATGATTTTGGCATAACTCACCCTTGCACCAAATTTGGGGCATGATTACCATCTAATTCACATCTTCACATTTCCAAGGTTTAGTTAGGAACCTCTTTCTCTAATGTTGAAGAAAAGAAGCATCATTATTTTAATCATGACTCTAAACTTATTCCTCTTATTATTAAATATTTTCTTTTCATGTATGCTACCATCATTATGAGTCCTATTTGATCCTACCTAGAGATTTGGAGAGATACCCATTCCATTTTTCACCCCTCCACATCATCATCACACTCTATTAGAGCTACTACACACTTTAAGATCCTTTTCATGCACCTCAAATACCCTTTAGAAGGTTGGATGGCCTAGGTCACTGATTTTAGAAAAAACCATGGTTTGATATGCATGTTTTGGCCAAAAGTATGTAACCTAGACCACAACTCTTCTAGATTAGGGATTTTTTTATTCTTTACATTTTCAAACAATAAAAACTAACCACTTTTTGGGATATTTTATCCTTAGGCTTCCCTATTTTACTTGAAAACATTCATTTTAACCCTCATCCTTCTCACTTTTGGCTCTATGGATCTTTTTGACTCTCTCTTAATTCATTATTAATCATTGAGCTCCCGTTGTGTATTTTTGCTCATCCTTGACAGAGATTCACCAACACACATTCTTGTTGACTTGGATATACCATTTATACTCCTATTTAATCATTCCTTAATTGTTACTTTATCTTGGATCCTTCAATTGGAATTGCACCTAATTTGTTCACTTTTATTAGCCTCCATATCTCTTGTTTATTCCTAATTTACCTTATCTCCTTGCTTTTTCACATTGGATGGGATAATGATCTACATTATATCTTGGTCTTCCTCCATTATATATCAAACTTGGACTCACATTTTGTATATTACTTATATTGTGTTTGATCATGATCTGAGGGCACCTTGCTTGTAAAGTGAAACATTTTAGTTAGTTTAGAGTAGTGTAATTTCTAGGGTGAGTGATTATATGCTATATTAGCTTCATTTGAAAATGTATTAACATAAGTTATTAAATTTTTATTTATTCTCTCTTCTTTAATTCATATTTAACTTTTAAATAATTATTCATCTATTATATTTTCATTTTCCTTACTTGCCAATGCTTGATTGTTAAAATAACATAGTTCATTTACTTAAAATGCATTATTTTCACCCCTCATCTATTAACACAGGTTGTTGAATTTTAATTAATTCTATCTTATTTAATTCATATTTCACTTTGAAATCATTCTTCATCCATTAGATTTGAATTCATCTTAAACATTTTCCTTGATTGGCAATGCTTGATTGTTAAAATAACATAGTTCATTTACTTAAAATGCATTATTTTCACCCCTTAGCTAATTTTCATTTTATTTTTAGACTTATTAGAGATATTATTGTCCTTTTTTAGTGTAATAATACTAACCCTAATGTATTTTGTAAGTTTATATTTGGCATAGTGCATGCCAATAAATCAAATAATTGTGTTAGACCTCTAGTGGCTTGATGTGTATTTTAGCCTATTAGGTGCTTGTATTTACCCCCTTTTCCAAACTCTTATGGCTTGTTTAGATTTTTAGAGATAAATTATGGTATGCACAATGGGACCTTATATAAGATTTTACACTAGTTATATCATGTTTAGATTCTCTTATCCCATTTCCCATTGATAGTTGAGAGGATTTACTTTTAGATGTGTTTTGGCTCCCTTTTAGGTTATTTGACCTTATTTTGGTTTTGCATCCTCATCCTAACTAGTTATCTAGTAGTTTGCCTCTTTTTTTGCCTTCTTAGTTTCTCTTATTTCATTAACTCCATGGCCAATCATTCCCACCAAATTTAGGGTCTTTTCCTTGAGCTCACTCATGATCAGTTAAGGATAAACTGGAATGTCATAGATACCCTAGGATATATGAAGTAACTTTTCCATAACATAGTGACCTTGACCCTATCATTATCTAAAAATAACAATATTGGAAAATATACAATAAATATACTTGATTGCCTTTTCTTTAGTTTGAGATTTACTTATATGAGAATACCTCCCTGAGACTTGAGACCAATTTTCATTCACCTATTAAGAGTGAATATGAACCCATTTCATTATTGGGGCTTGATGAGTTATGTACTATCATTAAAAATTATCATAGGTTGATTAATTTGAATTAATAACACTATCTTTCCCATAAAATTATGTGACATGCTTCCTTTGGAGATAGAACTAGCACCCAATTAGATTCAAATGCCTTAACTAGTTCATGTATAAGTTTCCCACCTATTTTCAAGTGGAAGACTCTATGGAGATAACCCCATTATATACATGTTGAGAGATGTGGGCATCCTAACTTGACTTAGCATCCACATTGAGTAGAGCCTTCACATACTTCTAGTCCATCCTTTAGGGTTTCAAATGAGTGCATTGATTTTAATTCCTATTTGTGGACTAGGGATCCATGAGATTCCTATCTTGAACTCAACACCCTCATGTGGACTCTTATATTGTTGCATGTGGCCAATACCATAGGGATTTACATCATCATGACCACTCCCTCATTCATGTTGTGTCATATTATCATGCCCATGTTGAATGATATCCTTCTTATTACCATTCACCTCTACATGTTATGGAATATCTTTATCATTATGTCTCCCACCCCAAGATCTATCATGACATCATTTCTTATATGCCCAATTTCATAGTGATCACTACTTACATAGGCATAATCATGGCCCATATAGGCCTCCTAATGAAGATCATCACCAACCTACTATAAATTATGCCTATGAATATATCTATAATAATTTTGTATCCCCTTGGGTGTGTATTATTCTCCTTCCTACTCCAATACTAAAATGGTTAAGTTTAATGGGAATCAGGATGTTATCCACATAGAGCATATAATCACATTTATAATGATAAATATGGATTGTAAATTGGATGAATTCATGATGTTTATGCTCTTTGATCATTCCTTAAAAATTGAATCTTTACTTTGGTTCCATAATCTATCACTAGATTCTCTTTCTAGACTCCAATTCCTTTTGGATATTTTCTTCTAGTACTTTGATATCTCCAAACCATTTAAACTCTACATTTAATCACTCACTTCCATAATATATGAAAATGGTGAGTCAAACATTTAATTTATATTTAGATGGAATTTAAACATCCATAGGATAATGTTTTTAAATGACTATCTCTACAACATGTTCACCCAAGCATTAAGGTAGGATGTTCACCTTGATATCCTCAAGCATGAACCCACTTCTTATGATAAAGTTATTAATAGGTGTTTTAAGATCAAGGTCTTCAAAATTTGTGTGATAATTCATCCCATACCAACCCAAAATCCATCCCTCACATGATTGTGATCATAATATGACTACTGATAATGGCATTGATTTCCTACCAAAAAGGACAAAAAATATGGTCATGAGATCAATGCTCTAAATAAGAGGCTAACTAAAAATAAATACCTAAAAATAGTTTATGAGGGTAGTAGATAATGTATCCTTATGATTCCACTAAGTTTACAAGTTTCACCAAATGAAGAGATATTCTAATAAGGATTGTATTTCCCAGAATAATAGTGCCAAGACCTTATCCGCCCCTTAGAGATTTCCACTTGTAAAACCCAACCATAATTTGAATGTGTCTAAGGAGAATATTCATGATCAATATAAGTAAAATAATACAAATAAGAAGAAGAAGAAGAATAAATCAAAGGATAAGGTCCATCATTATTCTACCTCTTTTAGTTCTTTTTCCTCCACTGAGTTGGAAGGGAAGGCTAAGCATGAGAGTAGAAAGGTCATCATTGCTATTAACATAGCCTCTATTAGATATAATTAATTTTTCAACATGTGCTAAATTTTGGAAATTGGCCCCATTATAGAGACTAATAGTATAAGGCCTATAACGTCAATTATGAGAATGGGAAAACCCAAAGTTAGATATGACTTTCAGTGTAATATCCCTCCACAAGATAGATAATGTCCTTATTATGTTATAAAGGAGTCGTAGTCCCTTTTTATTGGAATTACAATTTGGGACCTTATTCAAATTTTCCCTAAGAAAATGGGACTCATCTCTAATGAGGTTGGTCTCTCTCATAAGGGTCTTCTATGAGATAATTTGGAGATTTTATTCAACTCCAATATCTTGGGTCACCCTTATCCTTTTACATTATCCTTTGACTCCACTTTATTTCTATATGATTCTATTTTCACAAAGATTTATAAGTTATCAATCTAAATTAAGAACTCAATTGATAATTTCCACATCAATAGATGCATCATCGACAAGGGATCTATGTTTAAAACCATGCCTTTGTAGGTGTATGATGAGCTAGGCCTTAACTATAAGAAGCTTTCTAATTCCAACCAAAACTATGTTGGTTTCAATAATGATATAATTTCACCAGTGGGAAATGTGAAGATTTAATTCAAGATCAAACCTTTAAGATATTTAGGATTTAGTTATGTGTGTTAGACTTAGATCTATCATACAAAATGACACTTACTCATCCTTAGACCATTATCATGGAAGCCATCATACCAGTGATGTTTCACATGGTCTAGTTTGTGCATGGAGGTGAGTTTCACACCATGGAGGCTAACCCAATTCCTTGGGAATTGCTATATGATAATAAAAATCCCTTTGAAAAGGATTTATGTTTCTCCTCATGGAGCTCTATGATTTCATCCAAGGCTCTTGCCACTAAATATTACTTTCTCAAGGATGAATGGTTTGACCCTATTGAGTATTGGTTAGTGTTCACTACTTTTATGTTCATTACATGCTCATTAATTCTTCTTTATTCTTATAAGTGTAAATCTAGATATTCATTTTTGGTATCCCTCTTTTGAGACATCACCCTAACTATCAATCCTCTCCATTTATCATGATTTTACCAACATAGAATTGGCACTCTCAATGCATCTCTCATTAAAGCTGATAGAGTTTTTATTATTGGTAAAGTGGGGTTTTAATTAAGGACCCTACCCTTTAAAAAAAATTTGAGTTAGATCTCAACTAGTATTTCATCAATGTTACAACACACAACCTATTCAAGGAGATGAAGGCATACAATAATCTCATTAAGTCTTGTCATAATCATAACAACCATTTCACTCATCTAGGTATAGATATATCACTCTCTAATGATGGACCTACCCCTAGTATCCCCATGATTCATTTTATGGTAATCAAACCTAAGGACTTGGACCAAAAAATCCCTCCCATGCTTCAAATAAGGAAACACTATGAACATTGAAGGGTTTGTAGATGTCAACCTCAACACCTCTACATGATCAAAGATTTTTAATATTAGTGTAAGCCTTTTTATAGAGGAATGGAACATTTTAATCACGTTGTTACATGATTTCTTAGATTTACCTACTTTAAAATAAACTAAAATTCATGGCATGGATCCCAATGTCATTATCTATAATCCCATTATTGATGATGAGGACCGTCTCATTCACTAAAAATAGTGATCAGTAGTTGTTAAAATATCCTAATTGCTCAAATTATAGAACAAGAAACTCATACATTTTGGATTTATCAAAGACATTGACTACCCTTGGTGTTTCACCAATATTTTATCCATTCTCAATAATAATGGGTAGTTTGTATCTACATTGACTTTCATGACTTCAATTTGGCTTGCTGTAAGGATAATTTTCCTAGTCCTTTGATCAACCAAATTGTGGATTCCATGTACAATTATTAGATAATGGTTCTCATATTTGGATTATTAAGACATAATAAAATCTATATTACAACTTAATACTAACAAAAGATGGCATTCACTACCTCTTAGGGTACCTTCTATTGCATTATCATACATTTCAATCTAAATAATGTTGGGTATATGTATTAACGTACCATGGTCCATGTCTTTCATGACTTCATCCATAAGATCTTGGAATCATATGTTTATTACTTCTTCAAAAAATCCCATAAGTGGGATAAGCATGTGTAATACCTCAAAATAATCTTTGAGAATCTCAAGGAGTATCGCATTAGTTGCAATCCTAAGTAATGAATATTTGGCATTTCTATAAAAAATATTCTTGGCCTCCTCTTGCTACAATGAGGCATTGAAGTGGACCCTAAAAAGATAAAATTGATCCTTGGCATGTTTTCCCCACACAACTTATTCTAGTTAAAGTCTTTCATGGGAAGGATCAAATTTATCAGATGTTTCCTCAAGGAGTATGTGAAAAATTCCATACCCTTAATGTCTTTCTTGTGAAATAACACCTCATTATTGTGAAATCCTCAAGTCCAAGTGGTTTTTAAGGATTTGAAGCATATGCTTCATAAACATCCCTTAATAATGACACCCATTGAGGTTTATGAGTTTATTCTATATAACTCTTATCACTGATATTTCCATCAAGGGCATATTATGCCAAAAGGATGATGATGGTATAAGTGAGTCATTTACTACATCTCTCGTACACTATTTGGACCTGATATTAACCACACTACCATGGATAATTAGTGAATTTTACTTATCTTCATGATATATAAGGTATGGCATTACATATTGGATCAAACTACCAATGTGATTATCCAATTTGATTCACTTTGCTTCTTACTAGGAAAGACACACCTAGCAGGAAGGACCATGGGGTGGGTCATGTTTCTATAAGATTTTGACCTACATATCATTAACCAAAATTATACCAAGGGATTATTAGTAGCTGAGTAGCTTATTGAATTTCCATTACCTAACCCTAGTGTGGAGTTTGTTGGCAATGCCTTTTTTGATGAGATGGTATATTTGATAGACTAGAGGCAAGTTTTTTTTTACTAGTACTGGAACATTATCCACGACCTTAATACCCAATCTTACACTAATGGTTCTCTTTCATAGGAATATTATCATATCTATAATATCACCACTCATTATGTCATTATGGGTAAATTCTTATTCAATTAAGGTCTCAATGGTGTATTGATGTAATGTCTCACCCGAAAAGACATCTCTCTATCTATAGAAGAGTCTCATGGGAGCACCTATGGTGGCCACCTAGGGGGAAGGACACTTCCCATCATATTATCAAGATGAGATACCATTGGTCCAATCTTTTTAAGGATGCCATCTAATACACCAAGGCATGAAATCTTTGCTAGTTAACATGGGATGTTGTTGATGCTCCCACTAGCATTTGTCACTTTATTTCATCCCTGTGGCCTCTATGGCCATTCTTAGTTTGGGCTCTCAAATTTATTAGTGAGTTAAAATTTACCTCATCTAAAGGACACTATTACTTCAACATGGCCACTTGTTACTTAATAAAGTGGGTTGAGGCCATGGCCCTTTATGGAATGATAAATAATACTATCACCAATATTATCATAAACCAACATATTTTTTAGTTTGGGTTTCCTACCATAATCATGGTTTATAGTGTCTTAAGCTTCAAAATCCCTTAGATATGTGAATTGGTTGAACATTTTGGCTTCAAGATCTATTTATCCTATACTTATTACCTATAGGGTAAGTATAATATTCCAATAATACATTGAAACATATTCTCCTCTTATATGTTTCTAAGTCTAGGCATGACTAACATCACATGCTCTACCCTACCCTTTGGGCCCATTAGACTAGTTTTTGTATGGCCATGAGGGCAAGCCCGTATGTGTTTGTATATGGGTTTGAGATAATAATCCCCTCATTATGGGTTAAGAAATTTTGGTCACTTCCTAATGAGGAGAAACACATCACTCACTTATTTAATCTTGAGTAGTTAGTTGAGCATCACATTGATGTTATTGAGTACAATCATGTTTATCAATGTTCCCAATACCACTAGTTTAATAAAGTAGTGTAACCATGTCCTTTCCAAGTAGGTGATATGGTACTAACTTTTTATTAGGATTATCACAATAAGGTAAAACTAGCTCATAAGTGGTTTGGTCCCTTTGTGATTACTACCTGATATGAGAATGGTGTTTATCATCTTGTTGCGTGAATATTTTGTCATCAACTAACTGATGACAAAATGGGTATATCAACCACAGCATAGGGAGATTTACGCCATGAAAAGTGTGGGTTTACTAGATCTGGATGAGGTAAATCTCTCCTCTCATCAAGGTGAGGTTCCCTATGAATACTTATACGCTATATGTATATATAGAATTAAGTAGAAAATAACACATGGGGTGGTATAATAGCATCCACCTCTCTTTTTTTAGAGGTGATGTACAAGGAGCAAGAGAGAGAAATCCTGGCAGTGGGCCAATAACATTCCTCTTCTTTTAGGAATAGTATCCAATCTAGAGTAGGAAATCACCTGAAGTAAATAACAAAAGTTCACAAAGAAACTCACGTAAGCTCAAAGTCTTCCGTAGCCTCCTTCACTGATTCAAAACAAGCGTAACCATATAATGAAATGAAGCACAAACTCTTCGCCTAAAACTACAAAAGATAACTAAATCACAAAGATAAAAATAGCTCAAAGTCTATCTTCTACCTTTTAGAAACATTCTCAGATAATATTAACACACCCACTTTGCTTATTAAATTAGATAAACAAGATATTACCAGGAAAATGGACATAAGAATTGTTTCCTAAATAGCACAAATAATTTCAACACAAAGTCTAAAACAAACCTGCTTCTCATTCATTTAAAAAAATATGATTTACAAGTTTAAGCATAAAGTCTCAAAAAGTGTTTCAATTTTGGCAGAGTTTTTTCTCTTTATTATCCAAGATCCTTTTACAAAAGAGGTCTCCACTATATATAGGGGGAAACTCTCAAAATTTAGAAAATAATAAAATACAAAAATATCTTAGTCAAAGATGACTCATCTTTGACTTTGAGATATTTTTCCAAACTTTTTACATGTAATTACATATTACAAAATTGCATGCACTTTTCACAAGACAAAAGTGCATAAGGAAAGAAGAAGAGAGAGGGAGAAAAAGCTTCAGCTCTTGCCACCAGATTTCTTCAGATGAGCATCATACATAGTAATGGATGCCTAAATTCCTATGCTATCTAGTGCAACTGTGTTCTTTGAGATGACTCTGGCTCTAATTAAAGCATCCTTCAATGCTATGATGGCCTTAGCATGGCTAGTTAACCTAGATTTTAGATTATCCAGAGTTAACTGAGTGTCTAAAATATTATCCACAGAAGTCATTGAGAAGGATTTTTCTTCAAAATCTCTTTGAATCATCCCTTTAAAACCTTGGATCATTTCTTCAGCTGAGAGAAATTGGTTATCTCTAGAAGTGAGGTTGCAGGGCAATTCTTCTAGTTTATTGAGTAGGCCCGTGTCATTCTTCTCACTAGCATCCCTGAAAGCTTTGAGATCCTCAATTAAATCCTTGAGTACCTATATCCTGTATATCAGTGACTCCTTGATCTCTGCATAAGAGTCCTTGCTAGAGATAACATTGATAGATATCAAGGTGCTTTTCTTCAGATCCTTCATCTCCCTCCATTTGCTAAGATATTTTTTAGTATTGTCAATATCCTGAGAGATAAGAGAGAGAAGGTCATCTAAATCTACCCTCACCTTTTTTATTTTGTCTATCTTTTTTGCAACCTCTGTAAGCAAGGAAACTCCTTGAGTATGCATTTTTTCAATGTAGTCCTCCAGGACTTTCCCCTTCAAGTAAGTTTTCTCTACCTTTTGAATGACAAGGTCATGTATAGAGAAGGAATTTGGAGTTGTTGCTTCAGGGGGAAGAGTGAACCTCCTTATTACTACCATCAGTTGTTCTACCTTGGCCTTGTAATAATCTTTCATCTCCTTTTCTCAATCAAATTTTTGGACCATAATGTCCATAGCAGACTGAAGATCACTTTTCACACCTTCGTGAGTAACTTTACCAAGTTCAACATGAGAGGTGGAATAGCTGCTCATTTCAAAATCCTCAAGGGTTGCATCCTGTGGAGGCTTAGTTATTTCTAAAAAAATTTGTCCCTTTTCCTCAACTAATTTTAAGAGGATCCTTGGCCTCTTAGGAGCCTTAGCTTTCACCAGCACTATTTTGCCAAAATCGAAATCATTAGAGAGATGGCTAACTTCTTTCTTTTGGGTGTGAAAGCTGAGATCCATGGTAGGAGAAGAGAAGTACCTATCGTGGCAATGGTTCCCTCAGGTAGTGTTACCATGGCAACTTCTACACTATTAGTGGTAACCGTGGTCACAGTTGAAGTAATAGGAAAAACTATACCGACTACTGATTTTGGCTCTTGTGCAGAACTTTATTCCAAATTGAAAGGAGATGAAAGACTAGGAATGGATCTAGAGGAGCGAAGACTATCTCCAAAAGTGCCCTGAGGATCGCCAAATATAACTCTGGAAGGAGAGGTGGCTCCAAAAGAAGGAACACTGATAAGGGAGAGAGGAGAAGGAGATGCCACAAGAGATTGAGGTGGAGAAGGAGAAACACTCTTAAGCGGTTGTGCTTCTTCATGTGAAGGTAGAGGCTCAGTCTTTTTTTGTTCTGATGGTCAATCATCTATTTCCATTGGTTGGGTTGCTTATTCTTGAGAGCTCTATTCTACAATTCCTTTAGCCACTGCTTTTGGCTCTTCAGTAGTCTTTGATTTTTTAGAAACAAAGATGATTCTAGGCTTGTGAGGCCTAGATGGGGAAGGAACATCACCTTTGTTCTTGGTTCTATTTTTTTCTTTCTTCCTCATCTTTGCTTGAAACTCAGCTTTGGATCCCATGATAAATTCTTTCAGTACGATCCCTTTGGCTGCTAACCAATCATTGGTGTTAGCCAATATTGGTTCAAATCTCTTCCTCAGAGAAGTTAGTTCCTTTTGAGACCACTGAATTAGAGGAAGAGGGGAGATAGCAATATTTTTAGCTAGGTACCTGCTATTTAAAATGCTCCCATCATCAACCAGATTGGGGGGAATCTCTGCAAGCCCTAAATACTCAATTTGCTCTAGCGTCAGCTTGCAATAGTCCATCTTCTTGATTTCTTTGGCTGTCCTCAGGTCTATCCAGATGTCCTCAATCATGGACTCATGGAATTGAGTCTTCCACCTGATCTTGTCCTTGACTCCCCTATAGTCAAATTTGTCCCTTCTCTTAAACTGTTTTAGAGTGACCCGCTGCATCTCTATTTCCATGACTTTGGCTTTGGCTACTGTCGCAATAGAATACCTACCAATTTCAATTAGAAACCTGAAACCTAGATTTTTTAGCTCCATTTGCTTAGTATTCACGATAACCAATTGTCAGCAAAGTTCCATTAGAACCAACTTGTCAGAAGGGAACTTAGGGAGCATATAGGGTTAGCCTTGGAAAAAGCCAACTTGAAGATAGTAGAAGGTGGGAAATTGGAGGAACATACACCCGTAGTCATTGATGACCATCCAAGCTTCATCAAATACTCTCTTCTGCTCAAGCTGAGGGTCAAAGAGGCATAAAAATATGACAAAGAAAGTGTCACTTACCCTTTTGAAATGGTGGGATGACCCTTGAAGTGTCAACTAGGGGTAATATGAGTAGACTGGGGTGGTCTTTCTATCCCCTTCAGTTGTCAAACCCAAAAAATTTCACATTAATGCAGCTATGTACACAAGGTACAAAGTCATATAGAACTTGGAAGAAGTTTGTACCTTGGTTAGCTGCTCATGGAAGGCATTGCTAATCTGCTCACCCCAAAAGAGGACCTACTTATCTTGGAGGATGATCTTAATAAATGGGTACATCCACTCATGGAATTGTGAGGAAGATGAGAGACCTTGCACTCTGCTGAGAAGGGTGATTAAGTCACCAACTTCTTCAATGAAATCACTCCTTGAGAAGTTCCACAGCCATCTAGATAGACTAGTTTTGGGTGTCTTCAGCCATCTGTTATTCATGACTTTCTTTGCCCTTTTAGGGTCCTTGTCATACTCCTTCTGGGCTTCTATGAAGTTGATCTTTAGCACTTCAGTAGCGGGAGGGCACATGAAGACTTTGTTGATGAACACAGGATCCAGCCAAATTATCATATTATCACTGGCATCTAAGATTGACCTTATTTCTTTGTTGTAAAAGTGGGCACATTAGAGGATGAACTCCATATGATGTGCTGCCACTAGGAAAGTGGCAACCAAGTGGATGTTGCTTTCAATGATCCTCTTTATTTTGGAGCTTGGGTTCATTGCCTTTGTTTGAGCTATGAACTTGGCCATATCCACATGGCTAATTTTAGTGTCCCAGATGTCGTTGACATTAGAGGTGACTGAAGTGATCAAGAAGATGCCCTGGTACTTGTACTTCATCATCTTTACCTTTTTGGGAGATGTTTCAGACATTGGAACTGGTCTCAATTGGATGGGTGTTGATGAGCAAGAGCCTTCATAAAGCACTACAGCCATGATCACGCAATTAGGGAAAAGGGAGTGAGCTAGAGAATTCACATATCAAGTGATCACGACCATGGGAGGATACTTTAAAAAGGTTGGGTTGGAAAAAGGTGCAAAAACTAGGGAAGGAAGGGAAAGAAAGGAAAAGATGAAAAATCCTCCAGAGTTAGAAAAATCTAGAGGAATGCATGGGTGGCAAAATTTGCCACCCCTACATGAAGAATAGATAAGGTGTAGGGGCATCAAATTTTGTCACCCCTGCTAGAACAACCTACACGGGTAGTGAATTTTGCCACCCTTATAGATTAAAGAATAAGGTATAGGGGTAGTGACCTGCACTACAGGTTAGCATCGGTGACAAAATTTTCTACCGATGTAAAAAGGCACATAAGGCATGGGTGGCAAAAATTTCCACCCGTGCAGGATAGGTGATAAAGGAGGGCTAAGTCACAGGTAGTGAGAATCACCGCCTGTGTGGGTTTTGAGAAAGAGGACAAAGATGGGTGGCAAAAATTGCCACTGAGCGTGGGTTATAGAACATGGAAGACTGTGGGCAGAGGTGAGGGGTGGTGAAAATGCTACCCCAGAAAGGAAAAGAAGAACAAGAAGGCCAATAGGGTGGGAGAGAGGGAAGACAAAAAGAAATGCAAACACACTAACAAGAACAAAAACTAAAAATGAAGCTAAAAGAATGAAAGAAAAGAAAATGAATGCTAAAAACAAGACCTACCTGGAAAACTAAATGCATAACAAGCTCAAATCCTTAAAAATGCACTTCAACTCATTCACTAGATCACCTAGATATAAAAGCCAAGAGGAGAGGAGGAAGAATGAGAAGAAATGAGGCCCAAATCAGATTATATGGGATGAAAAATGACCCCAACAACCTACTGCGTGTGGTAATAAATGCTATGCATGAAAATTGAGGGCATGCATAGGTGGCAAAATTCATTGCCTTTGCATGTTTGGGTTAGCGTAGATGTAGGGGTGGCAAAAATTGTTGCCCTTGCAGGAAAAATTGTAGGGGCGACAAAAATTGCCACCCTTGTAGGCAAAAATGTAGGGGTTGCAATTTTTGCCACCCTTGCACAAAAATGAAAGAAAAGGCACCAACTGCCAAAGGGGCAGGAATTGGTCCTCTGAACACATCGAGACTATAATGATTTCCATGTTTTTAGGAAAATGGGATGAAAAGCACTAATTTCAAAAAGTGTAGTTAGACCAAGAAGAAAATGAGAAGAACCCGTCTCAAAAACAAGCTTAGAGGGATGAAAGATGAAATAGACAAGTTTCGTAGGGGGTTATTCCTAAAATCGAGCTAAGCTGATTTTGGAAACAATAGATGGATCCTATTGGGGAACTTTTAGTAATCAAATTGATCAATGGGAGTAGAAACAAGTCTCTAAGTGCCTTCATCCAAGCCATTAGGCTATGGAGTCAAGCCAAAAAATGAAATAAAAATAGACAAAACATAAAAACTATACATATATACAAATGGACTTATCCAAGCTTCAAGGATTGAACAGCTTCAGATGCTGCCTGCTGTGAGGAAGTGTGAATGGCATTCCATCCTAGTATTCTAGTAAGAAGCTAGCCTTGCCACAGAGCTGTCAGATGGTGAATGGGCCTCTCCATAAGGAGTGAAATTTTCCATGCATCCCTTTTGGTTCTTGCCTCTTGTCCCACAGCAAGACTTGGTCTCTAACTCAAAATTTACAGACCTTGGCTTTTTTATCAATAAGTTCTTTCACCTAGTTCTGAAGCACAGTGATCTGATCCACTACCATGACTCATCGCTCATTCAGCTCAGTCAAGCACATGATTCTTTTGTCGACCAAACTTTTAAAGGTTGAGTTTTTGATTGCTTTGGTTAACCTGAGCACTGGTAGTTCAAGGGTGATGGGGATTTCTATATTTAATCCATATAGAAGTTGGAAAGGTGACATATTTATAGCCCTTTTGGGTGTTATCCTATCTACCCATAAAGTAGCATATAATGCTTTGTGCCATGTTCTTTGATTGTCATCCACCAACTTCCTGATAATAGTGACCAGGTTCTTATTACTCAATTCTGCTTGGCCATTTCCTTGAGGGAAATAATCTAAAGTGTGGGATAGGGTAATCCCATAATAAAAAAAAAATTGAGTAATTTCATGTGATGAAAAATAGGCTGCATTATCTATTACAATCTTGAGTAGGACCCCAAACTGGGAGATGATATTTTCTTTGAGAAAACTGCACACCACTTCAGACGTAGCATGCTTGGTTGGGATGGCCTCCACCCACTTAGTAAAGTAATCAATTGTCGTGAGGACATAATCATGTCTGACACTTGAAGATGGGTTGACTATGCCAATGAAGTCAATACCCCACTACCAAAAAGGTTCTTTGATTACTACTAGCTTGAGAGGCAATGCAAGCAGCTTAGGCTTCCCAACAAACTGTTGACACAATTTGCACCTATGCACCCATCTATAGGCATCTTGGAACAACATTGGTCAATAATACCTTGCTCGTAGAATTTTGTGCACTGTCATCAGTGCAAAAAAATGCCCTCCATAAGCCAAATTGTGGAAAGACTCTAAGAGTTTTTCTTGTTGTGCCTTATCAACATAATGAAGAAATGGCCCATCCAGGTTTCTCTTGTAAAGACCATTGTCCCATAGAACATAACCAACCACTTTTAATTTAATATTCCATTTCTCTTTAAAAGAAAGATGAGCTAGACACTCACCATATGTTAGAAAATGAGCAATGTCAGAATACCACTCATCAGTAGTTGCAACAAAGAGGACTGTAGGCATGCCTTCGATCTCTACTTCATTTTATACTTCATCTGGAATGTTGTTGGTGATCAAATGGCAAAGACCCTTTCCCCGTATGAGCTTGGTAGGTTTGATGTCTAGGTTAAACTCTTGAATCTTGGCAATCCAATCACCTCTCTTCATATCGAACTCCTACTAAGTCAAAATGGATTTAACTATTGTGTCAGGTACAAGAGCTTCAATGTGAGAGTTCAAGATATAAAACCTGAAATGCTTGACCACTTTGACCACTGCATATGCATGCTTCTCCATAAGGGAATATTTTAGCTCATGAACCTTGAGTGGACAACTCATAAAAGAGATAGGAGATTCTACACCTTCTTGATTTTGTTGGACTAAAATGGCTGATAGTGTATGCTCAAAAGCATAACTATATATTTTGAAAATTTTAGTATAATCTAGACAAACCAAGACCGGTGCATGAGCAATTGCTTCTTTGATTTCTTTGAACGTTGATTTACCCTCAGTAGTCCACCTAAATGTAGCATTGGCTTTCATCATGTTGACAATGTGGTGGGTTTTCTTAGCAAACTTGGGAATGAATCTCTGAAGAAAATTCACCTTTCCAAAGAAAGAGTGAACTGTGGTCTTGCTGGTAGGTAGAGTAAGTTCCTAGATGGACTTGAATCTCTCTAAATCAATTTTAATACCTTCTCAGGACATAATGTGTCTGAGAAGTTTCCCTTTAGTTACTCTGAAGATATATTTCTTTGGGTTTAAAGAAATACTATTCTGACGACAGCATTCCAGTATCCTTTGCAAATGGTGGACATGCTCAGAACAATGCTTTGAAAACACTGTCAGATCATCCAAGTATACTACAATGAATTTTTCCATTTCATCCTTGAAATAGAGATCCATTACCCTTTGAAATGTGGTGCTTGCATTTATTAGACCAAAAGGCATTATTCTATAAGTGAAGGTGCCCCAAGGTGTGGTGAATGTTGTCTTATGTTGATCTGCTTTTCTAACTTTGACCTGATTGTACCCTAAAAAACTATCCACAATTGATAACATTTTTGAACCTGTTACCATTTGCAAAACTTGATCCATGATAAGAAGAGGGTAGTTATCTTTTAAAGACAACTTATTTAAGTTTTTGAAATCCATGCAGATTCAAATTTCACCATTCTTCTTCCTGACAGGCACTATGTTGGCAATCCATGTTGAGTGATGGATTGGGAAAATTACCTGAGCATCAAGCATTTTTTGTATCTCAGCTAAAATAGTACTTGAGATTTTTGGATTATATTTCCTGGACTTTTGCTTGTAAGGTATAGAGTTTGTCTTTAGAGGAATGTCATGGCGAATGTCATTTGGCCTGAGTGATTTCAGATCATCATAGGAATAGGCCAATACATCTATATATTGGTGAAGTAAATTAGCAAGCTTAAATCTCTCCTTGAGAGTGCAACATTTTCCAATGTTTACCATCTTAGGATCTCACTTGGTTCCCAAGTTTATCTGATCAAAATCTTGAGAGGAGTTTGAGTCTGTTCACTGTTGTTTAATAAACCCGTCATGGTTATCAAACAACTTCTCTAGGGAAACCAGGCCTTTGAGAATCTTATTCCCCTTAAGCTATAGGAAATCCTCACCTATATTTTTATTTGACTCAGGAGTTTCTTCACATTCTCAGAGTTCACTACCTTCAAAATGTAGTTATTTAAAACTATCTTTTTGCTCTAAGAAGGTGATGATTTGATCGTCATTGTTAAATACTTGCCAATGGTTGGCATTATTAGGTACACTTGGCCAAAAGACCAATTCAATAGTGTACTTATCTCCCTTAAATTTTGGGTGAAGAACTAAGAGAGTGGCAGAGACAGCCAATGCATCCGCCTGGTTATTGAATTCCCGTGGAATGATGGAGATGTTGAAAGCATCAAAAATTTTAATTTGATCCCAGACTAGATTGCGTTAGTGGCACAACCTTTCATTTTTTGTCTGATAGAGGTTCCTCACCTGGCAGACTACCAACTCGATGTCCCCTTTAGCATGGAGTAGCCTAATGCCCTTTTCTCTGGTAACCTATAATCCAAGCAACAAGGATTCTTACTCAATCATGTTGTTGGTATTGTTGAACTACAATTTTTAGGACAAAGGAATAATGTCTCCCTGAGGAGATACCAACACAACCCTGAATCTTCAACTAGTAGAAGAGTAGATGCCATTAAATTCTAAGGTCCATACCTCGTTAGATGCTACTTTTTCTTTAAAAACTCCTTCATTTGGGGGAAGAGGTTATTCCATGTGTTTATTTTGATTTGTCAATTTTTCTACTGTGTCAACTAAACACAATCTCAAGTTATCACCCGTAAGAGTTTCATCATATGCCCCATGGATCTCGTCTGTAGATAGGAAGTAGTTGCCCATGCCTAAGGACTCAAATAAAATCTAAGCTTCTAGTGCCGACAATTAGGTAACTACATACCTTGCTTCTTTTTTAGGAAGCAACTTTTTCATGACACTTTGAATTGGGATTCTTGCTTCCAACAAGTCCATACTTAGCTCACCTCCAACATCTTTGTAGAAATTCTGCCTGAGCAAGATGCTGTAAGACGCTGGAACATCAGCCACTAAAACTGTCATTTTTATCTACTTTTTTGAAAAAGTTGCAAAAGCAAATTGTGCATCTTTTATCTGACCAAGGAGGGGAACTTGCTTGTTTTCCATAGAAAAACACCTCCCAAAAGTTTTGGTCAAAGTTAGGCCAAGGGAATCTGCCACCTTCACGGGCATGACATTATCTAAGGCTCCAGAGTCTATAATAAATTTACTTAGTTTATAACCATTTATTAGTAGGGAAATATAGAAAGGTTCTATTTTCTTGAGAGCAAAAGGAGGAGTCACAACAAGATTGTTTTGGGCCAGTTTATCTTTAGGGGGATCATGAACAGTCTTCAAAAAATCTTGTCTTACAGGGATGGCTTTGTTTTTCACATATCTACTAACCTATCAAATTGTTCTAGGTTAGCCCTCAAATATTCAATCTCTGTCATTTAGATTTTAGTCTTTTTAGCATGATCAATTATATCAAATAATTGAAAAGAATTTTAAATAGAGAAAAAGGGTCCATCATCAGGGATTTTAGTAGGTGCGACACTGGTCTAAGCAATAGAAGTGGAAGGTATGGGGTGGTTAGAGGTACTTACTTTTTTATGAATTACTTGATATTTTGATTACGGAGGCAATGGAGTCCCTCATTTAGTGATGGAAACTGCTATTCGGGGTTCTTCCTCTACCTTTCCTTTGTCAATATGTGAAGCTGATTGATTTTGAGATCTGGTGAAAATAGCATAGTATCCATCCAACCCTTCCCCCTTACTTCTAGCTTCATCCTTGTAATCTAGGAAATTGATATTGGAGTCACCAGCTAATTCTTCTTCTTGATCATCAAAGAGATTAGCATCATCTTGTTGGTCTAACTGAGGTTGAAGCAAATAATCATGTTCAACCTCTAGGTAACTGAGGTTGGAGCGAATAAGAGTATCTAGTTCTGGGTGTCTTCAACGATCTGTTATTCATGACTTTCTTTGCCCTTTCAGGGTCCTTATCGTACTCCTTCTAGGCTTTTATGAAGTTGATCTTTAGCACTTCAGTAGTGGGAGGGTACATGAAGACTTTGTTGATAAACTCAGGATCTAGCCGAATTATCACATTACCACTGGCATCTGAGACTGACCTTGTTTCTTTGTTGTAGAAGCGGGCACATTGGAGGATGAACTCCATATGATGTGCTACCACTGGGAAAGTGGCAACCAAGTGGATGTTGCTTTCAATGATCCTCTTTATTTTAGAGCTTGGGTTTGTCCCCTTCATTCAAGCCATGAATGTGGCCATATCCACGTGGCTAATTTTGATGTCTCAGATGTCATCAACATTGGAGGTGACTGAAGTGATCAAGAAGATGCCTTGGTACTTATACTTCATCATCTTTGCCTTTTTGGGAGACATTTCAGACATTAGAATTGGTCTCGATCAGATGGGTGTTGATGAGCAAGAGCCTTCAAAAAGCACTGCAGCCATGATCATGCAATTAGGGAAAAGGGAGCGAGCTTGAGAATTTGCATATCAAGTGATCACGACCATGCAAGGATACTTTAAAAAGGCTAGGTCAAAAGAAGGTGTGGAAATTGGGGAAGGAAGGGAAAGAAAGGAAAAGATGAAAAATCCTCCAAAGTTAGAAAAATCTAGAGGAATGCATGGGTGGTGAAATTCGCCATCCCTGCATGAAGAATAGATAATGTGTAGGGGCAGTGAATTTCACCACCCCTTCTAGAACGACCTGCACGAGTGGCAAATTTTGCTACCCTTGTAGATTAAAGAAGGTGTAGGGTCGGTGAAATTTGCCACCCCTGCACCAAGGTCAGCATTGGCAGCAAAATTTTCCATCGATGCAAAAAGGTGTACAAGGTGTGAGTGGAAAAAATTGTCGCCCATGCAAGATAGGTGATAAAGGAGGGCCGAGGCACAGGTAGCGAGAATTTCTACCTATGCAGGTTTTGAGAAAGAGGACAAGGATGGGTGGTAAAAATTACCATCGAGCATGGGTTATAAAACATGGAAGACCGCGGGTAGAGGTGAGGGGTGGCAAAAATGCCACCCCAGAAAGGAAAAGAAGAATGGGAAGGCCGACAGGGTGGGAAAGAGGGAAGACAAAAATAAATGCAAACATGTTAACAAGAAAAAAAACCAAAAATGAATCTAAAAGGATGAAATAAAAGAAAATGAACACTAAAAACAAGACCTACCTAGAAAACCGAATGCATAGCAAGCTCAAATCCTTAAAAAAGCACTTCAACTCATTCACCAGATCACCCAGATGTAAAAGGTAGGAGGAGAGGAGGAAGAATGAGAAGAAAGGAGGCCCAAATTAGATTATATGGCATGAAAAATGACCCTAACAACCCATCGTGCATGGCAATAAATGTTGTGCATGAAAATTGAGGGCATGCATAGGCAGCAAAATTCACCACCTTTGCATTTTTGGGTTAGCATAGATGCAAGGGTGGCAAAAATTGCCGCCCTTGTAAGCAAAAGTGTAGGGGTGGAAAAAATTTCTGCCCTTGTAGGCAAAAATGCAGGGGCAGCAATTTTTGTTGCCCTTGCACAAAAATGCAAGAAAAGGCACCAATTCCCAAAGGGGTAGGAATTGGTCCTCTGAACACATCAAAACCGTAATGATTTCCATGTTTTTGGGAAAAATGAGATGAAAAGACATTACTAATTTCAAAAAGTGTAGTTGGACCAAGAAGAGAATGAGAAGAACCCATCTCAAAAACAAACTTAGAGGGACGAAAGATGAAATAGACAAGTTTCATAGGGGGTTGTTCCTAAAATCAAGCTAAGCTGATTTTAGAAACAACACATCTCTCCACTATCTAGGGTGAAGCCCCATGGCACCCAATCAATGTGTTCCACCTCAATATATTCCACATCTAAGGCCCATGTGGCCCTCCTAGGAGACCTACCTATAGTGGTAATATGTATCCTTCCCCTCCTCTTATACTGCTAACAAATATGCCACATGTATATGTATGTGTATGTGGGTTCTTTATTATCATTTTTTATTATTGATCAGATGTATCTATTAGTCTACATAAGATAAAGCATACAATCACACACCAATTCCATGTACACATGAGCTAACAATCTTATATATATACATATATATATATATATATATATATACATATATATATACATATATATATATATATATATATATATATATATATATATGTATATATATATATATGTATGTATATATATATATATATATGTATGTATATATATATACACACACACACATATATATACATATATATATATACATATATATACATATATATATATATACACACACACACACCACCAAAGTATATGATTTTCTCTATGTACATCACATGGCTTCATTTGAGCCTAGGATTGTAGTCCCTAAAACTACCACACATGGATAGATACATAGTAACCAAATTCAGTGTATGACTTGGATCTCTATCTAGTTAGGGACCTAGCCTAATCGATAAATTGATCTATGGTGCTCAATTATTTGATCTATGTCCTACTTTAAGTTACATACCATGTTTGTAATGTCTCTTATAGTTATTACTCCTTTGGCCTCATCCCCTATTAGTTTCACTAGATCTACTCTTAGTTGGGTTACCTCATCCTCAGCAAGTTTTGCCAACTCAGCCCACTATCATCATCTCTTGTTTCACCACCACCTCCTCACATCATGTTGTTATGTATTTGTGTCATACATTCTTAGCTTCCACTCTTGAGATTTATTGTCATGTGTAATCACCTAAAAGTGGTAATTAGATGCTAAGAGTGTCATTTGATTACCCTATTCCCAACCTATCCCTAAACCTATCCTAGATCCTTAAACATTATTTTCCAATCATTATGCAAACCAAAATCACCTATAGTAAATCAAGGCATAGTCTCAAAACTATCCTCTTAGATCCTAATCCAACTTGCTCAATAGTTTGTAAAGAGAACATTAGTGCCACATTTGGGACACTATAGGCACATGGCACCAGTGTCCCAAATTGGGCACTACTATACTTATCCCTAGTTATTCCTAATTAACAAATGTGTGCCCCTCCTAAGGTCATCTTAAGAATATTTTATTATCCACACAAGAAACAAAACTCTATGAATATAAGTCTAATTCACCTTTATTCACTAGATAGAAAATAGATGTAAAAGCACATTCAAACCAAAGATGAGCAAAATTAAATTATTTGATCCCTATTATGCCCTACTTTTATATACTACCATATATAGCATCTCTAAGCTTAGTTTTCAAATATTTCAAATCTCAAGCACATTCAAGGCATCTAATTTCACTCTCATTCTAGCATTCACTTACACTTACATCAAACAAAAGGTGGGAGAGATACATCAAGCTTGATCCCTCTTCAAAGTATTGGTAAGTAAAAAACTCTCTTCAAAATAGGGTAGTGAAGATGTCCATATTATCCTAATAACAAACACACAATTATATATTATGCCATACTTGTAAGGAAGATTAGGGTTTCCACACTAAATCAAGTTTTTTAAGCACAATACAGAGCTCCAAGTTTTATGCATGGAGGAACATGACTTAAAAACATAGGTGATGGTGCTATCAAAAAATAGGAACACTCTTACAAATGGGAAATTATCACCACCAAGAGGACACTACACAAACATGGTGTTACTGTCCATACTGGGTGTTATTATCTAGTGAATAGATGAACACCAAAATTTTGTTGATGACACTAATAACTATACAAAATTCAACCTTTAGAACCCAAATCATTTGTGACAATAAATTTTAGAAAAATATATATCTATGCCTTTTTATTTCTATTTTTATAAATTTAAATAATTTCAAATGCTATAATAAATAAGTACTTAATTAATGCATATTTATTTAACTAATTTATACATCTCAACCCTTTAATATAATCATAGGTTTTACATAGTTCAACCATAAAAGGTTAAATCATTTGTTCAACCCAAATTATTTTTAATGTTACTTCAAAACCTAGCTTGCATGCATCCAAATTTTATGCAATACATTTAGGGCTTCATACTTTTGATTTTCTAATTTTGTTAGATAACCTAGCTAAATTAAATCAATTCAACATTAGTGTTTTCAATTTATTTTACATATAATTTAAATTGGTGTAAATAAACCCTAATTTAAAAACCCTAACCCTAGATAACTCTAAGTTTCACATTTCAAGCAGTTACTAAGTCTTAATTTACATCTTATTACCATGACTATCATGATAGAATCCATCTTTCAATTCATGGTATAAAGCCTGGTACTTTTCTTAGCATGTTTATTACCAACTATTTTGATAAAGGTACATATGTATGTTACTCCTATCATAGCTTTGGTTTGAGCTAAGTTGGATTCATACATTGGTCCTCCATCATGTGAGCCCTATTTTTTATGAAGCATTACTATATGCCTCACTTTAAACTACCTCCAATTATTACTAGATGATAGAGGGCTCAGAGGACTCCTTTTATTCCACCTCCAACTAGACCCCTTGATTATCTATGTTCCCATCCTACCTCTACTACTCACCCTAATAAAATAGTAGATCTTGTGGTTCATGTTGTAACTAGGTAGAATAAGGTGGCTCCTTAGCCTATACAAGAATAGCATAACCCTACCACCCATCCTCATCCCCAGCACACTACAAAAGTACCTAGAGATTAGTAAAGAGAATTTGATAATGTGGATCAATTAAGGAATATACCAGATAAAATATATATATATATATATATTAGATTTACTTCAAAAAGAAACAATATTCAAAGATATTCTATTTCAAACATTTAATCACACATTTGTGCCTTGTGATATTAATCCATCCTTAAATCAACAACATATTTATTAAATGAGTTCTCATCGATAGTGGTTTAAGACTAATATTATGTAACCTCACTTTTTTACAAACCATGGGGGTAGATATAGAATCTATTCATAAAACATATAATAACATATGAGGGTTTGATGACATTCCCAGGCAAATATTGGGATTAATCACATTGTATATTATAATGGGACCAAAGACATTATCTACATACTTTTAGGTCATGCCAAACCATTTACATTATAATTTGCTACTCAAAAAATCCTAGATACGTGCTATGGAGGTTCTACCTTCCACTCTTCACATATGTGTTAAATTTTTGCATGATGGGTACCTATACACATGTCCAATAGATAATCAACCATTTAAATATTATAGGCTCATCAAGCTTCCTACACTGAGTACATCATTAGATGGGACACCTCATGTTCTTATCAAACCAACACCTCATCATATTCCCATTGATAAAATCTATACTTATGATGTGGGGGAGTCTAGTAAGATTGTTCATATACCACCTTTAGAGCTTCCTCTAACATAGTTACCTTCTTTGATGATAGAGGACAGCCTCTCCCTATACCATTACCTTCATCGAGCATAGATTAATAGCCTCTCATAGTACTTACATCCTCATCCAAGATATATGATGATATTCTCATAGCTTAGTTACCACTATATGTTAAACTCAAAAAAGTCTTACATTGATAATTCTGACATAGATTCATAGGCCACCATAGAGGATGATCAACCACCTATAGACATTGATGATTATTTATGTGGATTAAACTTTACAACAATGATCCTAAATGAGTATAGAGATAATTGAAAGGAACTTATACCTCTCCCTACACTAGTATCCTCACTTGTTCAATATTATACATCTACAAGATCCCATACTCAGCCATAGTCAGTAGTGAATCCCTATGTGTGCAATAGGAAATGCAAGAAATCTACAATTCAATCCTAGCTCAGATAAGATAAATCCTACTTAAAATTTTGATTAGGGATACATTAGATAATAAAGGTCATTACCAATATGGATCTGTGAGACCTAGATAAGGGATCTCTTTTCATAATAATATCACTATGAAGGTTTCCAAATCCTCCACTCGAGCAAAACTATGCAATAACCCTAACTAGGTAAAGTAAAAATATAATCTAGTGATCATGTTTTTAGATTCACTATACTGATAATAAGTAAAGTAAAAATATAATATAGTGATCACCAAATCTTGTGTCACAAAGTAGGGGTTAGTAAATATAAAAGTGAACATGCATAAGAAAATCCAAATTTATCTATCTATAGGCAAAACCCTAATGCATAGATAGAGTAATATTATTCAAAAACCATTACTTATGCTACTTTTATCTACTAAAGAGATGAGAAAAGTTAGAGATACTTATCTTGAATATTAATTCATCAAGACTCAATAGACTCTCCCTTCAAAAAATGTGTTTCACAAGATGTTGTTATGTTTTGTAAGGATCAATAAGAAATGCCAAAGCGTCCAAGACTTTTCCACAAGCTAAGATTCTTCTCGAAGTAGAAACCCTAAGCTAAGACTCCTCAAGTAGAATGGTGAAAGAGTAGATTATAAAGAAGTTAAAATAAATAATTAACTCATGTTGTCTCTCTAATAATGTTGAAATTGATGTGTTTATATAAGTGGATTTAGCCCTAAACATTTCTAAAAGTTTAGGTCAACAAGTTTGACCTAATCAACCTAGTATCGTAATTGACAAAAACAAACTAGGTCATGGACTAGGTCAGCCATGGGCTGACTTATTGCCTAATAAACTTTATCAATAAGGTTACAAGGTTGATATGGTTTATTATGTCATGTAAACTATCAAAAATGGGTTTAGGTTATGGAAAGGGCTAACGAAGGTGGTAAAAGACTAGAAGAGGATCAAAAATAGGAGGCAAATCTTAGGAGAATGGTTTTAAGAGATGTTTAGATTGATAATAAGTTTTATTAAGGGACAATAATCCTAAAAATCACCATTTGTATGCCCACCCCTTTCCTATTACACCCCTTAGGTCATGCACTCAGAGAGATTGAGACTTGATAGGTTCTTGTAAGATAGAAAACATCAGTAATTGATAAAGTTTTAAAATATTATGTGTATACATATGCCCCATTCAAATCTCATCATGTGTCA
Organism: Torreya grandis; assembly: GCA_037957365.1. Taxonomy (NCBI): domain Eukaryota; kingdom Viridiplantae; phylum Streptophyta; class Pinopsida; order Cupressales; family Taxaceae; genus Torreya; species Torreya grandis. Next base: position 359,256 of record JARHVA010003346.1, on the reverse strand, counting down.
TATAAATGTAATAGGTGATGGTGCTTCAAGAAATAACATAACAACACATAATGTTAAGGCTAAAAAAAATTTATAGTATTTTAAAGAAAAAATAAATAAAATTAAACGATTGAAATGGAAATAACTAAAAATTAAATGTAATGCATACCTTGACTTGCCTTTATTGTTGGATGGTTGTTTGTTATGTTTGAATTTTTTATCATGTAGGGCACAAAGACTAATTTTGATAAGCCTAAGGATACAAAACTAAATATCAAAAATAAACAAATGTAGGAAATCCAAAATAAATAGTGTTATTTGAGATATACTTAGAAATTTTACAAGTTGGGGTGAAAAGTGTCATGTTAGATAAAATGACCAAGTTGAAATTTAGAGTAAATCATGGAACTAAAAATCCAAGGCTACTAAAGATTGAAAGACTCAAATAAATAAACCTTAAGTGAAAAATTCAAACTCACCAAGTCAAACCAAGGATACATGTCAAAAATGATGGTAATCAAAAATCAATGCAAAATTAGTAACAATCCTTACTTAAACAAATATGGGCAAGCAAAAATGGTATAAAAACATTTATGAGTGATAAATAACAATCCTTAATCATCAATGGAAAAAGTTCATAAAAGTATAAATAGACTTAGGTATCTAAAAAAAGGGTAGGACAACAATGACAAATGGTAAAATAAATCAAGGCATGTTTATAAATGTAGAGCCATGGTGAAAAGAAAGTAATCCATACTTACTCAAACATATTATTTTGTTCTAAAGATATATGAAAATTAAAATAAAGTAGTATTAAAATGTTTTTCAGATGTGAAGAATAAGGAATATAGAAGAGGGGAAATAGATTTAGAATAACACATGCCTATCAAAGGGGGGAATGAAATGGGTGGAGTGGACAATGAAGGAAAAACCAAGGTAGAGGACTATTTATCAAATTCAACACACTCAAAGTAGGTTTGTCAAAACAAGAGGACTTTAGACCTTAAGTATTCTAAAGAAATTATCTTAGCCACACAAGTCTTAGGTCAACAAACAAAGTATGTAGATCATCCCATGAATGCTATAAACATGAAAAGTAAAATGCACCTACCTTCCCACAACATGTTTTCCATTCCTTAGGACCTCTTATAGAATCATCAATATACTAAAACTATTAGGTACTTATGTGAGAATTAGGTAGTACCATAAATTCTGTTGAATTATCTTATTCCAGTATACTAGACTACCACACCCTAATGGACCTCAACTATATTGTGAGGCCAACTATGGATTTTGAGATTCAATTTGAGATAAGAGATGTGTTTGAAATCATATCTTTTGGTGTGATTTTAAATTTTGAGATATGTATGTTTCCTTTTGTATATCATTGTCTTTTGTTTCAAATAATTTGTCTTTTAACTTTATTTATGGATTTTACTATTGCTACTCCATATGGATTTGGAATACCAAACATGGGTGTTAAAGATTACTTTCATTTGAATACTTGGGACTTAGTTGGTAGGAGAGAGATATTAGAGAGCATGGTGTCTAAGTGTCTCATAAATTGAGGTAAAATAAAAGTGAAAAAGGGAGAAAAATCGATATAATGATAAAAATAAGTGTGATTATTTATCATAAGAATGAGGTAAATGGAGAATACATGCTAACATAGATTTTTGTGTAAAGTTACTCTATCAAAAGAAGCAAACACTAAAGTTGAGATCAAAGATCAAAAACTTATAACCATTGCAACACACAATATATATGAGAAATGAAAATATTGTGATTTTATGAGGTAGCCTAGGTCTTATCCATGGTCTTACACTGTAACTCATAAAAGAGAAACCCAATGGGTGCCAAAAGCATGTGAAAAATAAATAAGATAAAGATGGTATTTGTGAAGAAGGTCAGGTCCTATCCATGGAATTACACTACAAATCATAAAAGAGAAACCCATGAGGGTGATAAAAAATGTGTAAAAAAGGATGAAAATAAAGAGGATAAAAGTAAAAATCTATGAGGAGGACCAAGTCATATCAATAGTTTTACAATGTAATTCATGAGAAAAGGGGGAAACCAAAAGACCCAAAAGGAAGGATTAAGGTTTATGAAAACAAATAACTACCGTAAAGAGTGAGACATATGTAAGTATCCTAAAAAAGGTGTTATATAGATAGCATATATAATTCATGAAAAGAAGGGAAGTATTTAGCCAAAATACTTTTTGAGGAATTATGCATTGGTGGTGATTTAACAATTTTGGGAATATTTGTGTATTTATTCCTAATTTATTTAAAGGGTTTGAGTAGTAAAATTAGTCAATAATTATTCCATAATTAACCTAATAATTTTTTAATTCTGATTATTATTTAGACTTTCTAAAAATAGCAAGTGAATAGAGAGAAATTGGACTTAGCTTAAAATTGTGTTGATCTAACTAAGATAGAGGCTGATATTGAATTGTAAGACTAGGAGACTATCACAAACTAAGATCTAATCTTGTTTTTATATTGAATATGAATGTCAAAACTAGACAAGAGTGGCACCAATGTTTTAGATTAAGGTAAAAATAGGTTTTGAAGGGGCCCCAAAACCCTGAAATAAAGATAGAAAGATGAAGCATTTATGACCACAGGCAGAACCTAAAACCTACTACAAAGAAGTATCATAAACAAGTTTTATATGGACCTAAAACCATTGGAAAGACCACAAGTCATAACCCAGGTTTTACATAGACCTGGCTACACCATTGTCAAAAGATTACAAAAAACCAGGAAACAAGACCAGATAACACGACCAACTAAAAGAACCAGGCTATTCTTCCAATTCCAAAATCATTTTTACTACTTCCTTACCTTTCACAGTAGTGTCGTGAGTGGTATTAGCTGCCGACATAGCTCCCTCTTGCATATCTTTCTTTCTTGAGCTCTATCTCATCTTCTTGCTAGGCCCCTCTAAGGATTTGATCTCCTCATTAGCTCTTTTTCCAATATTAACAGCTGCAGCACATATGTTAGATGTAACCTCCTCCATCTTCATTCTGATTTCCTTGATGAGTTCCCTTAGGTTGTTCTCATAGTCTTTGAGTTTGATGGGAATGTCTCTCATCTATTTTTCCATGTTATTGATTTTGTTCTAAACTGCCTTCTGGTTATCTTCCATTATTTCCATTTTCCTTTTGAGATCCATTATCTCCTTAAACATCCAAGAATGGAGTTGGAGGATAGCCTCTACTTTGTAATTAACCCATCTCGTAGGTGTGTGCCTTCCATCATTCTGCCTTTTATCACTCCACTCTTTTGTGTTCTTATTAGGACTATTCCCACCTTCTTCAATGTGGTCCTTTCTTCCCCTTTGATTTTGCTCAGTTTCAACTTGAGCTCCCAAGTCCATTTCTTGGTTGTCGGCCTGAACTATGTTTTCCCTCTCATTTATCGAAATAGGGTCCTCAACAGGGTCATCCAAGACTTTATCATCCTCAAACACTTGTTGGTTTTCCTCAGAGTCATGTTCACTATTTTTAGACTTCTCTATGTTGACTCCTTCTTTCTCATTCTTCTCTTGAACTTCTTCTTCCTCACTAGAACTTGAATTCATGTTTTCTGTTCCTCCCTCTTCCTCCAAGCTTTCCTTCCTAGACTTATCAGTTCTCTCCCATTCTGTATCCTCATCAACATTCTGATTCTTTACACTAGGGGGCTTGATTTTATCTTTCCCTTTAACAATTTCACTCTTGTTACTCTGTGAATCCTTGTTTTTCCCCAAATAAGGGTTCGTAACCATGGCCTTATTCTTGCAATAGCCTTCAATTATCAGAATTAATCCTTCATGTAGAATAGGATGTGTTTCCTTCTTCCTGTGAGCGAATAAACTTTGGATCAAAGAGAATCATAGATAAAAGGGAAAGGAAATTCTTACTTTGTGTCTGAAATGATTTAGGAATACAAAGTGGAATTTGTGGACTCTCTTGCTTTTTCCATCGAGTATAAAGTACTCTCGAATACAACATAAGACATCCCTCCAAATGCCCTTAATCTGCTCCAGTTCAAAGAAATCCCCATTCTTTTCTAGCTTCTGCTCCTCAACGTCCATCTTAGGGAATTTGCAAAAGGCCTCATTTGAAATGTTAGTCTGCTTGGAGAATTTTATTCCTTTTGTAGGCAGCCCCGTAACCTCTACTATAAATTCCTCTGTTAGATTCACTATGATGCCATGCAGAGTGACCCTATCATCAATCCAATTTTTGAAAAAAGCCATTGTAATATGAGGTTTTAAACCATGGAGCCTTTCCATGTAGTTCACAACCTTCCCTCTCTGTAGGATCTTCTAGACATCTTGTTTCGCTTTCCACTCTTCGTAATTTTTGGGTTCCTACTTCCTTGGTTCTCCTTTCCTTACACAAGCCATGTAGATTTCCTTTGATACCCAATCACTGTAAACTATACAATGATCCCACCTACTACCAGTTTGGTTCAAAGCTCACCTTTTTTTAGGCATGTTCAGGATCTGCTTCTCATTCTCGAGGACATTCCTTTTTAATGATTGTAAACCTTTCTCCACGAAGCCACTCCTCCAACTCATTAGTTTTCTATTACAAGCTAATATTTCCCTCCTTTGCATGAATTGCGTCATGATGAATGAGTGCTCTAAGATCCACATTCTTTTTTAATGTTTCCTACCACCTCACTTTGTGTCCTATTCAGACTGCATAATTTGCTAACTAGTCAGCAATTTCGTTAGCTTCACGGTAGGTGTGGGTAATAGTTACTTTTTCAAAAATTTTGATTAAAGTTTTCATCTCCATCACCATAGCCTCTATAGTCCATGACACAAAAATTTTATTGTTTAGAATATTTATGATATTCAAGGAGTCCCCTTCCAGGCATAATTTAGAATATCCTGAATCCACAGCTAGTTTGATGGTTTGAAGGGCAGCAGAAGCTTCAGCAATATGACAATTCAACTTTCCAATGGGGATTGCAATAGCATCGATTACATTTCCCATATTGTTTCTCAAGACTCCTCCACATCCTACATTCCCCAGATTCCCTTTAGCAGCTCCATCAAAGTTTCCTTTAATCCACCCTTGAGGGGGGACATTCCAAGTAACACCTAGTATAGGATTTTCAGGTTTACCATTATAATTTTCCATTCTTAAGGGATTATCCACTTGAAAGGTTGGATTTGGATTCCTTTGCAATGATAAATTCTCCTTAATAGCTCTAATGATGTTCTGCCCCACCACCCATCCGGGAAGTTCTTTACTTCTAAAAATTCGGTTATTTCTTTCCTTCCATATTCCCCACCAAATATGGGGAAGAGTTAGTTTCCATAAGAATATAACTTCAAGATTCTTGGAAGAACAATACCAAATTTTAAAAGATAGTTCCACATTTTTGTGGTGAATCCAAGCAATACCCCATAGATTGAGGATTTCTTTCCAGACTTGCTGCGTAAAAGAACAGTTCACAAACAAGTGATCTCTATCTTCAAATCCCTTCTTATAGAGAATACACCTATTCACAACATATATTCCTCTTTTCTGTAAATTGTCCAGAGTCAAGATTTTATTTTGGAGGAGGGTCCAGAAGAAGATTTTGATTTTAGGGATGAGCCCCTTTATCCAGGCCTTCGTCTACAAAGGTTTGTTGCCAATTCCCTTTGAAGTAAAAATGGAAGAAACTTTAAATTGTCCACTAGGCTCATTATGCCAAACAATCTTATCTTCAAGATTAGGGTAGAGAGAGATAGCATTTAGGGATAGTTGTATATTCTTGAAATCTTGGTCAAGATCAGTAAGGTTCACCCAAGAGTTGTTCTACCAGTATTGGTTTACCATTATTCCAAATCTTTGTTTACATCGGTCTATTGCTTCTTTATCTTGGATTTCATCTATCAAAGGTTTTCCTTTTAACCAAACATCCTCCCAAAATTTCACCTTTTTTCCATTGCCAACTTTCCAAGAGCTTCCTTCTTCTAAAACTTGTTTAGTACCCTAAACTGCCCCCCATATGGAAGATGGATGGGAAACGTCAGGGTAAGAAAAGAAATCAGAGAGGGACTTTGCCTTGAATAAATACTTATGCTTCCATATATTGCTCCATTCTTTGTTTTCCTAATAAACCCTCCATCCCTGCTTGGCTAAGAGAGCTGTGTTCATACTTCTAATTTTCCTTATTCCTAGTCCTCCTTCCCTAATAGGTTTACAAATGTTATCCCAAGAAATTAAAGGCATTCTCTTTTTCTCCTCAGTACCTGTCCAAAGAAAGTTTCTCTAAATTTTTTCAATAGCTTCTACAAATTTGGTGGGAATTCTGAAAAGACTCAAAGCATAAGTGGGTATGCATTGAAGACTTGCTTTGAGGAGGGTAAGCTTTCCTACCTGACTTAGAAAATTTCCTTTCCATCCCACAATTTTCTTGCTAAATTCGTTAATAAGTGGCACCAATGTTATAATCCACCTCTATCACTATTGTCTTAAGGATTTGAGATTTTTGGGTTTTGTTCGGTAGGTTTGTGTGACTCTATCTATAAACTTTTGTTAACCATAAGTCTATAGAGATATTTATAGAGAAAATTTTATATTCAAACCCTATCTTACATTATACTTTGACTAACTTCAAATAAGAGGGGGGGTTAGTGTGTGTAAGATGCACTAGATGTGCTTCACACCCCATGTGTGGGCACACTGCCTACATACCAATACTCTGAAGAGGGATCAATCCATATGTAGTTCTCCCCTTGAAATTTATTATTGAAATTGTGATATTTTAATGAAAGGAAATGTTAATCTAGGTGTGTTTAAGATGACTAGGGACTAGTGTAAGGATTTGAATATGCTAGAAATAGCATTGGATGGTTCTATATAGAGAATAGGGAAATTTTCTTGAGTAGTCTTGCTTGTATTCTTACTTGCTTTATGATATTTACCAACCCATTTCAAAATTATCTTTGAATGGGACTTTATAAGGATATATTAGTCATGGATTGAATCTACTCATGTTAGGTTGATAAGCATAAGGATGGAAAACTGAAAGTAATTGAATAGTGGGGTTATAAATGAGCTTGGCCAATAACACCAAAAATGGATAAGAGTGGTATTGGTGCTATAGTCCTAGCTTGGCACTATTGTCCTAGGTAGATGAGACTTGTGGGGATGGATTCATCATGAAAATAGGGTATTGGCCTAGCTAGGATCAAGTCCAAAAGGCTACAGATGACTAGGAATCAATGACAACAAGCCTACGAGGGTCATGAGAGAAAGAAAGAGGGACCTATGGATTGGGTGTCATTACCCACACTCAAGTTTCCAATTTTTCATTTTTATATGACTATATTTCCCCCACTTTATTCTAGTGATGCAACAAAGCAAAATACTAGGATAAATGAAAAATAGAAAGCATACCTAAACTTACCTACAAGGGTGAAGCTCATGATATTGTTGTGATGTTGGGTTATGCATAGAGAGAGCACACTATGAAGTATAAATCTATAAATGAAAATAAAGAGTAGATCAGTTATTATTAGATATGTTATATCTAAAATAAGAATGTATAAAATCTAGGTAAGAAAGAGAGAAAGAGAAATGAAAGAATACACCTCATTAAGTGTGTGAACCAATAAAAAACCTATTATGATGATTATTAATGTTGAGTAATGATGGATGATGTTGTACCAAGATTAATATCATGAACAGAGCTAAGTGTTCAATTCCTTAAAAAGTGGCTCAAGAATGTAAAGGATATCCCTTTGGATCCATCACCCACTAAGTGAAGTAAGGTAGTCATGAATGTGTTTATCGATGTTTAGACTATGTGTCCAATCCCTCTGAATATGTGGCTCAAAAATATAAAGGCTAGCTAGACCTTTGGTTCCATTATTACCCCATGAAGTGAGCTATGAAGTAATATTAGTATGAAATGTAAGTCATATGAGATGGCTCCTAAATCCCATGAATGTACTATGATCTAACAATGTTAGTGTGGATATGCAAATGTATGCTAGAAACTAGGTGACTCTTGGCCACTCTGAAAGATGGAGATTAGGCTTATATGAAAGCCACTCTAAAACTAGGATTCTAGCTTATGTAGAAACCACTCAAGAACTCAAGAATGTGGAGGGTAGTCTTGTATGAAAGCCACTTCAAAATTATACCAACCACTTATAGATATAATAAGTCATGTAATTGTTTATAATGTTTGGACAATGCTAAACTAGGAAGGAAAAGAAACAAATATGTCACGCACATTACCCCCAATCATTGATGTCTAGAACATAGATTCTAATCTAGAAGTTATACCAACTACCATATCTGAAATTGGAGAAAAATGCCCCTACATCTCTAGATTCTTTGAGAAAAATGTGTACTAAAATTGTTGATTCTAAATTGGTCTAGTTGTATAAATCTATAGTTGAACATACCATTTTTCCCACTTTTAGAAATTTTGGGTTTTTTGCTATTTAGATAGGAGCACTAAAAATGGATAGTAGTGCCACTAGTGTTATATTCTAGTCTTGATGCTATTGTCCTAGGCCAAATCTGATGAATGTTTTAGATTCTTGACTATCTGCTTGGTCTGTTCTAGTTGGTTTGATGTCTAGTTACTATTTTGAGTGTTCTAAAATTTGAATTTTGGTTGATAAGAGCTCTGATCTCTATGACAAAACCCCTATTTATTGCCCCTTATTTTGAGGGTAGGAATGGATACCCTGTAATGATTTCCCTTAGAATAAAGAGATTTACAAGTGTGTTATGCTACAAAATATATGATATAGCAATGATAATTGATAAAATATCTCAAGATATATCATGCTTTGTATTGAGAGATTGTTAGATCGATAGGGGTATGCCTAGATAGATATATAAATGTAAAAGCATGTCCAATGTACTGAATTAGAAATAGAAGTGTTATTTTTTAATTTTTAGTTGTCATAGAGGAATGGAGCATGATGTCCATCATGGCATTTAGGAAGCAAGATAATGCATGATTTCAATCATGGCATTGCAAATGATAAAAAATAATCAAGTAACAAACACATAAGGCAAGAATCAAGAAATTTATAAGAGTGGAAAAGGGGCCAAACAAACAAGGGACATGGGCACATGTCACTCAAACTAGACAACAATCATACAAGGCATGTTCAAATGCCACATACACATACAACTAAAATAGGTAAGTTGGCATGAAATCCATAATCACATAGAAGAGTATAGGTAAGGGATGTTGGAAAATATCCAAAGATATACACATTAATAGAATCAAAATATATTAGCAAATGTCCTAAGGTGCATAAAAGACATAGAAATAAAGGACATTGGCAAATGTCTTAAGGCACGTATAGGATACAAACAAGAACTGGGAATACAAACACATCAAGCTACACTAAATATGAAGATAAATCATGTAAAGACTCAAAAATACAAGCATATCTAACTAATAAAAGCAAGAGTATAAAATTATGAAAGACATGTGAGTACAAGACTATGTATATGTAAATAAATACACAAGGGATATATACTAGTTTGTCGAAAGAGTAATCTATGTAAGCTAGTAAATAATGTACATCAACATGATAACTAGAGTATGTGGTATAGAAATAACATATCCTAGATGGTGTATTCATGTAGAAGATTCCCCCAATTGGTATGTATATTGATGTATGTCTTGATGTATAAGTAGGATGCTCCCTCAATGGGTAGAGTGAAGCAATCAAAGAGCTAGATGTCACTGCACACACTCAAAAGAGATTAAGTGAGCATGGTAATGTAGATAAATTGATAAACAATAGTATATAATAGTAGATGTAAGTCTAACATCATTGTATAAATTTAAAGCATGGATAATACATACAATTGAAATTTTTTTAGTGTTTTTGAGTTATTTGAATGATTTTTTTTTGGATTTTGATATTTTCTATTATTTTTGGTATTTTTAAAAAAATTATTATTTTTAGAATTTTTTATATAAGCTATGTATAATCAAGCATAAAAATTATGTATAGGTAAGATAGGAAAGGATGATACTAGCCTATGAGTCTCATGGGAAACTCCCTATCATGATGTCCTATATCAAGGAGAGGAAACATGAATGATCAGGAAGCATGATGGAGATGTTGAGACTGTGACTCTAAAAGTTGTATAAGTTGTAAATGCTCTAAAGTCTCTAAAGTGATAACTGATTATGGGGTCCCCCTATAACTCTATGAAGTGAATACAACTATAGGGCTCTTTGGGACCCATATAGTAGTAGGAGAAGCTCTCTAAACATGTACTCTATGTGTAGATGCATGAGATCTCAATAAGACTACACTAGGTGTGAACACTATAGTTGGAAGTTGTCTAGAATTCTAAAGCTATAGAGGTGTATGAACCTTCTATGTTGGTGATGAATGCCTCAACTATGTCTAAATCTATACGAGAGGAAGAACCAAAATTGGTGGAGCAACTGTAGTTGGTGGAGAAACTAGAACTAATGACTATACTGTAGAAGATGCCTCTGAAGTGGGGAGCGGATACTCATATGGAAATCCACCAATTATAATAACCTAATTATCATGAATGAATTTCATGCATCTGTGAACTACATAAGGGATTATAAAAAATTTCAAAATCTATAGTTGTCTAAGTAACATATTGAGAACTCCTACACTGGGAACTAAGTAAATGGTGTGGCCACATGTGTTGGGCCAACTTGTAGAGGAAGTACAATTTCACCCAATGAAATTTATATATGCCCCCTAAATCCACTAATAATTATGTCTATTAGGGTTATATCTTTATCTAAATATCCCAAATTCTATAGTAATTTCATAGTACACATGTATCCATTATTTATAAGAACACTATGAATAGGATTATTATGAATGTAAGCTCTGATAAAGAGTGCATGATAATCTAAATCATCCTCAATGATCTCCTGCTATGAGAAGGAGATGGAAGGTCTAGCTATAAATAGGTAAGTATAATCACCAATTTGTTTCTCAAAGGATGTGATTCAACTGAAGGTGTCATGTATTTATCTAGTGGGGGATGTGCAGGATATGCATGGTGAACCACTAATGTATCCCTTATGTCTTATTTAGAATGATATGGAAAAGGATATAAAAATATTTTCAAAGCTTTATCCTATGTTTTCTTTACCTAAGGAGGCTCAATTTAAGTTCTGAGATTAATATGATTGTCATCTATTAAATTTTGTATCTTATGTCTCAAATTGATGCATCTATCTATTGTATGGCATGGTGCCCTATAAAAATCATAAAATGCATGTTAATCATATCCTCATAGAAGAGGCTTTGTTGGGTCAACTTCCTAAATATAAGGGATAGATATGATGTTACATTCCAATAACTATTGTAAAACTCCAACTAGAGAAATAGGTAAATTGGTAAATGTATGCCGAGGAGGTACTGATAAAACCAAATGATTTAATAATTTTAGGAATATTTGTGTATTTATTCCTATTTTAGTTAAAGGGTCTAAGTAGTAAAATCAGTCAATAATTATTCCATAATTAACCTACTAATTTATTAATTCTGATTATTATTTAGACTTTTTAAAAATGTCAAGTGAATAAAGAGAAATCAAACTTAGCTTAAAACTATGTAGATTTGATTGAGACAGAGGTTGATATTGACTATCAAAGACTAAGAGGTTGTCAAAAACTAAGAGCTAAACATCATTTTTTAATTGTATAATATCACCAAAACTATATAAGATTGGCACTGATGCTATATTCCACATCTATTATTGTTGTCCTATTGATCTAAGCTTTTTGGGCTTTGTTTGAGAGGTCTGTGTGACCCTATCTCTAAACTTTTGGTAGATAAAAGTCTATAGAGATCTTTATAGAGTAAATTTTCTCTTCAAACCCTATCTTCCATTTTAATTTAACCAACTCAAAACAAGAAAGGGGTTAGTGTGTGTAAGATGCATTAGACGTGCTTCACACCCTATGTGTGGGCACACTACCTACATATCAATACTATGAAGAAGGATCAAGCCATATGTAGTTCTCCCTTTGAAAGTGCTTGGTGTAATTATGATATCAGAATGCAAGGAAATTCTAAACTGGGTGTGCTTGAGATGACTAGGGAATGGTGTAAGGATTTGAATATGCTAGAAATAGTATTAGATGGTTATATGCAAAGAATAGGGAAATGTGCCTTATGGAAGTATGCTTGAATAGCATTGCTTGTATTCTTTTTTGCTTTATGATATTTTCCAACCCCTTTCCAAATGATCTTTGAATGGGCTTTTATAGAAAACCCCTTATTGGTCATGGATTAAATTTTCTCACACTAGGTCGATAAAAGATAAGGATAGAAAACTAGGAGTTAACCATTGGGGCCAAAAATGAGCTTGGAAAATAGTGATAAAAGCATACATGAGTGGAATTAGTTTTATAGTCCTAGTGTGGCACTATTTTACTAGGTATATGGGACCTAAGAGGATGGATTAGTCATGAAAAGAGGGTCCTAGCCTAGCTAGGATTAAATCTAAAAGGCTATAGATGACTAGAAATTAGTGAAAATAAGCCTAAGAGGGTCATGAGAGTAAGCAAGAGGGACCTATGGGTTGGGTGTCATTATCCACACTCAAGTTACCAATTTTCCATTTTTATATGACTATAGGTGGGCTCTTTAAAAATATGACATTCATTAGCTTGAAGGTGATTCGTACTTAGACCAATAATATCTTTGACTAATTAAGGACCCCAACATTTTTGGGTGTATTTACCTTCTTTTTCAAGAGTGTAGTCTAATTTAAGGACAATATCACCAACATTAAATATGCAAAATTTAAATCATTTGTTCTATTTTTTGGTAATATGAGCCTTGTAGTGGTAATTATGTTACAAAGCATAAATATGGTGCTCATCAAGGAGATCAAGATCATGAAGGGGAGCTTCATGTATATTTTCATTGGGTATGATACCATGAAGAGAAAAAAATTAGTTGGAGGACTAATTCATAACCATATACTAGAGAGAAGGACATTACCCCAGTGACAATGCTTATGCTAGTGTGATAATCCCAAAGAATAGGATAGAGATGAAGGTGACAATATGTGTGGGATTCATGAATTATCTTTTAGATAATTTTATTAAGAATTATTTTGGTGGCCTTATCTTGGCCATTAAATTGTGGATGATATGGTGTGGAGAATTTTTGATTGAATTTAAATTTAGCACAGAGTTATTTGACATCTTTATTTTTGAAATTACCACCTGTATCTAAAATGATAGTATAAGGAACACCAAAAATACAAATGGTTTGATTAATGATGAATTTGGAAATAGTGGTACTAATAACATTAAAAAGGGTCATAGCCTCAACCTATTTATTAAAATATTCTATTGTTATGATTATAAAGGCATGCCAATCATGAGATCAAGGTAATTTACCTATGAGATCTAATCCCCACATAGAGAATGGCCAAGGAGATTCTATAGTCTAAAGTATGATTAGAGGTGAATGAATTAGATCATTCTAAAGATATAAAGGAGTACACTTTTTAACAAATTCAATGGAATCATTTTTGAGAGTGGGCCAAAAGTATCCCATACATAAGCATGTATGGGCTATAACATGTCCACTATAGTGGCCACCGTAAATTCCCCCATGTGCTTATTTGAGAATAGGAGTATCATCTTTCATAACATAGTGGTTTAAGTTACCTTCAGCATTACAATAATATATGATGTTATATCAAAAGATATGCTTAAAATATTTCTTGTGAATGTGAGTCTTTTCATGGGAATCAAGGTTTAGAGGATAATTTTGGTGTTCTAGGGATTGAATTATATCTTTGTATAATTGACTTCATCAAAAGGTGATGGCCTCAATGTGGAATATAAATTAATATTATTATGGGATAGAATATTGGGATTTTCTTTTTTGGATAAGAAAATCTCAGAGATCATTAAGAACTTGGTGTGGATGAAAAAGAGATGATGAAGAAGCAAGGGAATCAGCAATGGAATTTTGTTCTCAAGGGATAGGTTCATGTTAAGAAGTGTTGACATTGATGTCAAGGCTAATTTCATTGATTTTGATGTTGATGTCATGATGTCAAGATGCATCTAGCGAAGATTTATGATGAGTGTTCTTTGAGGTATGATCTTGTATGTTTGATGTGACAAGGAAGCCATGTGACAAGAGAGAATTTGAAGATAAGAGAGAATCTGAAGTCAAGAGAGAATTTAAAGGAAAATAATGTCTCTTATATTGGTTGATGTCAAGGTTGACGTCAAGGGTTAGGTCATCTTGAAGTTATTAGTGTTGTCACAAAGAGGTATGATGGTCAAGTGAGCATTGAACAATAGTTGTGAGGCTATAGGTCTACATGAGGTCATGAGAAAATGTTGATCAGAAAAATATTATTTTAGTGGTATGAGAGTGTTTCTTAAATAATGTTCTTGTTTGATATCATTGAGGTAATCATGTTTGAGTACTAGTTGTTGAGTACAAGGTGTTTTGAGAATCCTAGTCTAGACCCTGTGAGAAGGTGTGCATACTGAAGTTTGGTGAAGTAAGTAATAATAAGCTTGTGATAGGTTGTTTTGAATATTTTTATCATGTAATTAAATTATAGATACTTTTAGAAGTGTTCAATATTAGTTGTCAAGTTTTAATTGCTTAAGAAGCCTAGTAATCACACTAGTTATGCATGTAAAGTCCTTATGAGAAGATATGAGTGTTTTGACTTGGTAATATGGATGTAAATATTTATGAGAGGTTTTAAGAGTTTATTTTAGTATTTTAGAGTGGTGAATAGTACATGGAAAGAGGCATAAAGGTTAATTTTAAGGCCTAATATGGTATGTAGGTCAAGATCTAAGCAAGTAAAGAGAGAGAGAGTGTGGCCTAATGAGGGGTCATGATCATATTTCAAGATGTTTGAGATCATGTAAGAATTTTAATAGGTGAGGTATGTTATTTCATGTTTTTTCATGCATTTTTAGGTAATAGTTTAAAGTAAAAGGCATGAAAAGTTGTTTAAAAGTCTCTCGAGTGCTCTTAATGAAGAGTTCTTAACCTAATAAGCTATTTCTTGTGATTATTATCTTGGAAACCCTTTGCATTGGAACCTAATATATTCATGGTATATGGGTAATGGTCCTAACTCAAAATTTTAGGCATTATTTTTTGGATTGAGGGTTTATACTTTATGAATAATTATTAAGAATCGAAATAGGTTTAAACCCTCTTAGAACCCTAATAAAGAGCTGATGTTGAATGTGTTAATAAAAATTTATTAGGATGGATTGTTATGATTAGGTATATATTTTATCTTATTGTATACTCTCCTAAGTATCTATAAGAGGTATTGGTTAGAGACAGGAGAGAAAAAATGTTGAGTTACAGGCTTATTTCTAAATAATTTATTGTAGCAATCAAAGTTGTCCAAGTTAAAGTAATAAAATGGATGGAGAAGTAAGGTAGAGACTAATTTTTTATTTCCATGAAGGTTTATTGATAGGTTATATTCCTAAAGTATGCTAAATCAGTCATCCAAGTTAGCCAGTTGCTAACATGCCTAATGGTGTAAACAATAAAAAAAACCCAAGTAGTAGTAAGAAGATGATTAGGAATGTGTTTTCATGAAATGATGACAAAACCAATTACATATATATGTTTTTCAGGAATTTTAATACATTTTCATGTTTGGTATAAGTTTTTAAGGTTAGTAAATATAATTAAAAAGTTTCTCATAAGTTGACTTGCCTAGTTCAAATGAGATAATGAAATATAAGGTCATGAGATTAGTCTGTAAGACCAATATTTGCCATTTGAACATATTACATTTATATTTCATAATGCTATAATTATCTCATAGGATCATATACAATCATCATAATTCATTTAATATATCTATACAGGTGTTGGAGGTTTGAGTCACCATGACTAGTCTTTGGAGATGACTGGTAGTTCTGAGTGAGTGAATTACAGAGGTGTTTTTGAGGATATATGCACTAAGTTAAAGTATATAATTCATATGGTGTTGTTTTTAATAAATTTAATTTAATTTTAATTCTTTTTTAAATCTTGGAAGTTAGTATAAGAGGTTGAAAAGTTGAAGTCAAGATGGCTTGTCTAGTTCATTGAAGACTATGTGAGATAAGGTTAGAAGATTGATCTACAAGACCAATGTTTGATGTTATAAATTATGATTTTTGTGATCTAGTTTGTTATAAATATTTTATATAATATTTTTAATGTATTAATAATCATTTAAAGTTTCCTTTTAGGGGTTGGATGTCAATTAGTTTCATGACTGGCTTTGGACAGTCTTGGTAGTTTTGAGTGAGCATATTGAAGAAATGAGTTTAAGCCTTTTTGTCATGAATTGAAATGTTTCAAGAATATGGTGATGATCATAACGTCATATGGACTCTATCTATGCACTCGGTTGATCATTTTTTAGTAATTTAAGTTATTTTGAGCTTTAGTATTGAAAGGCATATTTTTGGTGTCCATAGGCCTAATAGGACTAAGTACTAATGAGGGATTTCAAGTAATGATTTATTGTAAAATATATTTTTGAGCCTATAAAATATCATTGTGGTATATTTATTTATTATATGATATTTTATTTCCATTATAGGTGTTTTAAAGTGTTCCAAGGAAGGGAAAGCGTATTGTGTCCTAAAGTAGACCTAATAGAATTAGGTCTCCACGAGACCTAAAAGTGAAATGAGGTATAATAGAGTTATGATAGACCAAAATGGAAGAAATATTAGTTTGAATCATTTTTATAATATGCCTTATTTTTTATATTATATGTTCCTATTATGTCTGGAGTTTGAAAGTGTTCCAAGGAAGGTAAAGTGTAATGTGTCCTAAAGTAGACCTAATGGAATTAGGTCTCCATGAGACTTAAAAGTGAAATGAGGTATAATGGAGTTATTACAGAATAAAATGGACTCAATATTAATTTTAATCATGTTTATGAGATTTTCTAATACCAATTAGTTCCCTAACCTAAGAATTTAAGGATGAATAGCTAAATAAGTGGCATATAAATAAGGAATGGTATATATACAACGTAGTTTAAGGCCTATTGATGTAAGTAGAGTGTAAGAAAATGAAATGGAAAATTATTGAGTAAAATTAGGTATTATAGACCATAATAGGGATGTATATGATATGTAATGAAGATTTGATAGTGTGTCTACATATAAATATCAAGGTCATATGAACAAATCAGTCTTAAAGAGACCTAGTTGAGTGAATAATCCTAGAAGATAGTTTGAGAGAGATAGAAGAGTGAGAAGAGATAAATAAGGTGATCATCATATATTATGTGATAAAAAAAAAATTGAAGGTGATCAAAAGGTTCATGTGGTTGAGCTGGAACTAAGTGATTGAAGGGGTTGGTGCCTACTTGCAGGTTGTTGCTTGTTAAAGCCTAATTGAGTGGGTGTTTGACTAAGTTGGGGTTGGTGTTCCATGTGGAGTTGGAGATTCACTAAATATAGTTTTTATATTATATTAATATATTCCATTTATAGATATCAGTGGTTTTCTTCCACCTGAGGGTTTCCCACTTATATGATGTGTTCTTGTGTTTCACACATTTTGGGATAAGTATATATGCTTACTAGATTTATAAGATTTCTTGAATGGTTCATGTTTACTTAAGGGAACTTGATTGAAACGTTTTTAATATTTATTCACCCCCTCCCTCTCATTCATTATGTTTCTAATAGTTTAATGGTGAAATAAATGAAATCTTTAGTGAGAGCAGTTATGATTTGATGATAAGAAATGAAATTCTCACTTTTGCATTGGTAATCACCATTGACTTGGTGGAAAATGAGTTGGGAGTCACCTAAAGCATGAAGATATTGGATATTTAAATCAAGGGATACTTATATGCCTTAGATTAAATCTTCATACTCTACCATACTGTTAGTAACATTTAATGTTAGGAAAAATACTAAAGGGATGATTTTACCAAGATGGCTCATGAGGATACAACCTACCCCAACTCCTTGAAGGCATTTATCATCATCAAAATGAAGGATACAAGTATATTCATATAGATTGATATTAATTTCAAAAATTTATTTGTTTGATAACTACTATTGGTTTAGTAGTATCAGGGAAGATAGAGGACTCGTCAAGATTACTTTCTTACAGCTCAGTAGTAAAATTGTGAAATTAATTTTTAAGGGATATGGCCTAGTTAAGACCTTTAATGTATAGAATATTTTCATGAAGAATATTATTTTTAATGTGGTTGGTATCTTGAATAGGATATGTGGAAACTATATTAGTAATAATTTAGAGTTCAAATTCCATGAGAAGGATCATCTACTTGCTAATTTTGTATCTAGGAAGAAAGACTTTGGAGAAGAAGTGACAAGGGGATCAGACTGGATGATAACATAAGTGGTTCGATAAAACATATAATGTATAATTATTTAAATGGAAAAATATATAGAAAGGTAATCATGATCAAATTTTGTGTAGTTTTTTTCATAATCAATGAGGCCTCAGTTGATTTAGTATATGGAATATTCCCTACTAGTATCATATTTTTAAACAAGCATTACCCCAACTAATATAGGTATAGAAGATGTATATAGGATCAAAGGGTGATAATTTGAAGGAGGATGAAGATTAGGTGGGTGAAGAAATGATTCTTCATATTATGAAATTCTTTTTGGTAGGGATCCATCCATTCTAAATCATTACCTTTCTTGAAAATATGATTGATGGAATAGATACGGTAAGCCATTTCAAGAATGAATCATCTAATTTCCCAAAGTTTACCAAGGTAAGTGTGAATGTCTAGAATGGATCAAGGGATGAGAATGTTGATGATAACATTAATCTTGGCTAGGTCAACATCTATGTCATGAAGGAAAACTAATAATCCTATAAATTTTCTAGATGTGACATAAAAAACACATTTTTATGGATTTAGTCTCACTTTATATCTAAGAAGGTAGTCAAAGATGATGTCAATATTATAAAGATGAGTCTAGAAACTTTTGGATTTAGAAATGAGGTCATCCACATAGGTTTCTATAATTTTGTGAATAAGATCATGAAATAAATGAGTCATTGTCCGTTAATAGGTAACTCTAAAATTTTTGGGGCCAAAGGGAATTTTAACATAGCAATAGGTGCCCCATTCTATGTGAAAGTTATCTTATGTCAGTATTTTGGGGTAATGTGAATTTGGTTATAACCTGAGAAATCATCCATAAGAGACAAAATTTCATAACCATCTATGGAATCGATAATGGAATCAATTGAATTGATAATGGCATCAATTGAATCGATAATGGCATCAATTGAAGGTAGAGGAAAATTATCCTTAAGACAAGAAAGATTAATACTAAGGAAATCAATGCAAATGTAATTGACCATGGTGACCGTTTTCTAAACATGGACTATATTATAAACCCATTATAAATAGTTCATGGGTTTGATAAACTTAGCATTAATAAGTTTCATCATTTCTTTATGTCATAAGGTGGAAACTTTAGGTGGAAATTTCCATTTCTTTTAACACACATGCTTGGCATTAGGATAAGTGATAATATTATACACAATAATCCTAGGGTCAATATCAGGCATCTCGTCATAGGACTAGACAAATATATTATGATATATATCAAAAAATAAGATAAATTTATCATGCTTAGTAGGTGTGAGTTTGTGAGAAATTGTAATAGGTCAAGTGCATGATGAAGTACATATTCAATGTGAGTAGTCTATTTAATAAACATAGCATTTACATATTGGAAATGATATGGTTAATTAGGTAAAGAGGAAATTGGATTTGGTTTAGGGCCAATGCTAGAAATTACTTTTTTGAAATAAGGGGCTTTATTTTTGAAATTATTGAGTTTATGATGTTGTCAAGGAAGTTAAGATTATCGAGCATGAATCAATTCAAGAATGGCTTCATCACTAGGCAAAAAGGGAAGAGGACCCTAATACTTGACATGTACTTCAAGATCGATAATTTTATTATGATGGTGATCATTTTTAGAATGTATTTGATGGGTATCTATGGACTTGGTGTCTAATGTAATATTGGGAGTAGATTGAGTAGGTTGATCAAATGAGATTGGTGTATTGTTAGTTTCTTTGATGGGGGAAGAATCAAATTCAATGATGGGATTGTAGGTGGTAGAGAACATGAAATAATTTCCAAATGTTTGGAATGTAGGATTTATTTGACCACCCAAGGAGTATTAAGAAGTGGAGGATTAATGGGAGGTACATGACCTTTAGGAGCTAATTCAAAATTTGTGGAAATGGTGTGAACATCATGGTTGAAATCATGTATTATAGCTAAAGTTATTTGATAATGTTGAACATCCAAATCTCAAGATTAAGCTTGGTCCATGCTTGGAAAAATTGTACATGCTTGAGATTTAGGAGGAGTTTCAGAAGGGGAATTTCAAGATCATTGAATTTGCATGGAGACATGATTATTAGATCTAGGAATAATTTGGTAACTCCATATATATTAAATGTGAAGGAATATTATTGATAAGAAGAGTCTTGAGTATTGCATGGAAGGGTAAAATCAGTGATCTCATCAATGAGAGGAATAATGTGATCATGAGGTAATAAAGAAGGAGGAAACCACTCCAAGATATAGGGAGGTAACTTATTATTATGACAAGTATGTTGAAATTCATTAGGTTCATCATCATCTAAATCAGTAAGAGTGACCTGTAAGTCTGGATTGATGTTGATGAATTTAGGTAAGGGAGCATTGTTGATTATGGGATGGTAGTAATGCAAAATTGAGATTTAGGATTGAAAATTTAAATACTCCAAGGGTTGGGATTGGCCTCATGTTTATAAAAAATTTCCATTATGTAGGAATTTTATGCATTAGCTACCAAAAAAGGTGATGGCTTTGATTCTATAAGTGCAAAGGCAACCTAGGAGTATGTTATAAGATAGGGGTAAATCAAGAACCATAAGTGTAGTTCTAATATTTTTAGGTCTGATTATTTGGGTAATCCAAACACAACTGAGTGGATTTTGATTAGTTTTATCAAATCCATGATAAGTGAGTTGGGTTTGCTTGAGATGATCCTTATTATAGGCAAGTTATTGGATGAGCCACAAAGATGTCACATTAATACCAGACCCTTCATCAACTATAAATTTATGAAAAAGGGTAGTATTAATGGCTATTTTAATGAATAGCTATGGGTCATTAGTGTGGAAAAGGATCTCATCATTAATCATGTCATCTTTAATAAATTTAATAGAAGTCTTAGAATAAGGACAAATAGATCCATTAATATGCACATTGATAGGTTGAGGCTCAATAAAGGGTGGTTCTTCATCTATAGAAGATGGATGTTTAATTTATTATAATTGTTTCATGAGGAACATACAATAATAATGGGAGGTATGAACTAACTCCATAAGATTAATCTTGTAAGGCATGGAGCTATGTACTTTGAGAAAGTTCCAATGAAATTTAGGAGAAAAACTAGTGTAGGTTTTATAAAGTAACATAGATTTTGAAGGAAAAGAAGTGGTTGTGGGTTCATAAGTAGGAGGGGGTTCCTCATTAACTTCTAAAGATAAATGAGTGGTTGTAGTATCTTTGAGAATTTTCTCTTTCAATGATTATTTCTTAGGTTTAGTGATATGATCTTTGTGAGCTGGTTTGCAATGATAATTGACCTTAGCTACATTAATATACTGAGATTTGTTAAAATATTGATCATAGTCATCATCAATAGCACAAACATCCTTGGTATTTTTTTGAATAGTAGATGTTCGAAAGGATTTTTGGTTATTATAATAATAAGCTTTGGGCATTTATTTTTTCTGAGAAGTGGTGTATTCTTATTGATGAAGTTGGATCATGGATTCATGATTGAAGGAATAACCAAGCATATAAGTGATAGAAAATTTGGTAATGCCTCAACAAGTTTCATGGGAATGACCATGGAATAAATAATATTGATTAGGATCATACCATTTAGGAGGATTATTAGGATAAGTAAAGGGTTTAGAGGGTGTTAAGAATTATTTCATTTGTTGCACAATTAGTGATATGAGAGAAGATGGGGGATTATTAGCTTTGGCATTTACTAGTTTAAATTGAGGAGTATTTCCAATGATGGTATTAGTATAAGTTTGTAAATATCCCTTAAGGAATTTGGTATTAGGTTTAAATTGCTTCATGAGGAAGTCTTGACATTTGGCTTGGTCAATAACTTTGTTAATCATTTTAGGGGTAAAAGTTTGAACCTTATATTTAAGTAAATGAGTTAAATCAGTTGTAAAGAGTTTGAATAGATTATCATTATTAATGTTGTGGTTGGCCTTATGGGATAGAGATTTACATTGTTTGATAAAATCATGAGCTGATTTGATGTGAGATTACTTAGCATTGACGAAATGGATAAGATAATTTTAAGAAAGGTTGTTATGTTGAAACTTTTCAACTAGAGGATTCACTAAATATTCAAGTTGCCAAAAGAAATGTTGGGGAAATTGGTTGTACCATTCCAATACATTTCTAGTGAAGGTTTTAAATAGAATTTTAGTTTGGTGAAAGTATTAGTTTAGATCCACTCTTTATAGAGATTGTCAAATACTTTTAAAAAAGATGTAGGGTATTTAGTCCCATCATACTTGATAGTTGGAGAGATATTACCAGTATATGATGAAAGGATCTAAAGGCTCATTTTGTATGGTATGAATAATTTTTTAATTCATGATAGCTTGAGGAATAACATTTCTTGAGGCATCTCTAAGAGGTGGAGGAATAAAATTTAGATTACCTTGAGGATTTAGAAAAACACCTCCCAAATGACATTATAGTTGCATCATTTGATAAGTTTTCATTATGTTCATTTGATATATGACTTGTGAAATAAGTTGAGTTATACCAATTGGTGGGTTCATGTTTGTACAACTCCCCAAATTGGTATTAGGGTGAGGGTTATTGGAAGGTGGATTACCAATGGGTTATTGGATAGACTTATGTCAATTTCACCCACATTATTGTGAAAAGATTTAAGATGAGAAATATATTGATAGGTAAAAAAAGGATCATATCTACCTACTTCATCTTGAGGTGTGATTTGAACCATGTTAAAATCCATAGATGGATGGGAAGAGGTACTCTAAAAGTGAGGTTTCTCTTAGGAGGTTAAGAGAGGGAGAAAATAATACCCCACATAGTGTCTAGATGGATTTAAGCTATCCAAAAAGATTATAATAGGGGATTTCATGATGTTTGATGAAATTAACAAATCTCAAGCAAGAAGAGAGATAAAAATTAGGGATAGAGAACTAGTCAACCAAACAAAAGAGCAAGGTCAGCAATCTGATACAAGGTCAATTAAGTCAACTAGGTATTATTAAAAAGGGGACTAAGAAGAGTATAGAGTCTATTAGGTTGATTGTGTATTGATAAATAGAGAGTATAAGAGTAAAAAGTTGATCATGTCAACTATGTACTATTGTATAAAAGGTAGAAGAGATGGATAAGAAGTAGATAAGGGTACAAAGTTGTACAAGTTGACTTTGTACTACAAATAGGGTATGAAATTGAGTTGATAAGGATATAGTGCCAACTAAGTTAACTTAATACTGTAACCTAACTATAAAAAAGGGATACAAATTCAGACAAGCCAACTCTATATTCTAGATAGGGTAAAACATAGTCTATAAGAGACTATACCAGATACAATGATAGCGATGCTAAAATAGGGAGAAATTTTTCAATAATTAAATCAAGAAATGGAAGGAAATAATTAGATCAATGTGAGTGATCCAATTGGGGCACACAACACAAAACCTTGCACCAATGTTAGTTAATGTAAGTTTTTTCAATATAACACACAATGATCAAAGAGCAAGCAATCAATGAAAAATTAAGTGTTAAGTGATCATCCTATGTGTTATGAGATTATTAAAAAGTGTTGTTTTAAGTGTGACAATGGAGTTGGTTGAAAATAGGAAACTAGAGAGCAATCGATGGATGATTTTAGGATATTTAGGCTAGAAAGGATCTATGCTATCAATGGTACTATCTTGGTATTTAGGCCTACCCATTCACTTCATAATCTTATAGTGATAAGGGTGTCGAGTGTTTTTCTTAACCATGTTTTTATAATTGGATAGAAAACCAAGTCAGCCTCCGCCTTAGTGATGAAATCCAAGTAGATAGGCCTTGGAAAGAAAAATTTTAAATATGTTTTGAATATTGTGTGATTTGGTAGTGTGTGAAAAAAGAGAAAAATAGTGTAAATAAATGGTAATTTGAAAACCACCTAAATAGACTATGTGAGATACTTTAAGCATGCAAATAACTAAAAATAAAATGTGACTTAATTACTAGCAAATAGTTGTTAATTCCTAAATTTAGAATGGTACAGAGTCAATTTAGATGGCATCATATGTAAATAGTATAGAACAGAGTAGACTAAGTAATTAATATTCTACAAAAGAAACATTATTTAAGAATAGATTTGAATAGGTAAACTCAATCTTTTAGATAGAAGATAGGCCACCTAACTAAGTCAATCAAGTCAACTTAGTTTGTTGTAAGGTTGTAGTTTTAAATACTACAAACTTATGAAAAACATAACTAAAATGAATTATTTAAATGACTAAGAGAGAAAGAGAGGAACCTTAATGGGTTGGAATATGATTAGGATTGAAAATTCTATGTCAAAGTGCCTTGAATGTTGATTTTAAGCTTTGTAGACTAAGTTGAGTGGTTCAACCTAGTTTTGCAAAACACTGTGTGCTGAAGTATAATATTATTAGGTCAACCTATTTAGCCTAGTTTGTTGATCTAGATGTTGACTGAGGGACTATGTTGGCTTGTTTAACATAGTTTGTTAATCTAGATTCTGATTGAGATACTAAGTCAACTTGTTTGACAAAGTTTTTTATCTTAGACTAAAGAAGAGTACTTTATAGACCTGTTTGATCTAGTAACCTAATTCTAATGAAAACCTAAACAAAAATAACATAGTCATTTTATATGACTATGTTTTAAACTTGTGTACAAAAATTTAGAACTATACCCACTAGTTCGATACATTATCACAAATATGGAAAAATAATGAAATGATATAAATGAAAGCATGAAAGAAAACTATAAGATTTAGATTTACTTTAGGTTCATCAAAATTTATGCAATGGGAAATATAATAGATCTATAAATCAGTCCTAGTCTAGAGAAAATAACCCTACTTACACTTATAATTGGGGATACATTAGATAATTAGGGTCATGACCACTATGGATCCACTAGACCTAGATAAGGGATATCTTACTAAAATAATATCACTAGGGAGGTTTCCAAAGCCTCCAGTCAGATAAAACTATGCAATTACCCTAATTATGTCCTATGTCTTCATATTCACTAAACTAATAACAAGTAAAGAAAAAATCTAATCTAGTTCTTACCAAAGCTTGTGGTACAAAGTGGGGGTTAGTAAACATGCATAAGAGAATCCTGATTAAGATATGTATAGGTAAAACCCTAATGCATGTAGAGAGCAATATTATTCAAAAGCCATTACTTATGTTACTTATATCTACTAAAGAGAGGAGCAAAGTTATATATACTTATATTGAAGACGAATCCATCGAGAATCAATCTCTCCTTTGGACAAAGGTGCTTCACAAAAGGTTGTTATGGTTTGTAAGGATCACTAATAATGGCCAAATAATCCAAAACTTCTCCACAAGACAAGATTCTTCTCCAAGTATAAACCCTAAGCTAAGACTCCTTAAGTATAATGGTGGAAGAGTAGATTGTAAAGAAGTAAAAATGAATAATTAACTCTTTTTATCTCTCTAATAATGGTTAAATGGATGTGTTTATATAGGTGGATCTAACTCTAAACCTTTTTGAAATTTTAGGCTAACAAGGTTGACCCAGTCAACCTAGTATTGTAATTGAAAAAATAAACTAAGTCATGGACTAGGTTGACCATGGGCAACCCTAATCCTTAATAAGCTTTATCAATAAGGATACAAGGTTGATATGGATGAATATGTCATGTAAACTATCAAAAAGGGGTTTAGGTTAGTGAAAGGGTTAATGAAGGTGGTAAATATTATAAGATGGTGCAAAATAGGAAGAAAAGCTTAGGGGAATGGTTTTAGGAGATGATTGGATTGATAACAAGTGTTATTAAGGGATAATAATTCTTCAAATCACCAATGCTCTTCCCACCCCTTTCCCAATCAACCCCTTAGGTCATATAATTAGAGAGATTAAGACTCAATGGGTTCCTTCAAGATAGAAAGAATCAGTAATTGATAAAGTTTGAATATATTATGTATACACCTTAATAAATTTAATACATATGGTCACATCTATGGATATTGATTTAGTTATACATATTGAGGAAGGGATCTCACAAGATAGACCACACTAGATATAATAGCTACTATTTGATATAGGATTCGATGATATTACCCATAGTCTAACATAGATTAGCTAGTAGATTGTCACCACAAGAAGGGAAACCATTTTGCCACTTCCATAGACTCACAAGGCATGATACAGACATGTTTGTATCACTTAAACATAAACTAAATAAATTTAAGGCTAAAGGCACTATACAAACTATACATCATCCACCTCCACATGCACCACCATTGATATGAGCCACTACATAAATATAAGCATTATGATAGATTCATCACTAACATAGATATTCATGACATGATCCATTGACTATAAAGATATTTATAGTAGGTAGATATCTTCTCCATATGGTTATAAATGAGGATTTTAATCCTAATACTTTCACTTTGAGATTTTCACACCATAATGGTCATCAAGAGAGTGAGTATACCATGTTACAAATTTTTAGGACTCCATTGGACATATTACATTGCCAATTGCATGTGGCTCAAAGGTGGCCAATATATTATTCTTCATTTTGAGTAGAGAGACTCATATATAGGTTACACTTGGTAGACATGGTTACAAGTAATGGATGTTATAGTTGATTAGTTAGACAAATGCTTGATATTCATGCATGATCGACACATGGTTCACATTTTACATGATGATATAGATGATAAACACAAGTTTCACATAGATACTATATATTCTATGTGGTTTACCTTGGGATCACATGAGAGGAATCTTACACAGTTGAGCAACATGTCATTCAAATGCATAGACTCAAGACTCATGTAAAGGATAAGGCCCCACTGATACATACATATTTTTATGATGATGATGATGATGATGATGATGATGATGATGATGATGATGATGATGATGATGATGGTGATGGTGATGGTGATGGTGATGATGATGATGATGATGTTGATGATGATGATGAGATGATGATGATGATGATGACTTATTTGAGTTTGGCCAAGCATAATATGTTATACTAGATGATCTTCCACCAAATCTACCATTTGATTATCCACATCTCATGGATGTGATCTTAGGTATATAGATACATTACACTTTTCTTGTTTAATGTTTCATTTACATTTCTAGTATTTACTTTTCCCTCTCACTCCCTATACATAGTTTATTTTCATTTCTTGTACATAGCTTATACTCAAAAAACACAACAATAACATAACATTTCAAAATACAAAAACATTCAAATATTTCAAAAAACAATAAATTCAAAGATTATATACATTGTTATGTTTACACTTCATACTACTTTTTAGATATTTCATAATTATATCTATCCTAATATAGTTAGTTTTTATCATACACATATGCTTCACTTGTTCTTGTCGAGTGCTTATAGATTCTAGATAGGACTCCATCCCACTACATTGATCTAGACCAGTGATCATCTACCCATTGAAGGAATTTACACCAACCCATGTTTATACATTTGATACATCCACCCACTTGGGGGCATCTCCTACATAATTTTTATAGCTAGGTTTTATTTTTACATATTATACATTCCAATTTATGTATTGATTTATCATGATATTGATCAATACTCCTCATTGACTATATTTGTTATTGACTATCACTAGTTAGACTCAATATATATGCATCCTAGCATCTATATAGATTTTTACTATATAGTTATATATGCTTACATTTATAGTTCTTAGATTAGACTTGATTATCCTTTGATTCTATGCCACTTCTCTATTTGTATACTTTGGACATGTTCCCATGCCCCTTGTTTGTGTTTTTATTACTCCTATATGTAGACATTTGAACATTTCTTGCTATGTGGCTCTATGCCAAATTGTTTTTTTGCTTGCATATGTGGGCATTTGAACATGTCCTTATATTTATTCCATCCTCAGATTTAGTGACATGTGCCCATATCCCTTATATTATGTCCCCTTGGCATATCTTTTGCATGGATTATGTTCTTGTATGTATGCTTCCTTATATGATTCTACACCATGACATTTGTATTTGCTTATTATACACACACCATTTTTTGATGTCATAAGGAATCTCATGCATCTAGTCTTCCTACTTGGGTGTTGTGATGGATATCATGCCCCATCCCCTAGGTAGTTACTCAGATTTACTACTATACACATTTATTACATTTATATTGACACCATTGTGTAATGTTAGATTATAACATACATCTTACATTACCTACTTATGTTTAAATTAATTTACATTTTGATGTTATGTTGTACATTATGTTGGAGTATCATGAATATGCTCTAGCTAACATATTTTTCATAGCTAATTCTTTAGAGGGAAATTATTACATAGGTTTCACAACTACCCTCAAAATAAGGGGCATTCACAAAGGTTTGTAATAGAGATCAATCTCCTACATTACTACTCATAGATACATTTTAGCACATAGGCTCAGTTTCATACATTAGACTTAAGGCACACAAAGAATAGAATAAAGACTTATATTAAATTTAGATCACTCAAAAATAAGACTAGGTAGACATTAACATCTAGATTAATACACTAGCACCATAAGGTGATACTATCCAACAATCCCAACATCAGGACAATTGAGAACATTCATACCAGTATACTAGGTATAGTATTAATTTATAAAGATATAGTCATAAGTTTGATAATTATGTTCATATTTAGCTCATATTCATTCATTCTACCTTAGATTCATCTTATATTCATACCAATTTCTTAGTTTTGGGGGCATCATGCATGGCATGATCACTCCCACATTTAGTTCAACTACATAGATTTAATTATTACATGCTCAATTCAGATTCTATATACTCAGAGACTAAATTAGGGGCATCTGTGTGGCACATAGTCTCCATATACTTAGCTACATATAGGTTAATCAAATGGAATGGCAAAATCCATGTCATTCTCTACATTATATATACTTACTATCACATTTTAAGTTGTCACTAGATTCATGCCTTACTCTATTTGTAGTGGTTGGGATTTTAAAGAATCCTAGAGCCTCTTAATATACTTAAATGGCCATAGAGATAGCATACACAATTATATTATACTCAATTAGATACTTTTAGCACTTTGAAAAATATATTTATAGATGCATGTACTTCACATAGGTGGGAAATTATGGAGTCATGGCCTACTTGAGTTCTTGAGCCACCTACATGAGAGGGTTAGACACACTTATAGTCTTATCCAAGATATCCACATAGATCAAGATCCACTGAGTAGGGGTGGGAAATAATGGAGTCAAAACTAGATTGATTTCTTGAGCCACCCATATGAGGATTGAGCAAACCATCAACTCGATCCAAGTTATTCAATGATATGATCACTATAAACACTCACACACACAAGTTATCACTAGGTTCATGTATTAGTTCATGTACCCAATGAGGTGTATTCATTCCTTTCCACTCTCTTTACTTAGCTTTACTCAATTACTTTATTTCAGCGTAGTCTTTTGCTTTTGATTATCTTAAGGATTGATTTTTGCATGTTTCATTGTAATTCATTGTTTTGGATCATGTTCCACATATGCAAACCTATATTTTCATACTTAGACTCTATTATGTGGGCTTCACTTCTAAGGTAAGTCTAGGTACACTTATTTTTCCTTTATACTAGTCATTTTTCTTTTTTGCATTACTATCATAAAGCAGGGGCAAATATAATCACCTAAAAGTGGTTATTGGATGTTAAGAGTGTCTCTTGAGTTACCCTATTCCTAGGTTATCCCTAGACCAATCTTAGAGACTTAGACATAATTTTCTAGTCATTGTGTAGACCACAGTCACCTATAGTTAGTAAAAACATTATCATAGTACTATCCTCTTAAATCCTAATTTAACTTACTCAGTAGCCTATAAGGAGGACATTAGTACCACATTTGAGACACTATAGCCACATGATGCTAGTGTTCCCAACTGGGTGCTACTATCCTTAGCCCTAACTCTTCCCAATAGATACTTTTTAAAATATGTGCAATCCTAAGGTTGAACTAAGCATATTTTCTTATCCACACAAGCAATAAAACTCTATAAATACAAGTCTAATTCACCTCTATTCACTAGATGAAAAATAAATGTAAAAGCACATTCAAACCAAAGACAAATTGAGAATAATTAAGGTATTTGATCTCTATTTTACCCTAATTTTGCATACTACCATATAAAATAGCCCTAATCCTAGTTTTTAAATATTTTAAATCTCAAGCACATTTAAGGTATCCAAGTCCACTCTCATTTTAGCATTCACTTGCACTTGCATTAATCACTAGGTGGGAGAACTACATTAGTATTGATCCCTCATCAAAGTATTGATATGTAGGAAACTCTCTTCATAATGGGGTATTAAAGATGTCCATCATATCCTACTAAGGAACACATAATTATTTCTCATGCCATACTTGAAAGGATGAATAGGGTTTGTATACTAAATTAAGCTTATTAAGCACAACATAGAAATCTAAGTTTCATGCATGAAAGAACAAGACTTAAAAACACAGCTATAGGTGTTTTAAAAAAAGAGGAATAGTCTTGCAAAGGGTACATTACTACCA
This sequence comes from Torreya grandis, assembly GCA_037957365.1. NCBI lineage: Eukaryota > Viridiplantae > Streptophyta > Pinopsida > Cupressales > Taxaceae > Torreya > Torreya grandis. The sequence continues at coordinate 328,318 of JARHVA010003346.1, read as the reverse complement.
CATGGAGGACACTACACAAACATTGTGATACTTCCCATACTGGGCATTATTATCTAGTGAGTAGATGAACACTAAAATCTTGTCGATGACACTCAAAATTACCTAGATCTCAACTTTTAGAACCTAGATCATTCACGATAGTCAATTTTAGATAAGTCTATCTTTATGCCTATTTTTTTTTTATTTTTATAAATTTAAAGAAGGTCAAATTCTATTAAAAATTTATACTTAATTATTTTATATTTATTTAATTGATTTAGACATCTTATCCCTTAAATCTAAACATAGGTTTTACATAGTTAAACCCCAAAATGTTAAATCATCATCTTCTCCCTAGATCTATATAATCTAATACACCTACTCTCTAATAACATGTATGTGGGATCATTTTTGGTGGTAACTATGTTATTTACTCCTTGGTTTGCACTTCTGTGACCTCATAAAAAATCTCATATATTAGTTGATCCACCTTAGGACCCATCCATTTCAGAGGGTCTCTTACACACACACATTACGTGAAGTATGTTAACAACATACTAACTCTCATAGAAATATAAAATCAAATATAAATCCATGACTTGAATCATTATTTATACTAGTTGGTAATCCTAATTGTCATGGGACTCTTATATGTTTTATTCTTCCTAGTCGTGGTGGTCTTGTATTTGTTAGGATCTCTCTACCTTAGGCTATCCCTATATGAGATGAGCCTTCTCATTAACTTGTTCTACATCCCTGAGATGAACTTACTACTTTTAGTCCCCTAGCTCCTCTTACAACCACATTTGGTATTAGTCCCTCTTCCCTTATTAGTCAGGCTTAATCCCCTTTTAGTGCTTTAGCCTATGGTATTGTATGCCTATATACCCCTTTTTTATTAACAATATGACCTCCCTAAGGAGAATCTCCACCTTAACATCCTCTACCCATGTTATTGACCTATATAAATCTTGTATGTAACCCTCTAAGACATCCACCTACATATCATATCATTGGCCAAACCCTTTACCTGAGAAAATTGATGCCCATTCATTATCCTTTACTAGTGATGAATATGACAAATATCTAAAAAGGGTCTTCATTTGGATCAGTGGTAGTCTCTCATAATCCCAAACTAGCAATAGCATATTTTATGTCATCTTTCTTGAGCCTTATTAGTGGATCTTATATAGTTTTCAATATAATCCCCCGAGGATGTACTAACCCCAAGCATACCTCTATCTTATCTCCACACCTTGGACTATGTTATTCCACAACAATGGTGAAATCCCTATGTTGTGTCTAGTTTATACTTTCCTAGCCAAAATACTTGTTATCACTATCTATAGTGATATTACCTCATGTTATCCCTACATTATCATGGCCATGTGATATGTGCACACCCTAGTCCATCCCATTAAGTATTCCCCTACAACTATAGCATCATGTACTAGTTGTAGTGACACTACTCCCCTTATATGATCTACCTTGTAGAGCTAGTAGACATCCTCTATCCTTAGGATGACTTATAAGTCCATCCCTAAGCAAAAATTATCTTTTTAGGTCCCATCAAAGCACCTATATATTCACCAATTCTCAAGATTAATGCATAAATTTTCATCCTACAAAACCCCCTAATTATCCTAGTTTAGTGCATCCACCTCAAATTCTAGCCATGTGGACACACTCTCTTAGTTATCCACCTCACATTATGTGTTCAAGACTACTAGTGGTGAGACATTTGTTAGCTAAGATGACTCTTCTACCTTAGGCACATTTACTCCCCCTTATGTATGTAGTCATGAACACTAAAATAGGATGTTTGTGTGTGTAAACCATGTAAAATATAAGTGTAAACCTATTATTTTACTTCTCTCATTTTTGGGTTTGTAGACTTCCTTATAGATCCTACCAAATTGTTTCTAAGTTTTTAAATCTTATGTCACATATTTCTTTGCTTTTATGTGTACTATATTAGGCCCAAGGTATAAGTTTTTAATAACCTATGGCATGGGTTTTGGTCATTTAGGTAAGCCCTATGGATTTATAGAACACCCACCATAGTCCTCCTTTTAGCCTCTCATTTTTATCTATAGATGTAGCTTCCCCTCTCTAACATTTTTCTTCCATCCATCTGTGGATTCAAGAAAAATAAGGTGAAAACACTTGTAGGGCCTCCAAAAACCCTCAAAATTGAAAAAATGTGTAAATTAACAATTATAAGACTTATGTATTCCATGATTCTTTATCCTTGTGTGATTTCATGTGTTTTAATCTCTTTGACATAGTTATTTAGGCTCTCTAGGATTTCTTATGGTCAGTGTTAGGCTGAAATGACTTGGAGAAGATCTTTTACACTCTTTTTACCCTCTCACTTCCTCTCTATTCATGATTTTTTGGCCCCTTTGTGTGTAGGTTACCCATAATTAATAAGAGGGTTATTAAACCTTCTCATTAAAGGTTTATTCTCATTATATATGTAATGGAAATAATTATTCCACTCTTTAAGTTTTGCTTGTGCCTCTCTTTAGACCATCCTGGTATCTTTGACCTCCCTAGTCTCTTGGCCTTTATACCCTATGTAATCCTTCTCAGATGGACCTAGGATAGAAGTAGAATTATGTTCTTATTTTAGTTAGTATTTTCCTTGTTTTTATTTTACCCCCTACTATCTCCCTCTTCTTCTATCATTATGGTTTCTATAGGTGTGTAGGTTCATGATTGTGGTTATTCAAGACTTGTTCTCGTCTTCTCTAACTAGTTCATCTTTAAAAAGACTTCTACTATCCTTATTCACCTCATACATATGGTTTGTGTTGGTCACCTCCATGATTATGTCTTGGTCATGTTATTTGTGTTGCTTTCTTGTTCCATATTTTGTCAAGATAGTCCTTCCATGGTGGTGTCATGTGTCATTGACCTCCATCATGGTGCACCATTTAGTGGTGATCCACACTGATGGTAGAAGTTAATGAAACCTACAACCTACCACTATGGATTGGAATATCAATGACCTATGGGGATATAATCTTATTACAAATAGTTATTTCCTTAAAGTGAGATAAACAATGTTATTAAGTATCACATGATTATCAGATCCCTGATTGATGCTTGTGCACTAGGTACATGTTATGTACAATTGTTATTTGAATCACTATTATCCATATCTTAGCTCAAAAGGGTATGGAACATCCTTATCTCTAATATTATCCCCCTCTTTGAGGAATTTTATGATTTACTCTACTCTTTTCATGACTTTTAGATCTCCCACATCCTTCATGTAGAGAACACTAAAATATATTCTCTAGTAAATGTCATATTTGATTTTATAGTTGGATGTTAGTTTTTGTCCCTTTTATTTAGGATTTGGATTATAAGCTATATTTTGATTATGTAGATTTCACATTGGTACCCATTAGATCACATCATTGACTATTTTTTTACTGGCATTCTGATTGGGTAAGTGTAGGTAATGTTCTATTTTTTCCTTTTTTATATTTCTTTCTTATTTTTGTGTGACTTTAAAGTACTTCAATAAAAAAATTATTTTATTGAAAACTAACTACTTATGCATTTATGGCATATATAATAATGACTCCTTTAACCCTACTCCTCCTAGTGATTACATATCTCCTCATCATGCATATTATTATCACTATGAGTACTATGTGATCCTACCCATATACTTGAAGAGATCCCCATTACATTGTGCACCCCTTTGAACCTCCCCTACACTCTATTAAATCTCTTACACTAAAATACCCTTTATGTGAAATGTAGATATACTTTGGGAGGCTGGATGGCCTAGGTCATTGATTTTGGAAAAAACATACAGCCTAGGCTACAAATTTTAGCCAAAATTCCATAACCTAGACCATAAGTCTTATACAATATGATTTTTTGTGTTATATCCATTAAAAAATGGTAAAATGGCCAATTTTTAGGATATATATTCTTTTATCTATCATATTTTACTTTAAAACATTCATTTTAACCCTCCTCATCACGTTTGGCTCTCTTGATCTTCTTGACTCTCTCTTGATTCATTCTCTGATTTTTTCTTCTAGTTATTCCTTATTTCACTCTTACTTACTCTTGGATTCTTTAGTTGGCATTAAACCTATTTTTTCCACTTGTATTGGCCTCCATGCCTCCTTATTTTTCCTAATTCACCTTCTCTCCTTGCTTTCTAGCATTGGTTTAGATAAGGATCTACATTGTAAATCAGTCTTCCTCCATTTTGGATCAAATTTGGACTCACAGTTGGTAGATTACTTGTATTGTGTTTGAGCATGATCTAAAGATACCTTATTTACAAGGTGAAACCTTTTATTTAATGTATAATATTTTACTTATTAGGGTTAGTGATTATATTTTGTATTTTAAATATTTGAACAAGTATTAGCATAGTTTTTTGAAGTATTAGAATCTTTCACTTTGGCATATTTATTAATTTATTAGATTTACATATTTCTTAAACATTTTCCTTACTTGGCAGTGATTAATTTTTCAAATATCATATTACATTTACATGTTTCACCATGTATCTACTTGTCATTATGTGGTTATACTAGTTACAGATGCATGCATCCTTTGTGTGCTTGATTACGTTAACCCTAACATGATTTGCAAGTTCATATTTGGTTTAGTTCATACCAGTAAACTAGAATGCTACCTTAGACCTCTAGTGGTTTCCTATTTCTTTTAGCCTACTAGGTGTTTTATTTTACCCCCTCTACAAAACCTTGGAGACTTGTTTATATTTTTGGAGCTATAATTACCAAATAAAACTACCAAGGGGAAACATGGTTTCATCGACCCAAAGGTGTACTCCTTCTTTGTTCTCTTTTCTTTCAATTATTTCAATTTTCATAATATATGCACTAATTACATTATAGCATGTTCTTGGTTGTAAGTAGTATACAAAATTTAAATTCAAATAGGGATCAAGTCAAATAAAGGTGTGTTTTACACACCAAGGTACACATTTATTTCCTATAAACTAATAATTTCATCTTTATGAATTATTAGTTTAAAGGGGGTAAATATAGATACTAAAATCTAATTTTTTATAAACTAGTCTTGTGCACTTGGAAAATATCACTTATCACTTAACCATTTAGTTCAACACTTTTATGTTACCAAAAGGATCTTATTCACCATCTCCCTATACCTAAATATTTATCCTATAGTCTGACCATGATATTCTAATTACCAAGATCACTTATAATCCATAGTCTATATAAAAATAGATTAATATCCTACTCTTATAGTTACAAATATTTAGAAAAATTATATCCCCCTAGACATTACCATATACACTAGGACACTATTATCTTTGGTAGTCTCCCAGGTCTGTGCTAATATTTGAGTCTTACAAAAGGTAAAAATTAGAAATATTTTAACATGTATGGGTTACCATATTTTTCTTAATTGACCCTCCCATGAGATCATTTCAAAAGGTGTGGTATAAATATAATTAAAATAACATTAATTATTATCAATTACTAATCAAGCACACATCAATATTATACCAATAAAAATCACCTCTTGACCTTTCTAAGTTTCACTATTCTTCCTTGTTTTAAAATTAGTCATAGGAATAATATTATTACAAGTTTGAAGTATTCAAATAGTATACTATGAATAATATATGTCAAATTACAATATATATCACTACATGTAATCACATATAGCATATTTTACAAATTTTCACTTAGAAACCCACATAAAGGGGACAACTACATCAGTCTAAGGCCTATATAGAATATTAGCTATGTAGGCAAAACTCACTACAATATGAATCTTTGAGGTCAAATCAACTTCACTTGAGCCCACCAACCCCTATTTTATAAGGTTTTATGCCTTAATCATAGGACCTAGGGATTTAAGCTATATATTAATTTCAAAACCTATGCAAAAGATCTTAATAGAGAATATAAAAGGTAATAATAAACCCTAATAGGTATAGTTTGTCACTCCAAAAAAGGACCTATATTTTTTACTGGATAAAACTGTCAAAATTGGGATCAAAGGGTTAATATCAGTGTCCATATTTTGAAAATAGTGTCCAAGTTGATAGAGAGCTAAATTTTAGAATTTAATGAATTAGTCTAAGTATCAGCATGTCTTATCCTATATATATATATATATATATATATATATATATATATATATATATATATATATATATATATATATCATATCATATCTTCTTTTGCATCAGTAAATAATCTAAGTTTTGATTCTTCTATGTGTTCCAACTTTTAGAATATTTTTTGGCATTGTACTTAATATATTTAGAATACTTTCACAATTCGGAATTGTATTATAATATTATGAATATAAATTATTTAATTAGATTGATTTTAGAATGGTTTATCCATTTGTTTGATTAAGCTATTCTCACCCTAACACTTTCCAAAAAAGGGTTAAACAAAGTTGAAATCTTTGGATGAACTATTCCATATATTCAAAGAACATGATGTTAAATTTCTTATTTTGAATAAAATTAAGTATACTTTAAGTGCTCCTACTTAAAATTTTAAATTTTAAAGGAAGGTAAATTATAAGAGTAGACCAAATGAAAGCAAGAATTAACCTTAATTTATATCTAATGTTATCTCATAACCAACACAAAATATTTCAAATAATATTTGCCAAGGATCAAATAAAATAACATTGAAAACAAGTAATGGAGCAATGTTACCTTACCAAAGTGATTAAACCAAAAATCTAAGATAAGAGGTTTGATAAGGGAGAAACTATCAAATGGATAAAAACTCACAATATTATTAGAATTCTTGTAACAATGAATATCTAGGAATATAATAACAAGAAGATAAGAGTGAGAGAGAGAATGTATTTAGGATAAAATAACATCACAAGGATGTAAGAGAAGTAGTAAGATTGTACCACTACCAAAAGGTAAGAAGAGAGGACAAAAAGATCTCAATAAATAGAGATAGTAGGAATAAAGTGTTACATGTGTAAGCTTCGACATGGGTGCCAAGTGTCCCTAAGAATATTGTAATTGAGGATGATGTGTGTCCTATGTGGGGGGAGTTACTTGTATAAGTAACTCTAAATCCTAAAAGTGGACAATAGAAGTGAGTGACACCTCATAAATTAGATTAAATGCATTTATAAATATAATAAGTTCACACATAAAAGAAGACTTAGGATAAACCTAGAAGACTATAGGAAGGACCTAAACAATGTTAATTCACCAACACTCCCCCTTAATCTTAATTTGGGGTTATAAAAGTTGAGAAAAAATTTTAAAAATAAGGAAGAGAATTGAAATTATAGAATACTTCTCCTTAATCAAAACTTACTTCAAGAGGAGTTATAAAAGATCAGAGGTGGTGTCATTAAAAGTCACAACAAGGATGAAAGTGTGATCACCAAGAATATCCAAAATCCTCTTCAACCAATGTGGTTGATCCATAATGGAACAATGAATAACAAAGAGTAATGATCCATAAAACCTACAAGACAGACAAGCTAGCACCAATCTTTCAAGTTAAGTAACAAATATGCCAAAAATATAATCTACATACATAATGTAATAAAGGTAGATGTACAACTAGGCAATTTTTATATAATTACAACTTTCATCATAAAGTGTAAAAACTTGCATGAAAATAAGTTAGTCAAAAAATCTCTATATAAAGAATATATTCTTTACAACAACAAAAAAATAATGTAAAAAATATGATTTAATCAAAATGGAGACAAAGAAGATGTGTTGATAGCAAACTATATGCATTGATAAGCAATTAAAGAATCATTACATGAAGACACATCATGAAAGTGATGATGACTAGATTGTTCCAAGCTATAGAATCTCAGGTGTTGACAACAAAGCATATCATAAAAGGAGGGATCTATAAAATAAAGGGTTATAAATTGATTTGCAAAATAAATCAACAAATATTATATATTACATTCAAAATTATTTATATTTTTATGAATAAGAAGCCTTGCATATATAAGCAAGTACAAATATGGATCAAATCATCCTAACTAATGTTGGATAAATTCATAATAGGAAAAAGACAAAAAGTGCCTAGTAAACATGAGTAACCTACTCTAACACCCCCCCCCCTCAAGTTAATCTAGGGGTTAAAAATAGCCAAAAATAAAGTGACACATCCATAGTATGAGTCCTGACAATAAGGCTTAAATGAGTACTCATGTATAATATATCCATGAAGTGGAGAAAGAGATAAAACCCATAGGAAATAAAACTCCCCAAAAAATGATGTAAAATAAGGAAGTAAGGACTCAATATGGAATTTTTCCAAGCATAATTGTCATCGATACTAAATTTGATGATACTTCAAGTTAAACTCTAAAGATAACCAATGTTGATGTTGAGATCCTCAACTAGAAGACTTTAGAAGCTTCATCCACATCAAATAATGTTTTTTCATATTACCAAAGGAATAACAAAAATATTATAATGGAATTATACCCATCCCATAATGGAATATGAAGGAGGTAGTAGTATAAATATCTTTGAATCACAACCAAATCAAAAGTGTGGCATAGGTAGAGTAAGATCATGCATAAGAACTATATGTAATTTCATAGAAATGAATTGATTATAAGAAAGACATGAAACATTCACTAAAATAGTGTCCATGGAAAGTGGAACATAATTCTCAACAAGTGTACACTCATTTGAACCAATAGATTCCTCCAAATGGATAATTTATGGTAGCTCAACATCCTCCATAGGAACAAAGGTAGGTTCTACAAATAGACAGCCCAAATATGATAGAAACTAATCCCATAGAGCTTCATAGACAAAAAGAATATAAATTTTTTTCAAGAATATGTCATCACAATAAACTATTGTAGGGGGATATATTACATCATCTATAAAAGAAAACCTCACTGACAGGAGGAGAAGGAAATAGAGAAACATCATCAATATTATTGTCAAAAGAAAAATCCTCACTAATAACAGGAGAAGGAAGTGGAACAAAAGGTGGAGTAAGAGAGGGTTTAGAAAACTTAAAAGTCCCAATATAATCCTTAGAGAAGGCTAAAGTAAGATCCCAAACCTCCTTTGGTGATGTGGCATCCATAATATGAATGTCCAAGCATTTTAAAATATTGAGTCAAACCAAGTGAGGATCCTTATATTTCTTAAATGCAATCCAAAAAATATCTTCTTTATTTATGAATTTAGGATGGTCTCTAAGTTCCGTTATCCAAAAACCTTTCAACTAAAGGTGTATCTTCATTTTTATTTTCAAAGTAGTGTAATTTGAGATGTTGATGGGATCCATTATCGAAATATAAGGAATAAGTTAGGAAGAAGAAAGAATGATCCCCTAAAATAACAACTACTAATTCAAATAATGACAAGAAAAAAGAAAACCTCAAACAATATGTAAGCCCCTCCAAAACTTTGGCACTTTATAATTGAGTGTGTATTATAAGATATATGACTTGAATGGATGAAGAATCAAAATACTTATACTTTTGAAAAAAAATCAATTTTGAGTCATAGTTTAAAATTTATAGCTTTTATAATTTTCTCATCATTAAAATAGGCCAAAACTAAAATTGCACCAAAAATAATATTAAATACTTGGAAAAAATTAAATTAGTTCTACCAGATCTAGAAAAAGTGGATTTAAAGGAAATTTATAGCAAATAAAAAGAACAATATTACACATATATCAATCTTCCATGCTAATTTTTCAATTTACATACAATATCTAATTTTTTTTCTTAATTGTGTATAAAAAATCATAGAAAACTAGAATCACATGGTCAAATTCAAAGCCTCATATATCTTTAAATAATAATCAAAATCCTTATTATGACCACCTTATGGAAACCTCTTGAAGTCTTCTTTCCAATAGTGAAAGGATTTTTTGAATTAGACACTTATGTTAGAAAAAAATTGATCTATAAGATAGTCATAATTTTATTAAAAAAAAGTTTATAATTTCTCCCTAAAAAATGTATGACCAATACACCAGAGAGCACAACAAGATGCAACTGATGATACCAAAGATGCAGAGCCAAATAATGAGAATAAAACTAGATATATTCAAAAAAAAATTGTCATAGCAAACTCACAAATGGATTTTTCTAATACCTACCATTATGATACCATGGAAAATTCTAAGCCATATAATCTTAGGTGTTGACAACAAAGAGCATCACAAAAGGAGAGATATCTAAAATAAAGGGTTTCAAATTGATATGTAGAATAAAGTAGCAAATATCATATATTACATCTAAACTTAATTTTATATTGTTAAAAATTAGAATCCTTGCATATATATATAAGTAAAAATAATTAACAAAGCATCCTAACCAATTTGGGATAAATTCACAATAGGAAAAAGACAAAAATCACCTAGTAAACATGAGTAACCTACTATAACACATCAAACTCTCTAAAAAATCCATCGAGTTTAGGAATATAAATAGTTTTAACCTTTGAAGAAGGTGATTTAGTCATTTTTCAACAATGCAAAGTGTCATGAGTGGATTTACCACAAAATTTGCATGGATGCAATTTCTAATGTTTAGAGCTATAATGCATATTTTTTCCACAATATGCATAAACTTTAACATTTTTAACCATAACATGAGCATTATAAATAATTTAATCAAAATAAGTAGCATTATAAGTCCTTTGATATAGAAGAAAATACAATTCAAAATTGTCATTAGAAGCATTATATCCAAGACCTTTAAATTTTATATTTGAATTAAATAAAATAGGTTTAAGTATACTAGATTTTTACTTACCAAGCCCACCACCCATAAATCCTATAGTTATCATAATTTTTAAGATAATTTTGGTATAAGAAGTGTTAAAAGAAGTGTTAGTTTGTTTATAAGCACAAATATTTTCACCAATATGAGATCTCAAGTGCAATGTGAAAAAGACAAATTTTTCATTTAGAGAGTCAAAATGAGGATTTTATGTTTGCCATTAGTTTTGAAAATAAGTTTAGAGTGAAATAATATAGCTATGAAAAGTATAAATTATAGTATTTTTATATTAAATTTCATATTTGAGGGCACCAATTTATTCATTTTTAAAATTTATTTGATGCAAAGCATTTTTAAAATATAAAAACCAGCCAATTTCAAGTCCATTGCACAAGTTCTAAGATTAAAAAATCTAATAATGGTAAAAAAAATAACTTGCATGTCACAAAGCATATACCAATGAACTTGTAAATGTAAGTTCACATCAAACTGAAGAGCAAAAATGAGATGAACTTAACACCAAAAAATATTTCTGCCAATAATAAAGGATTTAATTAATATATATTTAAAATATATTAAAATAAAATAATTCCTTCAAAGTATATCATATTAAAATTATTTAAGTGGATTTAAATCATTTTAAAAATATAAATCCTTAATTTTACTTCCCATTCCTTTCACATAGAAAGAGTAAACATTTTAAATTATCATTTAAAGTTGAGTATGGTGTGTGATTACTAATAATAGCACCACTAAATGCTTTAAATAAGGCACTTAACAAAATAGTGTTATAAATGCTTAATAACTCTAAAAAAACTTGTTTTTATTTGAGTTTTTTTAGTGGTGTTTTTTTTAAACTTAAATACCAAAAAAATAATAAACAAAGGATGACTAAGAATAATACATGCATGCAAATAAATCTATTAGAAAATATTCTTTTTAATAACTATTAATAGAAATCAAGAGTTATCCAAAGTTTTATAAAGTTGTAAAACTACATAAATATACCCCTAAAAGTAATAAACTTATTTACCAACATATTTAAACATAAAAAATAATGTGCTAAGATTTTTAGTATCCTTATTTTGTTTATTTCAAAGAATAATAAAATAAAATGTCAAAAAATTAATTAGCTTCCATAAACTAAACTTTCGTTAAAGCTATAGATAGTGCCCAGATACATGTATTAAGTATAATTAAAAATCTATATAGAGAAAAATTACCACTTAATAGAGTGCACTGTCAAATAAGATAAGCTTACATTCATGAATAAGGCCTTAACTTCTACAAATATCTAGGTATTAAAATGTTTATATGCACTATGGAATCCCTTGAAATTGGGACGTAAAGAATGAGGATAAAAGATAGCAATTGTGTACAAAGAATAAGAAAAGGTGAGGCACTTGAAAAAAATTAGAATGAACTTGTATACAAGAGAAAAAGATGAAAAAAATGTTAGAGAAACATTAACCCCCAATTGGTTGCAAGAGGCAAAACATCAATGCAAAGGAAAAAATGGTTGGAACAAAGTATTAGGCAGAGCACAAAATTAATAGTTGAAATTTTCCATGAACACCAAAAAAACTCAAGATAAATGAAATTATAACACCAAAACAACATAAACAAGGCATAAAAGAAAGGATCAAACCAAAAAATAGAACACTTTGACTAGGATGCCAACCTCAAGAAAAATATAGTAATAATACCAGAACTACTGGTGAAGAAGGATTTAAAGGTGCTAGACCTCAGCAGAGAACATAATATAGACCATCTTTCATTGAAATTTTTGGTATGATATACATTAGAATCATACAAGTGTAAAATATGCATAGATAGATAAAAGAAACTATGTAAAAATAGAATACAATAAGGCATAAAAAACTAGATAAGACTCCTTGGAAGATGTTGAATCAAGAAAGAAGCCAAAAATAAACACAAAGAACTAAGAAAGGATGCTAAAGGAGGGTGCACAACTAGAAAGGATCCATAGAAAAGGAACTCTCTTATACTAAGAAAAAGACATGAAACAAGAGAACTTGAGCACAATGAAGCTAAAAACTTCATTATCCACTTGAAACTTTAGAAAATATGTTGATATATGCATGAAAAGAGTAAAAAGTAAAATGATATATAGTAGACTATTAGCTAAAAACAAGGAAAAATAATGGGTTAAGATAAAAATACAAAATTTTCCCTCATATTCACCCATAATTCTACTAAACAAACTCAAGAATCAATGTGATAAACATGTGGCTCTAATACCATGAAAGAATATTTTCCAAGGATTAATTAAAATAACATTGAAAACAAGCAATGGAACAATGTTACCTTGCCAAAGTAAACTAACCACAAACTCGATACAAGAGATTTGACAAGTGAGGAAACTATCAAATGGGGGGAAACCCCACAATATTATTGGAAATCTTACAATAATCAATCTCTAAGAACATAGTAAGAAGAAGCTAAGAGTGAGAGAGAGAGAGAGAGAGAGAGAGAGAGAGAGAGAGAGAGAGAGAGAGAGAGAGAGAGAGAGAGAGAGAGAGAGAGAGAGAGAGAGAGAGAGAGAGAGAGAGAGAGAATGGATTTAGGCAAAAAGAGCATCACAAGGATTAAATAGCAAGAGCAATATCAAATTATACCACTAAAAATGTCAAGAAAAGAGGATAAAAATGCAATAAATAGAGTTATAAGGAATAAGGAGTTACGTGTGTAAGCTTAACCATGTGTGACAAGTATCCATGATCCTATTACAAGTTATGAGGATGTGTGTGACATATTATGGAGGAGTTCCTTATTCAAGTAACTCCAAATCCTACAAGTGGACAAGAGAGGTGATTGACACATCATAAATCATGTTAAATGCATTTATAAATATTATAAATGTACACATAAAAGGACACTTAGGATAAACCAAGAAGAATATAGGGAAGACCCAAAAAAGATTAATTATCCAACAAACTTCAACTACAAGCTCCATCAAGGAGATGATTTTCAAAGTTACCTTCATTCACCTCCTCGTCTATTTTTTTAAAAATCTACTTGAATTCAATCTCATTACTATTTCTCCACTAATGTAAGTAAACATGTCTAGACCACAATCTAAAAAAAATTATGCAATGTCTATTGTGACTACCATATATGTATTGAAAATTTTACAAACAAACATTTCAAACTTAATAATAAGATTAAATATCTCATAATATTCAAGATAATATTATTGACATTGGTACACCTATTGAAGAGGCTAAGCCACAAATAAATGACAATGCAGATCTCAAAATTTATAAAAACTTATTTCCAAATCATGAAGAAAATAATAAGGATAATTTGTAAGTGAGTTATTTATATAATGATCATCTTCCTCCTTCTACATATGGGCATCCACTTTATATTATAATTGGTACAATTAAAAGCAAACAAGCATCACATCCTAAGATTACATTTGATGATAGTGAAATTTTTGATGATGATTCAAATATGCATGTACTATTTATTCAAGCATATGTTAGTAGATAATCCATACATAGTGTTATGATAAAAAATGGATCAAGTGAAAATATGTGCACCATAACACTCCCTTACTCTCTTGGTTATATAGAAGAAAATTTACATGATACTTCTATATTTGTCAAAGCATTGAATGGCCATACATAATATACTATCTGGAATATAATATTACATTTACAAGTGAGCCCTCTCATAGTTTCCACTCAATTTTTAGTAATACCAAGCACAGGTATTTTATATGCTATTATGATGCCATTAGATTAAAAAAATTAGAATAGTACCTTCTACAGTGCATAAATGTATCATATATATATTCATGATAATCAAGTGGTCAAAATTATTAAAATCTAATATGAATATCCTTTGGCACCAATCATGTTTAATTATAATATTTATCAACTTCCTATCACAATCATTGAGTAACATGGTAATGAGATAGTTTTTATAACTATTCAAGAGCATGATCTACATACTCCATATCACATTACAATTTTTTCATCTATTAGTGAGCATGAGCATATCATAGAATCAGTTTTTCATCTATTTATGAGTATGAGCATATTATAAAATTAGTTTTTCCATCTAATTATGAGCATGATTTAGTTACACATGATCATGTATTCAATTAGTTATAAAGAGAATGGTACATTATCCTAAGTATAAAGTGGCACATAAAAAGAGGTATGTATCTCCTAAGGCACCACAGATCATTCAAATAACTTCATCACAAGTACAAGTAGTTACATTTTCTCCTATTTCACATAAGAATAAAGGTTTACATGGGCATATGAGTAGTGATTTATAGGGTTATATTACAACATATGATACTTATTAAAATTTAGAGGCATCCATAATTGACACTTATTCTCCATAAGAGGTCATTACTTCATAGAATGCAATTGGGTATACATATATTCATCATATTGATGAGATGCTTGGTTATAAAAAACTTCATATTTATTCCCAATCCACTAATTGGGATGAATCTCTTAATTAAGTACTTTCCCTCTTCTTTGTACTTAGATTTTTTTTATTTTGCTTTCTTTTTAATTCTTATATTCCTTATCTTAACATTCTTCTTGGAAAATTTTATTTCACTTTTAGCACTTACCTTCTTAAATTTCAAATAAATTGGAATAATACAAATAAATTATTTTAATCAAATATGTTAATTCTTTCTCATTATTTCATATTCATCATGTTATAGTTTTCATTGCAATTACATGATGACATCTCTCTCTAACCCGTGATGGCCATGTCCATTCTCATATATATTAATCATTTGAGCTACATTATTATAACTAATTTACACATACATTTGGGGCATATCACATGCCATCCTTCTTTCCATGTCTTGCTTTAGTACTCTGTTGAGGATTATTAAAACTCCTTCCATTTTCTTCTATTTTTTGAAGCCTTTCTTCTTAGCACCTTTTCAATCTCTTTCTAAATTAAAATATTATATAAGTCAAATAAATTCAAAATTTTCAAAAAAAATCAAATATATAAAAATTTCAAAAAAATTTAATATGTAAAAAAATTTTAAAACATGAAAATATTGCAAAATAATCAACATATTTAAAAAAAATTCAAAATTGTGACCTAAAAATCAATTTCAAATGTTACTAGTTTATTTATTTACATATGTTATTTTTTCTATGTTAGTTAGATAGCATATCTCAATTTTTAATACACATTACTTTACATGAGGTATTTGAGTGTGATACAAGACATAGTTTTACATATTTTTGATGTTGGGATTCCCTTATTACCTAACATCCTTGCTAATTTATGGGTATCTCTTCTTTTTCATGGAGCAACTCAACATGTTGTATTTATCCATAACCTTTCTACCATGTTGAGTTATATATCATATAATTATTTTGTTAATCACACATACTTTATATGTGTTACATGAACATGATACTTGTTAATAATGTCATTAATACATATGGATAATGTATACTAATCTCATTTTTAATGCTTATTTCTTACTTTAATGCATGCTAAGTTATAACTTGCTTGCTTATTTTTTATAGCCCTTATCCTTGTATATATAAATTCTTACTTATATGGAATCATTATGCCATTTTATGTGTAGTCATTGGCCTTATGTGTTTACCTTGTTTGAGGCATTTGGAATTTATTTATGACCTATTTTGAAATTTATGTGACATTATATGGCATTGCTTGTATGTTCGTTTATTATTACTATAGTTCCATGATTCATATCATGCATTACTCCTATCTCTATTCTTGCTTCTATCTAACACATAAAAATTCAAAGATATATTTAAATAGTATGATGAAATACAGTAAAAATTTATAATGTTACTACATGATTATCTATTTCACATATTACATATTGTTTCTTTTGACATAAGTGACTTGCAAGCTACGTCATTCATCTCGAAAGGGGGAGTCATAATGGGCTTGTCTTTAGAATTCAAAAATAATGAGTAAATTTTAGATTAATGTAACTATATAATTTTTAAAAATTACAACATGATTTATAATTTTTAGATTATGAGGGCATGTGACATGAATGTTCACTAATTCTTACAAATATTTTGATATAGATTTTCAATACATATGCATGTGAATGAGAAGAAAAAATTACAAATGGAAACGTTTTAGAGTTATAAGTTTCAAAAAAGTTACAAGTTCAAATGGAATTTAATACAAATATAATACATGGGGCATGATATACACTCATGTTCAATTTAATACATGGAAATTCTAATTTCTCAATTTCAAATGTTTCAAAGTTTCAATTTTTCTCAAATTTCAAAAGTTTAAAAGGTGTAAATTTTCAAATAGAATATAGATTTTTTTATAGTAGAATGATTCATATTCATGTTTTAAGTGGGCCATATTAGATTCTAGTGACACTCAACCTCTATAGTTACACTTTTTCTATGTATCAAACCATAGTTGGTGGTTCTACCCCTTCAATCATTTTACAGAGTTCTCTACAAAATCAAATGAGAGTTGGAGCATATAATATTTCTAGCTCAAGATAATTAGGAGGATTAAAAATTTACACTTGATCAATCTCAATTTACCATAGGTTTAACATTCCTCTAAATGCATTAATAATGGGGAAATTACTTCTTCACTTTCAAGTTATAGGGTAATTAGACTATATATTCTTTCAAGTGTATACTTTCCTTTCTTTCTTTTCAAATTTTAAATTTAAAGTTTTAGATTTTCAACTTTTAAATATGGATAATAAAATATTTTTAGTGGCATTGTTGCAAGTTTTTTCATATTAAGGAATATTTCATGATCAAGTTCCACATCAAAAGATAAATTTTATATACAAAATTAGGTCTTCATCTAATTTACTCTATTAATTTCACTTTATTTCTTCACTAAAATAAAGTGAGAGAAACTATAGACACATGAAATTAATAATTAAGTGGTTGAAAATATTTAATATTAACATCCTTACCTTACTTTGTCTATTTACCATTTTTCTAACTCGCAATATATAAAGAGAGCCTTCATTATATTTCAAACACTAAAAAATATATATTAGCATACTTATTTCAGCCACATTCATCCCTATTCAACCTATAGGTTCTTGTTACATCTTTTCCAATAATCTTTGTCCTTTTGGGATAAGTCCACATTGCGTTAGATAGGGTTACATTGTGTCCTTATCCACTAACACAGCCTTCTCTCTCATACTCCAATAGTCACTTTTTTAAAATCTAAACATTTCAAAATGTCTCTCCTACACATTTTTTAAGGTTATTATCAAAATTATTCTAAATATTCCCTTATATAAGAACATTAATTCTTCTACAAATACATCTATCAATTACTTCACAATTATATTGCACACTAAGTAAAATATCATTATTTCTTCTAATTTAAATTTTACTACATTCTAACAGTCATAGGCCAAGTTTGAATATGTTTTATTTTAAATCAAGGGCATCCATTGTCAATCATTTCAATCAACATATTAGATATATTCATATATTTACATAATAACATATCACACATCCACTCTAGGAAGGATAAATACATCAATTTGAGGGTGATTTGGGATATGTAGGTAGCACTAAGATTATGCAGGGTTTTCTAAGGATAGCTCAATTATTCTCCTAATATTTTCCCCCACTTTTTCATTTGATATGAATTGTGTTTATTGTGAATGATTGATGGTTTGTCTTTTGAATAATCTACCTATGACATATCATCACATATAATTAAATATTCAATATTCATAGACAATCGTATAAATCCAGATCCAAAAATTAGGCTCACAATCAACCAGGATGTGGTCATAGTTAGTAGACAAAATTGGAGTGTATCCCTACCCTCATTTTTTGGATTTGTCCATATGCAATTTTAATTCTTTTATTCAATCATGACATAGTATAAAGGTATTTTAAATTAGTCTTTAGATGCATCCAACCTGCACAGTCAGCAAAAGATCTATTTTTGGGAGGTTTTCATATTTATAGGCCTATTTACTATTTTCAGCTAATTTTAAATTTTGTAAACTTTGTATTTTGTTGTATTCTATTATATGTTCTTGTCTTGTTTCATTCACTTAATTTATAATTTATTAACAAATAATATTCAATCTTGAATTGACTTGGTTGATGACTAAACCTAGTGATTGATCTATAATTTGGGAAGACTAGGGTAGATTTTCTCAATATATAATAATTTATATATATATAAGTTCCAAGTGAGTACAAAGTGTGGGTTTTATTTGTATTTATATGAGTCTATATGGGTAATTTATCATGCCATTGATATGCTAGGAAAAAAGGTCAACTTATAGAAATGATTTAATTTTAAAAAGTAATTATTGTTTGGTGAGAGTCACTAATGTCACTCTTAGGTAAATTTTATTGAAAAAACTATTTTATCCTAATGTTAGTGTCGAGGAGACATGAATTTGGATATGGTGATCTAGAGATATCTATGTAAGATATTTAGTTTGTTTGTCATAGAATGATATGTTCATGTATGTGATTGATACAAAATTAGGATAGTCACCCCCATAAAAAACATGTGGATGTGATATAATGGAAAATATGAGGCATATATATGCATAAGTAATGTATGGTGAGAGTGGGTTAAAAGTGACATTATCTAGTGTCTAATACTAGACTGTAGTATCTACACCTGGTGAATATTGGCATTATCAGATGGTTTATACCATATGGCCTTACCACATGAGTATTTATACACCAACAAGGCCTAATCATTATTATTTTATTAATGAGACATAAGAATTTTTTCCTTTAGATATATAAATACCATCCTTTACTGTTTATATCAAATGAATAAGTAAGGATAATGAGTATCATGAAAAGTGACTATATGAGTTATAAATGTTAGATGATAGATGCGTATAGGATATATAATTCCTTATAATATATAAAAATAAAATCACAAAGGCATATAATAAGAAAATACAAAATTGATAATTTGAATTTGGTGACTTGGTTTGAAAAGAGAATCAAAAGAATACAAATGTAAATAAAGAAAATAAATACAAATTCTGACAATACTAGCTAGGACCTTTTGTAACCACAAACAAGTGGGGTACATGGGTTTATTGATTAGATTAACTTGAGAGAAAACTTATAAATAATAGTATGAACATCATGTACTTATGTCAGTTTTACATGTGAGCATATTTTATTCTAAAAAAATTAGCAAAATAAACAAAAACAATGCATAAAAAATTTATAAAAACCATGACCTCTGCATGGCATGTATTGTTTGTTTACATAATTTTTTAATGCTTTATCATAGATAATACATTATATATCCATTTTTTATATGCACATGTTTTTCATGGTATACTTGAGTGAGATGCAGGACATACAAGTCATCTATGACATGGGCATATAGATGTATGACATTCCTTCTCCCATGAGCTACCTTCCTACATTATGGGCATGTTTTTATTGAGGCATCTTCCTAATCTACATATATTCTATATTTTTTTCCATTAATTATATTGATAAAATTTTACACTAATGTTACATGAATTACTTTGACTCATAATAATTAGATTGTCATTTCACTATATATTGTATTTTTCTATATGTGATGATGGAATACATTAGTTGTGTATATTAGTCTTTCTTATTCTATGCATTATTGATGTTATTGTGTGTTACATGATGAGATGCTTTCTTGTTTATTTCATTATGTGATTCTTTCTCTATTTTATGTTTGATTATATTTTTATGTGTAACATTTGATTGCCCATTTTGTGTGGCTTTTGACCTTGTGTGGCATTTGATTATTTATTATGTGTATCCTTTGGCCTGGTGTGACATTTAATTATCCATTATGTGTTGATATTGCCTTATGTGAAATTGAGTTGTATTGTGTGTATCATGCCCCTAACACTATGTGTGACTTTTATTGCTATGTATGGATAAATATAGGATTATTTTTTGAGTTTTTTGTGTCATGATCCATATCACACACATTTTTTCTTATTTATGGTGCCATAATATATATCATCTTCTACATATTTATTACTTAGTTTATTAGATTCTCACTATTATATTGACTATTTACATGATTTCTCATTGATATATCCATCCTCACATGACATTTTATGCCTTAGGATACTATTTCATAAATACTAATATGATATATTCTTACTATGATGACATATTATCCACAAGTTAATACTTTACTTATGGTGCTTATATCATTTTATATATACATGATGTGTATAATTCATTTATTTTAGATGATTAATTTTTATAATACATTCTTCACCTCTAAAGTGGGTCATAAAAAATGCCCTGTCTTAGATATTGAGCCTTCACACTCACAAAAATTCAAATTTTGAGCACATATTACTTCATAGTGGCACGATTTTATGTAGATTATTATAGGTTCTTTTTATGTTATGATAGGTTCGACATAGATTGGAGGATTATGTATGGCATATGTTAGATATTTGTATATGATTATAAGTTTTATTCCATATAATCTATGAGATTTTACATGGATTACAAGATTCAAATTACAAATGTTGTCAAATTGGGGCATATATTCACATTTTTCATAGATATTATGATACTTTAAACTCTTATTATGTATGGTAGTAGATTGAAAAAAAAAATTATTAGATAGGGTAAATATAAGGTTTTTACAAGGATCCCTTCACCTACGTTTACAACCAAGAGATATCAAATAAAAATAAAAAAAGATAAGAGTTAATCCCCAAGACACAAATAGGCTATAAAAGATAGTTTTACTTCAACATACAATAAGTAAAAAACACACTAAATTTAATAAATTCTAAAAATACTATACCAACCTTGAATATCACCAATATACTCTAGGTAGATGATAGCTTCCATTTCTTCTTTGAGTTCCCAAACTAGGTTATCCAGGAATGTCAACTTGTTTTCCAAGTGTTTTATCTTCAATCATCCTATTTTTTTTCCCTGATATGTTTTCTTAACCCATTAAAATAATATTTGTATGTCTTTTCTCTATTTATTTAATCATGGTATCTCCATTTTTAATCTTATTTCTCTTATTACTTGCCTTATCCTTGTCTTTTTTCCTCTCCCCAAACTCCTTAGCCATCTATAGATTAGAGACCTATTTGGCCATCTCTTCCTTCAACTAGTTAGTTAATGGCATGGTTATAATCTGAGAAAGTTTGATTGAAATCACGCCCCTATTTATAAATTTTTCTCTATATCTCCTACATATCCTTCTTGGATTTTTTTAATTCCTTAACTAATTCCTTAAGAAGTTTTAGGTGGAAGACCTTAGTTTGCTCAATTTTAATCACTCTATTAGTTTGGTAGGCCTTATCTTAAGAATTATCAATCATTTTGGTTCATGAGATGATATAATCCTTATTAAATGACTCATTTTTTGTATTTTGACTCTTCTTTCTCGTACTATTATTATTTTTCTTATTATACTTGATGTCCATCCATTTGGCTAAACTTCCACCTTTTATGCCTTTTTTTTAAGATTATCCACAAAATAGGCAAGGGTTTCCTCATAATTATCATCCTCATCTTTAGGGCTAACCTCCAAACTCTCATCTAGTCCAATCCCCTTATTTTCCCTTCCTCATTATTTTTATTCACCATTTTTGGTTTAATGGTTAAGATATCCAAATTAACTAACAGAAATATGAGTGTTTGGTGGATCAAATAATTACTCTTTTCCTCTTGATAATCCAAGATAATGATCTCCAATGAAATTACCATATAAAATTGAAATTTAATCTTTATATTATGTTTAAAATGGTTTAACATAATAAAATGGTGAAATTATATGACCCTATACTTACTTTCAAGGGTCAAGTACTTCATTAGATATAGACAGATTTCATTCCATGGTTTAGGAAGTGTAGTATGAAGTTAGCCTATATAAGTCTGATGAATTTTCTCCTTGACCTTTAGAAAACTTTGAACCACCTCATTATTCCTAATTATATCTTTAAAATCCTTTATCCCATTTATGTAAATCCTAGTGACCATGGTAATGCATTATATGGTGGTATCTAGAGTGAACCCCTTCATCTTCACAATCATTTCATTCCATGCCTTTGAAAAATCCAAGGTCATGCCTGGCTCATAACCATATGTTATATAAATATAATGCATTAATCCACCTTGATGAAGCTTATTCCATATGATAATATTCTCTTTAAAATTAATGAAATACAAAGGTTCAACTTGGACCTTAGTTTCCCCTATTATTTTTAGATCGATAAGCTCTTTTTGGTGGTACTAAGAGACTAGGATTACCCTTATATACTCTTCATAGAAATTAAAATGATGATATGGATTCCACACACAAATTAAATGAGATCCTCCCCAAAAATTTGGATTAATAGGATGTGAAGTATAATGATTCAAATAAGCTCATATCAAATCTCTTAATTCAAGATGATGAGAAGGTTGTTATCTTAGATTGCTCTTCTTCATGGGGTGATTTCCCATAAATAACATAATCTATAAATTAATACTAAAATAATGTAAAATACTTTGGATGAAAAAGGTACCATACCACTACTTTATCCATCTATTCCATATGGTTATATTCATCATTAACCAAGGTGTTGGAGTTATAGTGTAGATCTTGCAACATAGTTTAAATAGTAAAGCTTTGGCTAATAGTCCCTCTATTTTCTAGCATAATAATTTCATTGCTAATAGGTATGATCAATTATTTTAACCTCAAAATTTAATAGGGTGCCATGGGTATCCCTAATTAAATTATAAATAGACCATATTTTGGGATTAAAACCCTTAAGATGCTTGTTAATATTCATCAAATCACCCTTGATGATAACATTATTAATTTAAAGGTCTTTGACTAGATATATACCCCACAAGGCCATGGTATATTTTGTAATGTGATTGTTTTGATGTCCTATAGGACCAACATAGGCCACTAATAGCCCTCCCCTAAAGTCTCTAATTTAACACCTCCTCTATCTACTCTAAGGTTTCCCCATCAAAGGTCATCTTAAAATAATTTATCAAAGACTTTTTACATTTAACATGTTTTATTTCAATATTATTTTTTGGCACGGGTTAATTTGTTATGAAGGACAATATTTAATTACTAAGAATGTCAATTTCTAAGACCAAGTTTGGTTTTTGAAAGGATTTAATTTAAGCCTTCCAATTTCCTTTATATATTATGCTATTCTTCCTCCCGACTTGGACACTTTCCATTTTATGTCATCAAAAATTATATTATTTCTATCCTTCCACAAGCCCTATAGGATGTGAGGGAGAGTCAACCTCTAGAGTAACTTAGTGCTAAAGATGACCATTGGTAAGCCCATTGAGTGATCAGATCAAGAATCAAATTGAGTTTGATCCAAAATAGTTTGAAAAGTGAGAGGAAGAGGTCAACGATTTTGTAATTTAAATAGCACTCCATAACATGGTGGTGGATGAACTCAAAGTCTTGTTTGCATAACACACACCTATTAGGGATGGATAAACCTTTTTTCATAATATTATACACCATGAGGATCTAATCTTGATCTACCAACTAGAAAAGATGTTGAATTTGGGGGTGAAATTCTTAATCCATAAGGAATTCCATAATCAACCTTCCCCATTGGGTCCCAAATCCATGAGATAACCTAATTTAATAGAATAGTATTTTTGATATTCAGCATACCAAATTAGCTTATCTTCCTTCACCACTTGGCAAATGTGAGTGATTCTTAGCTTATGATTGAGGATCCTTAGATTGTGACTAATAATAGGATATTTCATTTCTAAGGTTAAGTTTATCTAATATTTCCCCCTCTCGATGGAAACCTAATAATCTTTGACTTTGTGCTTGATATTTCTTTTTAAGGTTTATTCATTCTCTTTCTAGGATTATCTTGAGTTTAATGGCTAGTCATAGATCCAATAATCATCCCAAAATGTTGTCTCATTCCCATCACCAATTTTCTATTTGAATTCTTTGTTGAGAGTTTTCCTACTTTTGATAATGACATTCCAAAATGAGGATCCTTGAGTGGGGTAGTTTGAGGTTAGGAATAAATTTGAATTCCCCTCCTCTACATAATTAACCTTGATTTTCCTCACCCATAGATAGTTTTTAGTCATTACCTTCCATCCCATCTTATAAATTAAATTTTCATACATTATTTTTTACTTTCCTCAATCCAAGATAGCCTATGTCTTTTGGGAGGTAAACTTGATCCCAAGTGACAAGGGGAATTATGTTTTTCTCCTTTGTACCTAAACATAAAGATATTCTCGGATATATTCCACCTTATCTACCACTTTGGAGGGTATCATTAATAGTGACATGAAATAGATTGAATATTTTGAAGAAAATGTTTGAATAACTAGAGTTTCTATATTTGGGTAAGGAGGTTCCCTTTCCAACCTACCAATTTATTGTGTGTCCTATCAAGAAAAATATTTAAACTACTAGATTTCATATTTTTAATAAAGAGAGGCATGTTGAGGTAAATAAATGGGAGATATAAGACTTAACACTCTAAAATTTTAAAAATATTTCTTTTTAGAATGTTTAAGGTATTGATTTTTTTTAAAAAAAATTATCAAATTTGATGCATTATCCAATAGCCTCTTTGAACACTTTGAGAATTTTATCGACCCTCTTAGCTTCTCTCATAACTTATTCCCCTATAAAAAAAGTGTCATCAATAAATTATTGATGGGTGATGAGATTAAGTCTAACAGGGGAAATTAGAAACCCCTTTAGAGCCCCTTGAGCTCTTGATTTTTGTATTGGAAACATAGGTGAAGCATATGTGACACATTCTACATAAAAAAATTACATAGGCATTACTCATATTTGAATCATATAATTTTTCTACAATGGATGATTCAAAAACTTTAAGTAAATCCTCAAGCATTTATCATATTTATTAGAACCATTAGTGGATTCTATTACTCATATGTAGTATGTGAAACTAAAGTTATGTGTGACTTAACTTATATGCACTTCTCCATTTCAAAATGAGGGTTGTGGTATATTCATATCAACCCTATGTTTTACACTAGAATATCTATTAGTAACCCAAGTTTCACCCTTTAAAGGAGGTTTTTCATATGTAATTCAAACTTTGACTAACAAGGGAATGGTTTAAAGGCTATGGGTGACCTTATAACTAGACCAGACCTCTAGATCATGGGGATAGCTCCCCTAGTACATCACTTTATCTTAATTTAATAAAACCTACTACTATTTAGGTCTAAAGAGATACAAATTAAATAATGTAAATACACTCTAAGGGGTGGTGATGTACAAATATACTCACACATCCACTCAACTTGGACTCCTAACAACACTAGTGGACTAAACAAATAACTAAACAATCATCTTCATGAGCTCCTATGTAGAAGTGTTTCATGTGGAGGATGTATTAGGTAACTATAGTGAAAATTTCATGACAAGAAGGTTTGATATGAAACTCTTACTAGTCATATCACACTTCAAATTCCATCACCAAAACTTTTACACACTGCATAACTTGCATAAGATACCTTCTTGACATATAGGTGAATAAGGAATTGCAAGGGAGGGAAATCCATCACATTTTCAAATATAAAAAAGTAAAAACACACTATATATCATCATGAAAAACTTGCAATATTTTATTTCTCGGTCTAATAGGTTCATCAAGTACAAAATAGGTAGAGTTTCCTCATATCCAAAAGAGCAATACAAATTAAGGCTTTTAGGCCTCAATATATAATAGAATGAAGAGAGAATAAGAGGGATATTGGCATGGAGGAGATAATAAAAGGCCATAAATGACCATCACTAACTCATACATCATTTACAAAATAGTTACATAGTCATAATAACTTCCCTCTATGTGTTGATGCTCTCAAATGGTCTTTGAATGAGCCCTTAGGCATTGAAATGGGGTATTAGAGAGTGTGTTTGACTTTTTAAACCTCACCTTGAATCATGTTATCCCCTTTTTTGGGTCAAATAACTCATTTTCCTAGTAGATATAACATAAATGAGATGTAATTAAGCCATCATAAAGCATGAAACAATCATACTCCTTTTAAGTATATTGATCAAGTGAATAAACTGCCTCCTCTCTCTATTATGACCATGAAATGTGCACTTGAATCCTTAAATACATCATTTACATGGCTTAATATCTCTATATTAACTCACTTCATCAACCTTTTATGACAATTCTCATTCTTCTTGGTTGACTAAGTAGGCCAAATAGGCCAATTATGCCTAATAGCCTTGAGATCATATGAATGGGTAAGATTTAGGTCTGAAACAACACCATGTACCATAACATAGGCCTGTTTAAACAAGAAACACCTACAAATTTGCCACACCAATTGAATAAGTCACCTTGTCCTTGATTTCTATAGACTGGATGTATATATGAAGCTTAAAAAGGCACTTCTAGACATATTTTTGAGAATATTGTGTCATATGAAGTTTAAATAAGTGTCAAACCTCCTCCTCCAATGTTTGGAATCATCCCAAATAGTTATGCACCTTATTCTTGGTCCAACTCCCTAAAAAATTATAGTTTTATACTAAGTTTTTATAGATAATGACCATGGTTGGGGGATCTTCTGAGTGATATTTATGGTTTATGTGTTTATAAAACCATTATATGGTGCTTGGTTGCCAAAATCTTTAGGTTTCTCAAGATTGGTTTGTCTTAGGGTTTAAGGAGGGTTTTAGAGGTCCACCATCTTAATGATGGTTCATAAAGCATAGACATCCAAACCAAAACTTATTTGCATGTAACTTTAGTCCATATACCCCTCCAAATTTCTTGATAATATTTATTTCCCATGAAAAAGGTGTGGAGAGATGTGAACATAGGGAAATGGGTTTGTGGTCTTCTATAAGCAATATGGACATGCTATCAATCTTAGAAATGGTTCATAAACTTGTGCCCCTAAATATAAATTACTTTACCATGGCTCTCAATTTTATATGGGTGCATAACTCTTGATAATATCATTCTCCTCAAGTCCCTCTATAGTGAGAGATATAAGTACTAAAATAAATAGTTCAAATTGATGGTATAGGACTGTGTAGGTTGAGGTAGTCTTCAAGACTAAACTATCCTTCTTTTTGTATTCCCCTAATTTAAATATCCTTCATAAAACTTGAATCAACCTCTTATACCTTTTCATTGTGTTTAATCTACCCAAGATGGTCTAAGTGTGTTCCAACTATGATGATGAGTCTTAAGGCCTAAGACTGGATTTTTTGCCAAACAAGCCTAAATTGAGTTTTAGAGCTAATAATGACCTAATATGTTTTTAAGGACCTCAATACAATCATGACTATATATTTACATCTATTTATCTCCTTTTTAACTTCCCTTACATGATCAAAACCTTACTCGATCTCTCTTTTTTATAAGATTGTTTGTAGATCTGGTCTACCTAATAGCCTAGGTGTTTAACAATGGTGTGGGGTTTTAGTATGTCATAATTTACTTAGTGTAGTGATTATGGAGACTTATAACTCACATTCATGCTCTCATACAATATATTACCCTTAGTCCAAGCCTTTTACAAACTCTACCCCTTATGTATTCTCCTTTTGGCCTAGGGTTTATACACAATCAAGTTTATGAAACCCTTGAGCTGGGTTTGGTGCCCTTTATATCTCAACTAAGATTTAAATACTAAAAATAATTTATACACATTCATCACTTTATTTATAATCTATTCCCACTCTCCTAATAACCACACAGTATGCATCATCCCTAAACCTACATATATAGGTCTATTAGGCTTACATTGCACCTAGTTTAGCCCATTTAGGCTCTTTTCTTCTTGAACCTAGGTTTTATCACCTAATACCCTCAAAAAATATTCCTCATTAATATTATTAGGTGTATTAAACCTCTAAATAGCTTCATAATATTCATAAAACTCTAATTCTAGTTATAGACCTATTTAAGCATGTATTAGGCCTTGCTTATGCCTAATAGGTTATTTGCTTTCTCTAGGGTTAAACTAATTCAATGAAAAGACTAAGAATACTTCATAAGGAAAATATACCTCTATGTCTAATCATCCAATATTACTTCTTGACCATCCTACCTTCATCAGACCTCTATCAATCCATGTGACTATGTCTAGATTATGTATATGTATGTTGGTTGTATCCTTTAAATATGTTGGGCTCATCACCAATATTTTGACCTCTCTTAGTCTTTAAATTTATACTCTTAAATTAAGCCTCAAACCTATCTTACTCACCTTTTTTCCTTTTCTTAGGTTTGAGAATGATTGACCCTCTAAGTAGGACTGTAGGTGATTTGTTCTTAGTAGTGTACTTAGTTGACTATATTTTATTATGTTTGGGATTCACCCTACTATATCATGAACTTCCTCACTATCTCATGAACCTGGTTGTCAATTCAAATAGGCTAAGAATCTTGATTGGATTTAAGATCCTTTCAAAAATTCTCCTATTATTTTCTTGAATTAAAGATGAAAATGGTGATTCAAATAGGCCTAAATATGACCTTTTAAGATGTTGAATGAGTTATGAATTTGGACCTCATTTTCATGGTCCTAACCTCCTTAATGGTCGATGAAGTTGTTTTGTAATCTTAGATGGATTCTCAAACATATTTTAAATATCCTCTATATCCCTTCTTTAGACTTAAGACTAGTTGATCCATAAGTCACCTGTATATGTATTTGGAGGGCTCATGACTATGTATATGTTTGGAACTTAAGCTTTTGCACATTGCCATTATTTTTTGAAAAGGTCCAAACCAAAGAAGTATCCATTGGAATATATATCAAGGTCTACTAACACATTTGGTAATCTGCTCAAGTCACTTCTCACTTACTCCCATATATAGTTTGTATAATGTAATGTACGTGGAGATTTGACTGTTAACTTCAGCTTCATTATCACCTTCCACTACAAGTGACTAGGTGTCCCTTAATGAGTTGGATCACTATCTTCATCTACATTATAGTGAACCTTTTATCTTATCTTTTTATTAGTGTTGGTTTGATGTTGAATTGGTCCCAAAATGTGGACA
This sequence comes from Torreya grandis, assembly GCA_037957365.1. NCBI lineage: Eukaryota > Viridiplantae > Streptophyta > Pinopsida > Cupressales > Taxaceae > Torreya > Torreya grandis. Next base: position 298,530 of record JARHVA010003346.1, on the reverse strand, counting down.
TAGTGCTCTCATCCTCAACATTGGTCCCTTATACATTATCTTCATGACTATCCCCTAGAGGATGAGTTGCATGATTTCTATTTCATTCACTACATCATCATGCCACTATGGTTGCTCCATGACATCAAATTTATTTTCATGCTCCAAGTCTAATCTCCTAATATGAATTAAGGTTCTAATAATGATTTCTTCTTCATAGATACTTGAGGTGTCTTCTTCAAAGTGTTCTTGAAGTTTATTAATAGCTACAATATGATTGGACTCTTAAAGGGCTACCACTTTACTAGTTAACCTTGATAGATCATTTCCCACACTTGGATGCTTAAAATGCATTTATTACACTTGGTTCCTCTTCACAAGAGGAGAGGAGGGTTTTCTCTTCACTGGTTAACCTTGACAAATTATTTCCCACAGTTAGATGTTTAAAATATTCATTTAGTGTACTTGGTTCCTCTTCACAAGAGGAGAGGGTGGGATGGAAATGAGGTTACTCTTTAAAATTTACATTCAATTTACTTGGTTACTTGTTTCCTTTGAGCCTTGTTAGGAGTGTCATGGTGTGTCATAGTTCTACTTGTGAATTCATGTTTTATCAATTTCTTGAGTCTATTAAGTGAGGTGATAGTGGTTATAGTGATCTTGGAGTGAGAGAGGAAGTGTCAAGATGTCTTTTAAGGTCTAATGAGTGGTTTTATCCCTATTTGATGATATTAATTATCTTTTTATTAAATTAAGGTAAATTGACAAGTTTGAGGTTATGAATCCTTATGATGTTAGACCTATTTGATGTCTTTTCTTGAAAAAAAACCTTGGTTGGTAGGATGTAAGGCTGTTTTAACATTGTTTGAGGTCATAATATGAATATCAATAGTGTGTTTAAGGTCATTGCCCATGATATACACATCCAGGCTCAATTAGCACCTCAACTCACCCTTAGAAGCAATCAAATACCCCTTCAATCAATCCATATGAGTTTATTTGCATTAAAAACCTTATATAAGGGGAATTATTTTGATGAAATTACATTAAATAGGTCTTGAAAATGTCTCCAAATCATCATTATGCATTTTATACCATAAAAAACCATTTTAAAACTCATTTCTACTTCCCACCCACCAAGTGGACCCCACACATGCTAAAGGATGTGCCTTTACAACTTCCATATTGTAATAATTAGTTTGAAATGTTATTTGAATCATTTTTTCCTTCCCTCTATCCTTTAATGGTAGTTCAAAGCTTGAAACAAAGAGAAAGTCTAGGAAAAGAGATGTTTTCATTTGTTTTTTATAGATGTAGAGACTTGTATGGACTATTATGTATATAAGAGGATCATAGGTTGTATAATGGATCATGTCTAGAATCTTAGATGATTTTCATGGTAGGAAGACTCAAAAAACATCCAAAACCATCCCTCTCTCCATCAAGCTTCTTTTTAGCCCAAGATAGCCCTTCAAGTTTGTAGATAGTATGGTCATGAGAGAGAATATCAGGGTCTAAAATTTTGGTAAAAGGAGGGGACCCTAGATATATTTCATCTTTGTGAATTTTTTCTTAGTTTGGTTCTCTCTCCTTTATAAACAATCCTTAACAAGGTAGGGTGCTCATAATGCATTCTTCTTTCAAGCATGCTACCAATTTTCCTTATTTTCTCCTTTCATAAGCATGGTTACATAGAAATGGAGGATATGATAGATTTTCAAGAACCTGCTCCACCTTCCCATACCATTTTTTAACCTCATCTCACATGTGTGAAGGTATATGAGACAACAAATCCTCTTGTTTTCATGTAATTAGGTTGCAGATAATGCTCTCCTTACAATAGAGCCTTCAATTCATGATGGTGTAATTTTATGATGTTATTTGAGGTGTTGTATACTATCCCTAGCATATATGAGTCATAAAAATTCTAATTAACCTCCTTTTTTTTCTATCTCCAATGCAATATTGGGTCATGTGTATGGTTTTTATCTCCTTTTCAATCAAGAATAAGGTTTGTTTGGATATGTCATCATTTGGTTTTATAATGTATGCATACCTCATCCTCGAGTCACATTGGTGATACCCCTAAAATTTCATGATAATCCTTAACCTATCATGCTATGCACCTACATAGTCCAAGCTACCCTCATCTAGATACTTACAAGTCTTTCCATAACTAAAAATGGTGGAGTGTTGACTAAAAGGTATACATGAAATAGATATTTAAGACATGAAGAAGCCACAATAATTAATGTAAACCTATGGATATTAATTTAAATAGGGGTAGAGAGGTTTCATAAAAAACCACACATTATATTCACACAAAGGAGGTATACAAAGTCAACAGACCTATAATAGAACATGTATAGCCCACCTATGGTACTTTGTACCTAAGGATCAATGAGAGAGGTGGTAAGAGTGTTTATAGAGGTTATTAAGGGTTTTAAATATATTTTAATTTGTATCCATGTTTAATGGGTATTAAAGGGTCAGGAACCTAAAGGAGAAGGCTAAAGAACTTATATAGTCAGGGACCTAAGCTGTCACCTACAGCTAGTGATGTTATTGAGATCATGACAAGGTTGTGTACAGGAAGGGCAGAGACTAAGACTTTTTAAAAGTGCTATGAGTCTATTTTAAACCACAATCAAGTACATTAACATCAAAGAGGATCACTGGCTAAAGATGAAATCCTAAATATATAAAAGAACACAATCCCTTATTAACCTACATGCCTAACTATAGAGGGGATGACAACTAAATAAAGAATATTATCATATGGGTTTAGAGAGATAATGTATTATGAATAAAAAATTCAACATGACTACAATGGATAATAAATAATTCATATTCACCTATTGTAGGGTCTTCTTTCATACACACAGTTAAGGTATAGGACAACTACCTACAGGCAGGTCCCTTAGGAAGGGTAAGAGTATGAGACCATACAAATAAAAGTTATGAAGGGTGAATAATTTTATATGAGTGTCTCTCTTAATATTCTTAATATTAATATGGATGTTTTAGTTTAATTATGATAAGTAAGAGGAGATTTTATGCCTATTAGGTCTATTAAGCCTAAAAGAACCTAAACATGCATGTACATAGTGTTAGGAGCCTTTACATATGATAAATGATCATTTGAAGTCTAGAGACACCTGATGAGGATTTAAATAAGCATAAATAAGATCTAAATAGGATGGGGATCTCAAACTAGTAAAGGGAATACTTTACTCACAATCATGATTCAAGTTTTTATTTGTAGGTAGGGTGATGAATGAGAAAAGTTAATTTGTAAGACCCTATAAAAGAATGGAATGTATGAAGGGGATTGAGTAAATATGTTGTTCATTAATTAATCTAGTGTATTCCCCATATTTATGTGATTTATCCCAGTAATAAAAGAACCCAAATGACCTAAGTAAGCTTATTATGCCTAAATAGACCTAAGCAAGCCTGTATACATCAAACTAAAGATATTTATACTTGGAGCCCCTGAGTGTTGGGAAAAAACTTGAAGAACAATTTATAAGATAAATAAAGAAGGTTTCAATTTATTAAAATCTCTAGTTTAGATAAGGAGGCACGAAAACTCAAACCTCAAAGTTTCATAATCTTAACTATATACAAACCCCAGGCCAAAAGATGAGAGTATAGAGGGTTGACTTAATGAAGAAACATGGATATAATGGTACTATTAGGTCTTAATAATATTTTTATCATCTATAAAAAAACCCCATGGATATCATTTAGGCATTCAACACCTATTTCTGAGTAACCAAACTTGGTAGACTAGTAGTGTTACCTACAGCCAACCACATTAAAGAATGAAGACATAGTGGATTATGGGCAGTTAGAACGTTTTTAAAAAGTTATAAATTGAGTAAGGAGGGTGTTATGATGATTTTTCAAACAAAAAACCATCTACATGTCACTCAAACCTTTTAATACTCAGTAAAGGTTAATTAGGCCTAAAAGTCCTATCTTATGCCTAGAAGGCCCACACCACCTTGAGGTACACTCAAAACCTTATAATTAGAACCAAGGCCATGGTCAAATGTGGAATGATGTTTTAGAACATATAAATTATTTTTCAAATAGATTAAAACATAAAAAGGTCATTTGGTCCTATATGGATAACTTGAGTCATTTAGTACAAGTAGCCAGTTCAAGTTATCTATTCAAGTGTTTGGATCTTCCACAATAAAGAGTCTGTAGGAAAATTCTCCTAGGGGATTTTGGGAACCCCTATGTAATTGAAATTAATGTATGAGAGATTTGGTTTTAAGGTCCCACTTTTATGAATAATTTCTAAGAATATAAGCATGTCCAAACTACCTATAGAAGACTACAAGCCCACTTCCCTACATTCATACCTTGACACACCTTTTACATGGGAACCCAAGATTCTCAAGAAAGTTGTATGGGTCTATGGAATAAATATCCATAATAATAAGTTTTGGTTTGGAGGTTTACACTTTATGAACCATCACTACGATGGTGGACCTCCAAAACCCTCCTTAAACCCTAAGACAAACCAATCTTGAGAAAACTAAATATTTTGGAATCTAATTGTAATGTAATTACCCTAAAAACACTTGAATCATAAATTACACTCAGATAAGGTCCTAACCATGGTACTGTGTTGTATGAAACTATGCATACCTATCAAAAAATAGTGTTTTTTTAATAAAAAGAGCAAAGAAAGAGATATAAGGAAATTTAAGATGATTTCAATCATTATATATGTTTTTGGCACTCTCTTAATATTATAAAGTCATTATATGATCAAAAACATGCCTATAAATTCCCTTGTGAGTCACTTTTAATCACCTAGTTTATAGAAATGAAGGACAGGATGACCTAGTCACCTGGTTTGGAAAATTTGTAGGTGCCTATTACTCAAAAAGGATTATGGTATGATGTAATGGATTGTTTTGAGTCTGAAACTCATCTATTTATATTTTCTAAGGTTTTAATTAGACCTTTAGGGCTATCAAACACTAACAATTAGGCTATTATGCCTATTTGGTCAACAAGAAATTTGGAGGTTGGCATAGAGATCTGGTTAAAGGAGTTATTATAAACTAATTACGCCTATTAATTGACTACATTAAAGGATTAAAGTGCATATTTCATGTCCATAATGGAGAGAGAAGGCAATTTCTTGACCTATTCAATATGCTTAAAAGGAATATTGACTATTTCATGCTTTATGATGTCTTAATTGCATCTCATTCAAGTGTAACTACTAAGAGGAGGAATTATTTGACTAAATAGGGGCATAACATGCTTCAATATGAGGTTGAAAAATTCAACCACACCATCCACTACCCCACTTCAATGCCTAAGGACTCATTCAAAGGCTAATCAAGAGATCAATGTATATGGGGTGTATGGCATGACTATTGTAATTAATGCAACTAAATCTTGAGTTGATTATGACCATTGATGACCTTTTCTTCTCTCCTCTATTCCACTATCCTTCCTCTTCTCTCCCTTTTTTTATATATATAGGCCTTAATTTACATCCCTCTTCTGGCTATGAGGAAACTCTATCTATTTTATACTTGTAAACATATTTACACTGATCAATAAACTATTTTAGATCTTTCATGGTGATATCTAGTGTTTTTATACTTTTTTATATTTTAAATTGTGATGTATCTCCATCCCTTTTAGGTCCTTATTCACCTAGATGCTAATAAGGTGTCTTATGTATATTATGTAGTGTGTAGAAGTGTTCATGATGGTGTTTAAAGTGTGACATGACTAGTAATATACTCATATTAGACCTTCTTGTCATGAACTTTTCATTTTAGTTACCTAATACATCCTCCACATGAAACACATTTTCATAGGAACTTTGGAATATGGTTGTTTTATTATTTTTTTAGTCTATTAGTGTTGTTAGGAGTTCAATTTGAGTGGATTAATGAGTATATTGGTGTAACACCACCCTTTATATTAGATTTAACTTATGTACTTTCTATCCCTTTACACCCCAAAAATAATACTTTAGTGAATTGATCCAAAAGTGATATACTATGGGAGCTAGCCCCATAATCTATAGGTCTGATCTAGTTATAAGGTCACCCACAACATTTAGGCCATTCTCATATTAGTCCAAGTTGAAGTAAGCCTGAATAGTCTCCTTCATAGGGTGAAACTGGGGTTGCTAAAAATATCCATAGGCATGATCACCCCATTATCCATTTTTTCTAGAAGACAATATCTAGAAGATATCTTGGTCTACAAACATACATGTGTATTCATTAATTAAATATCTCATTTCACATATATTTAATATTATCACTTTAAATTTGTATATCTTAATTAAAAGTTGATTATACATGTTTAATTTCAAGTATTCATGGTGCAAGTTGAAACACATAATACATACATGAGCAAACCCATTATGATTATCCTCAAGTATCACCTTTTATCCCTTTACTCTAGCAATTTCATTACTACAATAAAAAGGAGACAAATGTAGACACTCATGTTTGGTAATATAAATAGGTGATGATGTGCAATTTTAAAAACCCTTAACATACTTGACTTATGTATGCATACATGACTCTTGTTAAAATTCTTCCTTAGCTAAATATGGGATTGACCCTTAGCCAAATATTTACTCATATACGAGTTTGACCCTTCCAAATTTTTAATATTACTACATAGGACCCTCTTAGTGATGCAATCTTAGTTAGATATCTAAATTAATATATGTATTCAACCATACAATGCATAATTTCATAGTATAAATACAAAAATAATAACTGAATTTTATTTCCATAGTGAGAGATTACACAAAAACATATTTCTTTCCAATGATATAGCCTTACAAACAATATAAATCCAAAAATGCCCATAGGATTATTAACAATAGATTAACATCATAGTTTTATTTAAGTGACTCAAATTAAATATCCCTTTAAATATATACATGCATATCTCAATTGTATTATTCCTTGCAACCACTCTTTAGCTACTTCCAATTTTAATTTGTAGCCAAAACTCTATTGTAGTACTTATTGCAACCATACTTAGATCCAATCTGGAATTGATTGACTTTTCAACTGAAGAGGATGTGTTTATCTAGATCCATAATCCATCAATTTTAAATTAATTATGTTCAACCCACTAAGGCTAAAAATATTAAATTCCCTATAGTCACTAAATTTCTCTACACTCCCAAGGCACAATAACACATCACTAAAGCTTATCAATAATTCTAGGATTATATGAATAGGTCATGCCTTACTATAAATTAGTTATACAAAGGCTCTTATAAAATAATCCTTTTCATAAACAATATATAACCTTACACCACTAAATAATTTCACATACAGGCTTAAAATGATATCAACATGTTTCCTATAGAATTACAAGTTACCATAATGCATGTAGCATATTTTGCATTTTCTAGCCAAAACATGATAATTTTTTGATATATGTTTTGACAAATGTCTCAAGAATGATCATAATAATATCCATACCATATTTCATGTTACTTCAAGCTCTGAAGCTCAAATGTAGTGAAAAATAAATTTAGATTAAGTTTTAGGTGTTGTACTAGGTTAAGGAACCCATGATTACTACATATTTACCAAAGTGATTCAAAATTAATGAAAACAAAATAAAATAGAAAATATATGTATTCCCACTTATTTCTAATTATCCTAATCAAATTTTTGGTTGATGCAATATTATTCATGGACCTTGATTATCTTACATTATACACCTCGAGTAAGAAAATGTGTGAACATAGTGCTCACACACTTACGATGAGTGACAAACCCACCCTTTTGACCCTATCCAAATGTATTGGCATGTCTATGTGCCACGTGATATGAATCTCACCTTCTATTTTGGTTGGTTGAAGAATTAAAATAAAAACCAACCTAGTCTTCCAAAATGTTTTCATTACTTTGTTGCACCATCTCCCATTCTCCCTAAGTTGACCCCCTTTAGCGATGATTTGTAATACATTATTCCATTCCTATGTAGAAACATTACCCACTAAAAACATTACTATGTTTGTGCTTCACACTCATTTTTACCTTATTTTTTTAGTAAAATTCCTTTCCTTTGCGTAGTGTCACTTTACATATTTGTGCATTTTTTCCCCTATAAATGCTAGTTGATACTATGCATAACCAAATGAATTTGTTGCACATTCTCTGTATTCTCTGTATTTAATGGAATCATGATATGTATTATTCCATCCTTCCTTACTCACACTATATTTTCTCTCCCATCATATAATATATCATTATCATACTTCCATGCCCTCCCTAACAAAACATGACATGCATCCATCTCTAGCACATCATAAAAAACCTTGTTTGTGTAGCAACCAATCATCATCTACACTTCACATTATTCCTTCACAATTTTTTTCTAAACCCTCTATCAACCATTACACTTTGTATGGTCTTGGGTTTGTATTTCACATTAATTCCAATTTAATCGCCATTTCTATGAATACCAAATTATCCATGTTTCCACTATCTATAATAATTGTGCAACATTTGTCTCCTATATTGCACTTGGTATAAAAAATATGTCTCCATTTCATTTCATCATCACTATTTCATATGATATTCAAGACTCTCCTCACTTCTATTAATATGTATCCTTACTCAAGTTCATTTATATGATGCTCAAGTTTAGATTTTGTGATTGTTTGTATGATTTGTGTACCATCACTTCCTCTCTTGAAACTATCCAAATACACATGAAGGAACTCAAATTCATTATGTCCTACCTCCCCATATCTTAAAAATGTTCCTCCAAATATTCCACCTCTACATCTTCCTTTTCCATCATGTGTAAAAGATGATCCTAATCTTTCCTATGACATTTGCACAATGATTGCATCTTCACCACTCTTTTATGCCAATTTTCCATTATTGTCTTGGATATTTATTTTCCTCTCATAGTACCATGTTTTCATGAAAAATTATCTTTTACTCATATGAATATTTATATTCTTCCTCCAATGTCTATAATTGCACTATGTTGATCTCATCTTGGATGACCCATCGTAGCCCTTTGATGTATTGTGATAGATTCTCTTGGTTTATATCACTATGACCAACCAAGATAGTGATATTTTATAATTCTTTTGTATACTCTTTCACACTTCTCTCTTTTTTCATAAATCTTCCAACTTCTTCAATATATCTAACTAATAATTCTTCATGTAAGAACTTAGCTTTATTTTCACAACCATCCTTTCCTAATGGGTGATTTTGTCTTTACCCTTTCTATTTCACTCAAGTTTTAACTCCTTCCACCATAGAGTATCATATCATTTTAAATTTTTATGCATTATCTTTTTCTTATGCTCATACACTATATAAGCCAAACTATTATCTCTTATAGGTTTGATGTTCTAGTAAAACATGAAACCTTCATTTACGTTCCTATTCTAATCTTAGATATGAATTTGATAAGCCTCTCTTATCCATCATCCAATTGATTTCACATTGGATTTGATTCTTCACACTCTCCCTCTTTTAATTTAACCTCTACATCACTCACATCATCCCTCAAGATGAATCCTCTTCTTCTATCCACCTATATTATAACCAGCCTTATTTACATAATGTTTATCATTTATTTAATCTCATCTAGTCTTCTTGACATGTTTATCATTATTATACCTACTCAGCCTACTCTTCTTGGTGGAATATTTATTATTCACAACCTTTAGATCTATTATTACAACACTCACAATCCTATGTATATCTCTTTTACACACAGTTATCAATTTTCTACCCAACTTCATAACGAATAGAGAACACCAACCTTGATCTTTCAATCCTAGAGTTTTTAACCTACATTAATACCAATTGATGAAATTTAGTTAGAGATACCAATTAAGATATTTCCTCAACCACACAACCCAAAATTACATATTAAAAATATAAAAATAATAATAATAATAATAATAATAATAATAATAATAATAATAATAACAAATGTTTATTTTCATAATGAGATATTACACAAAAATAGACTGATTATGAATGATATAAGATTACAACCAATACAAATCCAAAAATTCCTTCAAGATTAAAAATAAAAGATTAATATTTTAGTGTTAGTCAAGTGACTTAAATTTAGTATCCCTTCATATATCTACACATAAATTTATATCATAGTATTCCTTGAAATTTATCTTGAACTATTTCCTAATTTGAATATGGAATCAAATCTCTATTTTATTACTCCTTATAATTGCACCTAGATCAAATATGAGATTAAATAAATTTTAAAATGAAGAGGATATGTTTATAAAGATCCACAATCCACCCATTTAACATTAATTTCTTTATAAAACACTAATTCCACAAATATAAATTGCATACAAGTCCCTATAGTCAATAATTTTCTCTACACTCCCAAGGCACAATAACACATCAGCAAGATGTATCACTAATTATAGGATTGCATGAATAGGTCACACCTTGATATAAATAAGTTATACATAGGTTTAGATAAAATAATATTTTTTAGAAATAATCTATAACCTTTCACCATAAAATAATTTAAAATATGGGATAAAAATGATGTCATCATGCTTCTTATATAACTATAGGTTACCATGATGCTTGTAGCATATTTTACATTTTCTGACCAAACCATGATAGTTTTCTTAGATATGAATTGACAGATGTATTAATAATTATCATAATAATGTTTTTAATCCTAAATTTATATTTTGGATATTTAGTTAATAATATATAAGTAGCTTAAGCACAAGGGTGATAAACCAATTTATAACATGCCAATTAATTGCAAACTCATATCAATGAATATTATGAATTATAAAACTAATATATTCTAAATATAGAAAGTACCAAATTTGAAATATGTTAAATTGATTTTCATACCAAATATAAATGATAATTAGTTTTATTTTTTTCATAATAAAATCTATGTTGGACATAAGTAGAAGTGTGCAGGATCAAGATTCTAAAATAGTCATCAAATTCTAGAAAAATTGTTTATATATCCATGTACACTACCATGAACCTTAGGACACTACCATTTGATGTTACTATATATGTTTTAATATTGTTGTTTTCTACTAAATATCCATTAGATCTCTATGTGACTAACTTCATCAGTTTTGGTTTTATGTTGCCTTTTTGATGATGTCTTTAGACCTAGTATAAAATTTATCAATCTTTTCTTATTGATCAAACCCTATATCTTCACCCTTAAAATGAATTTTATCAAAAATGGGTTAGTGGGATAATGGTTTTGAGTTAACCTTAAATATCCCTCTATCAATGAGTGTCTCCTAGATATCCAATACTCCAAGGAGGGCCTCGAACTTATGTATTTCTCTCATATGTGTTGGAGTGTGTGTGAAAAATGGTGTAATATGTTATATATAGATGCATGCAATGATCTATATTACAACTTGAAAAAATATCACTTATGGACTATTCTTTGTATGTTTCATACTTTTTGTATGATTTTTCCTATGCCTGATATAAAAATAGTTATGAATAAGGAAAAATAACTTAGTTTTGTGATTGATTGAATGAGCCTTGATAGGTGTTTGCTTGGTATTTTCCTAATGAATAACGAGAAGGCTTAGACTTGTATTTATACCACACATTTTGAAAATATCTCATGGGAGAGTTCAATAAGACAAATATGTTGACCCATAAGTTTTGAATAGTTTTCAATTTTGATGAATTTTGAGTATTAAATAGTAAATAAGGATCTGGATAGTAGTATCGACACTAGTGTCCCCCTGTTATTGATAGTGTCCATAAGGCTAGAAGTATGTATGGATTTGTAAATGATAATGAAATATATATACGGTTTTAATATTTTTGTAGTGTAAAATTTGTCTAGGTCATGAAAATGATATGAATTTAAACTATAAGATAATCATTTAGGCATGATGAGATGGTGAATATGAGCCTTTCAATAGTAGGAAGGTCTATAACTAAAGGATAGAGCCCTGATTGGCATTTTTAAATTTAAAAGTTAGATTCTATAAATATTAAATTTTAGTATCTACATTCACCCCTTTAATATATTAATTCATAAGGATGAAATGACTAGGTTAAAGGAAATAAATGTGCACCTGGGTGTGTACAACACACCTTGTCTTTGCTTGAGCCCACATTGAGTGTTTTATTGGTGTATGATCTATAAACAAGAGCATGTTATAGTATAAATAAGTGCATATAATATTAAATTTTAATTAATTAAAATTCTTGAAGAGAAATAGAGTAAATAAGGAATACACCTATGTGTTGATAAAACCATGTTTCCCCTTGGTACTTTGACTCATTAAAGATGTTTCTTTATGAAGCATTAGATCTAAGATAGATTTAAGCCTAAACCTTAGATATTCAAAGATGTACACTGGAAGATATTATTCCCCCAATCTAGTGTAAGGGTGAGTTATGACACGACCATTGAGATCAATAAATTTCAATCAAAAAACTCAAGTGTGAATATATAATTCGATGAGGATGATTGATTTATTCAACTCATCCTATAAATTTGGTGAGGTTAAATAATTTAGTCAACCCAACATATAAATAAGGTGATTTTTAAATATTTAATCAATTCAACCTATAAAGTGAACCAACTATTACAAACATAAATATTTGATAATAGTACTTGTTGAAGTAATGGGTACTTCCTAGTGATAGTAATCTAGAGATATAATTGGTAAATTTTTAAAAATTTGGTGTAATAGCATCACATATGAACCTCTAATATGTCTCTACTAAATTATGTGTCACAAATATAAAAAAACTCATTTTCAAATCTATAAAAAAATTGTGCAATATATAAGATTCTGACCCAAGTGTATATATGAATCATACAATTGTACTGGATATTATGTAAGTGATGAGGTCATCTATTTTGACATGCCCCAATTGAAATATAGAGATACTTGGAATTGATTATGTGTGGATATCATGTATTTATGATATGCCCCCACTAAAGTCTATAAACTATGTAAATGTGGAGGTCATGTTTTTATGACATGTCTTCACTAATATGCCCCCTTTTGAGGTGAGGGAAATAGAATTTGGTAGGTAACTTACCTCAAAAGGATAAGGTAACTATATAATCTATGTATGAATTATATACAATATATTAATAACATTTTTAATTAGATATATCAATGAAGCATGTAGTAATTTATCACATCAAGCCCTAAGATGCATGATATCTGTCATAGAAATGTCTAGATAGTAAAAGTTCAAGCTCAATAAATAATCAATCACACATACAAAATCACTCAATATAATGAAAAATAATGGTCTAAGGAGACCTCATACAAATGGCATGTTCAAATATTTCACAATTGAAAGGAAATGACATATTCAAATGTATAATAAAAATATATTAACATATTCAAATGTCCAACCAGCATACAATGGTACAGGGGTGAACATGCAAGGAACATATTCAAATGTTCCACAAGTAATACAATATAAAGAAATTAAATACATTCAAGTAAGTGATAATTTGTATAAGTTAAGTATAATCAACCAATATAAGCATATCATACTAGTCCTTTCATATACATGTTAGCAAAAAATGTCAGGTGGCATAGCATATCAAGTACACTATGAAATATTTGAGAATGGATATACATGTGTAAGCATTAGTATATAATATCAAACATGATAATGTATAAATGATCATAAATGATACATAACCTATATCAATTATGATCAAATAATTATATTCCCTTAATGTACTATATGACATGGGTAGAGGATAGGTTTAACATCTGTATGTGCATATATCATGTTTGTGGTATGTTGGTATCACACTCAAAGATGCATCCAAAATGTATGTGTATATAAAATAAAATTATATGCTATCTACTAAGTTGAATCAAACAAAATATGTTCCAATAAGGTAGTAAACATGGTAATGTTGAATATTTTTGTATTTCATGGGTTGTTTGAATGTTTTTATATTTTCTTTAATATTTGTTTTTCTCTGATTTTTTGATTATCTAATATAAGTGATGCTCATAAGTTTTTATAAACTCAAAATATGGTGAATAATATTGGTGATATTACCAAGGAGTATGTATAGGTGTCATATTTAGATTTGGAGAGTCAAAAATATTATATGTATGCCTCATAAGAGTATGTGGTTAAGAAGCAAAAGTAGTGGTTTATGGAACCCATTGTTGAGTTTTATTTATTTTATTTGGTGTAGCATTAATTGGAACATGTTTAGTTTCTCTAGGTAATTGGGTATGTTATGTAGGAGTAGATGGAGATTATGTGGAATCCACTGTATATCTCTAGTGTAAAGGTCTCTCAAGTATAGGCTACCTAGGAAAGGGGATTTCATATTGCATACCCTTTCATAGATGAGTAACCTTAGTAGGTTTTATAAGTAGCTTTTTAGGAATAAACTTCTCTTATTTAAGTGGATGTTCATATGGAATTATGAAAAATATGTCTATCTTATTGGTATGGATGTATTTAATACACCCATACACTATGAAAGGTATTACATAGAGTTTATGTATCAGGATCATCCCAATAACATATAAAAGTCTCTCATTTATGATATAATTAAAAAGGTAATAACCACATGTGTTGGTCCAACCTATAAAGGTAAGTCAATCTCACTAAGAATGTGATGTGTTGTCTCATTAAATGCTCTAACCACTTTGGTTGAAGGATATAAATCATCATATGTGTATCCCAAATGTGTAAGTAATGTCATGGTATATACATTCTCACTAGCATCATTATCAATCATAACATTATGTATAGGATGATTATCAAGGTATATGTTGACTATTTTGAGCGCAAGTCAAAATAGGTCAAACCCCTATAGTAAAAAACTTATATAGGGGTATATTAATGTATTATAGGGTGTGTAAAAGTCCCATAAATGACATTTGATGTGTCATTAGCCTTGGTCATGGTCATTTTAGCCTTTGGATAGTCTATATCATGTTAGGGGTCATATTTGAGTCATTTATGAAGGTTTTTATGGTTTTCCATGTAGGACAAGGTGTCTAAGTGTTTTTTAACATTCCTCATGTTAGTTTTTTGTTATACATGTCAGTCTTAATTGAAAAATTATAGGTTTATATGTTAGAACAAGAAAATAGTTAAAAAAAGAGGAGATCTAGGTAGTTATACAAACTATATAGGTGTTTTGGCATGTGTGGAAGGTTGTACAGTGACTCTCCATCTTCCCTAATTTCATTTCCATGTTTGATCAGCTTTGGAGGTCCCAAAATTGGTAAAAACCCATTTTGTTCCTTCATTTTTATTCTTTCCATGCCAAAAAGGTTAAACTATTTTCTCATGGTACACCCAGTAGGAGTTAAACTAGATAAAATATTCTTGTATGGTGATATTAGTCCTTGTCCAATTGAAATCCATAATATGAGTTATAGGATTGGTCACTTATAATTTATGAACCAATGCTTCTAGGATTGGTCAATTTTGTTGCTTCTTTTTGCTTGTTGATTCTCATACCCTACAAGTTTCCTCCTTGTTTGAGCTAATACGTACAAACCAAGTACTTAATGTGGTGTTGAAGAGTATTGGAATTCTTATCATGTGGTTTTTAATCTAGTTTTCATGTGTGGGATGAAATATAAGATCACAAGCATTTCATTCTGCTAGTGAGAGATCCATTATTATGTTACAAAAAAGTTTCACTAATTGTAGAGAGTTCTTATTCTTGTAGTGGTTTCAAATGAAGGTGACATGTTGTATTTAATGATTCTCGTGTCATGTTAATCCCTTCCTCCTTGTAAATATTTGTCTCAAAAGCTAATATCAATGAATTCATAGTCATATATGGTAACACAATCAAAACTTCCTATAAGTATTCATCTACAGGTAGGATAAAGGGAGATCTACATAAATGTGATGATCAAAGCATGAAGGTTTCAAGGTGGTGAGAACTTTTCCAAGGTTAAATAAACATGTTGGAATTTCCCAGTAGTCTCATTTGGATTCATTCTCCATCAATTATTTTCCCACTACCTTATAACTTGCATATGCACTTATAGTGGTTTGACTATGACTCCACATAAGTCTGAGAAGTTGTAATACAAGTGTTTGAACTAGTTTGAGAGCCTCATCAAGTTTAGAAACATGGAGAGCATCATAGAATCAATGGTGGATATATAGGATTTTTTGTATAACCAATCTACCATGTACACAATCAAATATCATAAATTCACATACAGACCTCCTGCATATACACCTACAGGTGGTCTAAATAGGGGAGTGGGCAATTGCATATTAGGTGTCTAATATTGTTTGGACCTCCACTAAGGCCTATGATAATTTAAAATGCCATTATGATAGTCCTAAATTAATCATATTATAGACAAACTTGAATATTCATGCTCATATGTGGATAAAGAGTTTTAGAGACATGTTACCTTAAACTTTCCAAAACAAGGATGTTGTCTTGTTTTGATCATTTCATGGTAGGGTAACATAAGGTCTAGAAAAATCTAAGTAATTACATATTATTGTTTATTCATAGTGGAATTTACTTGTAAAAGAAAGTTATTTTTTTATTTAATGAGGGTGATGTAAGGATGGTTTCTAATACAAGCAACATTCCACTGTATACACTCAATAATATACAGTATTGGTCAGGCTCAAGAGGTCTTTTCATGCATATGACACGATAGTGTCATACCTTCAAGATAGGTGACCTTATCTATTTAAAAAATTATATTGTCCCTCCAAGGAAAATAAAAATATTTGATATTCAATAATTGATGTATATCATCACCTACAAGTCCCTTTTTGGTCATAAAATGACAACTACAACTTGATTATAGTATGATAGTATACTAAAGCATAACAACCTAGATGTTGGTAAGTCATGGGACATGGTATGAGTATATTAAAATAGGGAATGACATTTAAGACTTAAAGGATATATTTTATCAATAGATGCAAGTTTGTACAACTGAAATACACCTACAGGCATGTCTCTTTCTTTAGTAAATGGCACAATCACACAGTTTGCAGACTAAGACTGGGCAATATAAGGAGTGAAAGATGGGAGTTAGTAGGTTGATAGTAGACCAAACTTGTGGAAACTATTATCATAGTGGTTTTTAATATCCCTATGTATTTCCCAAACCAAATGGACATAACAAATCAACAAGCCTAACTTTGTTCATAGTCTATCCATAATTAGTGAGTCCAAGAAGTTTGTCTTAAGATTTTTGAAGAATTAAGGGGTCTATGAACATAAAAAAAAACATGAAAATTGGTACATAAGGTCCCCATAAACTACAAAAACATATCATAACCTAATAATAACTGATAATATATTGGATATTCCCTTTGTTTTATCTCGAATATAGGGCACTCCCAGTAAGTGTAAAACTACAGGTTTAGTATGAAAATGAGAAGGAATGATTTGGTAGTTATTGGATCAATGTAAGGAGATGTATAAGGATTAATTTAACATGAAAAAATATAAAATTTTCCTATTCAAATAACATTGACATTTATAAGTGGTTGTGATCAACAAAACACAGTTCAAGCCTTTACGCCTAGACTAGGCCTAAAGCCCTAGGAGGTATCAATACCTTTTATAACACCAAGTGAAATTTAAAAATAATTTTAAGGACTTAAAATGGAGGTATAATATTTTTTATAACCATTTTTATATATGGGATATCATAAATAATCCATTTTCTTAGCTTAAAGATAACTTAGGGTATGCATAATTCACTCCTAAGCTTGAGAGTCTAAGTTTAGAAGCTTACACTAGTATGGACACTTAGAATGGAGACCTAAGGATATAGGAGATGTTTCATAAGGTCTTAAAAATGCTTCTAGTGATATTTTTTTCATAGATTTAATATATAAATTTTATGAACAAACACTAAAGGTCAAAATGTCCTAAAACCCTTTAAACCCCTCACTTTTGACCTAATTAGAAAGAAGTGAAAAAATATGAATCCAAATGAGATAATATGACTTGGAAAGTGATTTTTATTTGTAGATAACTCCATCAATATCCTTCCCATCACATTGGTTGACACCCTACTTTTATGGACAAGGTATAGAACTAGTTTTCTTGATAGATTTTGGTGTTTTATAGATATGGAGGAGTATTAAAGGATGAGGATCACTTTGGGAGATCAAGTGGGACCTAATATAAATCATAATTTTCATATATTTATTTATAAAAACACACAAGTACCTCTACAATCACCTTCACTTCAAGCAGTCTGTGGAGATAATGGAAATTAAGAATGATCATCAAGTAAAAAGGCGATAAGTACAATTGGGATACATTTTAAGGTCTACCTAATGGATTTATGGATAATAGGACTATTTATAGGTGTCATATAACCCCTTTAATATATAGTATTGAATAACTAATGATCATCTTGGTGCCAAATGTGAATATAGGTTTGTAAAACTAGTGATGGTGACTACAAATAGTGAAAATATTTGTTTAGAAGAACACTAGTGGTTAAAAGAACATATAATTCATGAAGGATCTTATTATTAACCCCACCCCATCATATTTCACATGTGGTATCTCTCCCTAGTATTCTTTGGAGTGCTCAAAAGAGGCCAAATGATGAAGGTAGTTTCAAGAAGACATTTAAAGGGTCT
The DNA here is from genome assembly GCA_037957365.1 of Torreya grandis. Classification (NCBI taxonomy): domain Eukaryota; kingdom Viridiplantae; phylum Streptophyta; class Pinopsida; order Cupressales; family Taxaceae; genus Torreya; species Torreya grandis. Next base: position 279,895 of record JARHVA010003346.1, on the reverse strand, counting down.
TACACCAAATTTGAGGAGTTTTCTTACTTCACATGGACATTTTTCTAAAGATACCTTCATGGTCTATTTAATAATCCTTTTTAATATAACATAATTAATTTTCATGCTTTGAAAAGTGGCATTTGACCCTTGAGATCCACTTTCTCTCTCCTTTTTCACATTTTATAAGTACTAGCCATTTTGGCTCTTGTATGCTAATTCCACACCTAGTATAGTGAAGCCCTACTAGTTTGTTAGTGTAATTTGCCTTTTAATAATACATAAAATCTAGTTTTTAGTTCTCAAACATATTTTCTAAATGTGTGAAATGATGTATGGTGGGGTCTACTAATAAGCTTTTATCCTCACTTCTCTTTATCCTTTCATGTTTCATTTAATAGGTTCTCATTCTAAAAAGTCGTATAGAGTGTATCTAGTGTGTTTGGCTCCCTTAAAGTGTTCAATTATCCTTAGTGTTTGAAACTAACCTCTAGTCCATTTACCTTGAGTTGACTCCTGCATATGTTCTCCATATTGAAATACTAACGTTAGAGTATTCTAGGACTTTGAAGTTAGTGTTGTAGGTCATTTATCTTAGTGCAAGAGTATGATAGCATAGTGGATATTTATATGGTGTATCACTACCTTAGATTAATTTAATTTCATGTTTACTTCTATCTATTTTTAAATAATCAATCGATTAGTATAGGTGATAAACACTTAAGGATCAATCTAAGGAGCTATCCCTTAAACCTAGAAGTTTACCTCTACTATAAACAACCCATAGGCCTAGAGGTATTCCAATATTTACCAAATCTTAGATTAGTCTTGAAAAACCTCCTCTATGGTGTAATATTTGGTGATAACAGTATCCTTGAATAAATAATGAATGAATATCTAAGTCGTCATCAATAATTTCATAGTCATTAAAGGAAATGGAGGGTCTATGAATCATAGAAGGTGTTTTTCATGTATAACTACCAATATTTCCATATAATGGGTGCCCATAATATGGTGTAAATAGATGTACATGATATTTTATTTTCACTTCTAGATTTTTCTTATAATGATCTTGTAAAGGATTGTTAAATATCTTCTAGTTTTCATGGTCACTAGGTTGTGAACTCAAATCCTTTAGAGGATAATAAAAGGTGATTTTTTGGTAATTGATAAGGTCTTGGATCTTGTGTTTCAATGTGACATATATTTATATAATTCCTAGGGCCTTGGTAGTAGTCAAAATATGCATTAGCATCATATTCTTTTAGTACATGTTAACTCATATCAACCTCTATATGAGGAGGGAGAGATATGAGATGACCCTTCATAAGATTATTAAGTATAAAAGTTAGAGAATAGATTAATCATATAAATTACCTCTTAGGTTCATTGGATAAGAAGAGGTGACCGGGTTGTTGTGACACTATAATAACCATTGTGGTTATTTCTTTTTTAGGTTCTATAGGTCTTACCTTATTGTTTGGTTTGATATGAAACTTGGTATAAGATATAGTCAATGTGTTTACTACATAAGTTTCATTTCATTATCTCAAAGAATATGGCATAATTCATCAAAAGTTTTGAACTTCTTGAAAATAATAGACTCGTGTAATGGGACAAGCAAACTTTACTTAAATATGTCTTGAAGTTCTTTATCTACCATTGGATTTGTCATTTTAGTTAACATTGTTTTATGGCTCAAGACATAATCATTGATAGGTTCATTTGTTATGTATTTTATCTTAATAATTTGTGCATATGACATCTTTTTAGTGATGTTTGTTGGTTGAATATTTTGTCGATCAGTGTACTAATAAACAAAATAGGTCTAATCAGCCAAAGTAAGAAGATTGGTCACCAAATGTGTAGGTTTACCACATCAAAAGGGGACTAATATATATATATATATATATATATACATATATATATACATATATATATGTATATATATATGTGTGTGTGTGTATATATATATATATATGTATGTATATATGTGTGTGTGTGTGTGTGTGTGTGTATATATGTATATATATATGTATATATGTATATATATATATATATATGTATATATATATATATACATATATATACATATATATATATATACATATATATATATATACATATATATATGTATATGTATATATATATGTGTGTGTGTATATATATATATATATATGTATATATATATATATGTATATATATATATATGTATATATATATATATATATGTATATATATATATGTATATATATGTATATATATATATGTATATATATATATATATGTATATATATATATGTATATATATGTATGTATGTATGTATGTATGTATGTATATAGAAAATAATACTCAGGGGTAGGATAAACCATCCATCTCTCTTTTTTTAGAGATGATGCGTGCAGATCAAAAGAAAAACTCAAGAGAAATGATAGAAAGCACTCCTCTTCTTTAAAAATACTATTCAGCAAGCCACAAGAATACTCCTGGTAGTAAAAGCAAAATGTAACCAAGGACGTAGTAACTAGCAAATCGAGATGTAGCACAAAGTCTCCACCTGAATTGCCCAAGAGTGAGATACAAAGGACAATGAGGGCACAAAGTCGTCCTAAGGTCCTTTACATAGAAATAAAAAGAAAACACACTAAAGGCAATTATGGGGGCACAAAGTCTCTCCACAGTTGACTTTAGGACACCTTCTTGTCTACTTTCACTAATTCTACTTGTTGAATTAAAGGAACAAAAAATATATTAAGGAAAAAGACATAAGAACAGTTTGCCCAACAACAAAGATATCACAGCACAAAGTGTCACAAGTCACTTGCTTTCTTATTCTAATAACAAAATATGATCAACAATCTGAGCTCAAAGTCTCAGTAATGCCTTTCAATTTGGGTAGAGTTGTGTTCCTGATCCTCAAAGAGAGAGCCATTTACAATAAAAGAGAGTCCCTTATATAGCCTCTTCAAGAAGGACTCAGGAACATTAACACATCATGTTACATTGAATTCTATTAAGAAGACATGCTAGAATTTAGGGGCATTTACCCATTTGCTTTTCTAAATGTAGAGAAATGGGTCATGCCATTGAATGTTTGCATCTTTCAATGTCCACTTGGTGATCTGATCCTTCTTCATCATTCCTCCTTTTCTAGTTATTTGAATCAGGTCCTAGATTCAATTTGATGTTTTGTTCCTTAGTCACTTTCTACTAGTCTTTAGCAATTAACACATGGCACATTCCACTGCTAAATAGGTGAAGACACGTGGCAAATTTTGTGGGACTCTAAGAAACATTTATTTATTGAGGCTTTAAAACCTATTAAAAACTCAAAATCATGGGTGTAGACACTTGTCACTCTCTGTAGAGTTACAACAGAAAAGGTGGTAGCTTTCGCTTGCCTCTTGAGAATCCTATAGAGGATGACATGTGGTGGCTTCTACTGAGCTTTTAGCTACCTTTGAAAAGTCTTCAGGACTTATATTAGCTTCTCATAGAGGATGACATGTGGAAGCTTCCACTGCATTTGATGAGAGACACGTGGCAAGTTCCACTACTTTGATACTGTGTCTCAATGGATGACACATGGCAACATCTGTTATGAAATAGGTGAGGACACATGGCATTTTTGTCTATGACTTTTTGAGGGACACGTGGTAGCATCCATTAAACTTGTAAAAGCTTTGGATGCCTTTTGAATGTCTTGTAAAAGATGACACATGGTGGCTTCCATCGTATTTTAGAAACCCTATAGAACTATGTGGGATTCATTTGAATTCATACAGATGATGCCACTTGGTGTGTTCTGCTTAACTTACAATTCACTCGGGATCCACCACAGTCCTTAATCAATAATGAGACAAAAGGAAGAAATAGTAGACATTGACACTCAGTGCTTTCCACTGAGTTTTACAAGGGACACGTGATGACTTCCACTATATTTTGTCCTTATTTGTGTGATCTGAGCTCTCAGGCTATCTCTTTAGCTGGTCACTAAATTTGTTCATAGGGTCTACACCATATTTGAAAATTGATGGATATTTCATTATCTTAAATTTTATGTCCATGGGGATGTCAATGGTTCAATCGCTTCCCTACTTCAATCGCTTTCCTAGTTCAATCACTTCTTTATTTTTCTAAGTCACTTGATCTCTTCAAATCCATTGAACTCATTAAACCCATTGAACTCATTGAACCAATTTGGTTTAACGTTCAATGGTTCAATGGTTCATTCCTTTGTTCTTCAAAGTCTTCTTTTCTTCACTGCCCTCTATAAGGGCACTTGGTCTCTTCACTTTGGGGCATTCCTTTGAACTGACTGATTGAACCAACTAAGGTTCAACGGTGTAAAGGTTCAATGGTTCAATCACTTTCTTCTTATGTTCCACTTGACCACTTGAACCAATTGATTGAACCAACTTCTTCTTAAACCATGCTTTGAACTAAGCTTTGAACTAATTTGGTTCAAGATGGTTCAAGCCGATGAACCCTTTGATTAAATCGAAGCATTGAACCGCTTGGTTGAACCAAAGCATTGAACCAATTGAAGCAGTTAAACTTTGAACCTTGATGAAGTGCTTAACTCTTATCGATGACGTTGAACCTTTGAACTTGTTGAACCCATTGAACCAAAATGGTTCAAAGTTCAATGGTTAAATGGTTCAATAGTTGGATCTTTGTGTAGATGCTTGCCGATGGACATTTTTTATTAAACCAAGATGTTGAACCAAACTTGAAAATGACTAAGTGTTGGAAATTGATTCTTTTGATTAAACCCATCTGTAGAAGCCTTTGAACTTGTAGAAATGAACCTGCCTACAGAGTCCATAGAAACCAAGTCCGTAGAAATCAACCTGTAAATCCCATTGAACTTGGCCTATAGAGTTTATAGATTCCTATGAGGCTTGAAAAAGGAGGAAATTGAATGCCTAGGACAAATTTCAAAAAGGGAAGAGACAATTTAGGTCTGTAGGACCAAAATAGTTCAAATGTTGTCCCAAAAATGAGTGATATTTTTGGGGGACAATAGCTGGCTCCAGTTGGGGAACTTCTATCAATTGTAAAAAGAATTGAAGGGAGTAGAATCTAGAATCTCCAGTGTCTTCATGTGTACCATTGGGTTATGGAGTCATGCTACTTAGAAATGAAAGGCATCAAAAATGGAAATAAACAAAACAAAACAAAATTAAAAACTATACAAATACACATATATATAGATGTAATGATCTGATACTTCAAGAGTTGAAGTGTTTCAAATGCTGCTTCTTAGGAGACAGTGAAAATAGTGCTCTATTCTAATAAACCAGCAAGAAGACATTTTGCCCCCAAAAATGGTGATGGGTGAATAGAGTTCTCCACCAAGAAACCAATTTTTTGCGTCTTCCCCTTGGCCTTTTCTTCTTCTTGTTCGAAGGTAGGATGTGGCCTTCAAACTAAAAACCATAACTCCTTTCTCTCCCTGTGAAGGGTTCATTTCCCTGATTTTGATTTGCAGCAGCATGGTCCACCATCATAACTTGTTGTTCTACTAGTCCAATCTAGCACATGATTGGATTGTCCATATCAAACTCATGATAAATTATCAGCTTAGCATCTCCTTTGATGTGAAGGAGTTTGATTTCTTCATCTTGAGCAATCTTCAATCTGAGCAACAAAGATTCATAACCAGCTGTGTTGTTGGTGTTATTAACTTTCAAATTGCATGAAGGAAGAATATCTCCTTAAGGAGATATCAACACAGTCCCAACTCCATCATTGGTGGAAAAATTACTGCCATTAGATTTCAGGATCAAAGCATCATCAGAAGCTGATCTCTGATTTCTCTTCATTAGAGATGGAAGATCCTTCCTTACTTGTATTGTGCTCTACCAATTCTCCTAAAGTCTTGTTTGGATCAATTCCTAGATTTTCAGCTATAAGACTTTCATCTGTAGAAACATGAACATCCTCTATGGTAAATAAATAATTATCCCTACCTAAAGACTCAAATAGAATTTGTGCTGCAGGAGATGATGTTTGGGTGACCACATGTTTTGCCTCTTTTTCAGGGAGCAATCTCTTAATTATGCCTTAGACAGGGATCCTTACTTTAGATAGGTCCATGCTTAGTTCTCCTCCCACGTCCTTGTAGAAATTTTGTCCAAGAAAAATGCCATAGGATGCTGGGACATCAGCCACCAAGATAGTCATCCTGATTCTCTTGTCTGGAAAAGCTGCAAATGTAAATTGGGCAACTTTGATTTTCCCCAACAATGGTACTTACTTGTTCTCCATGGAGAAACATCTCCCAAATGTTTTGGTCAATGTGAGACCTAGAGACTCAGCTACTTTAGTAGGCATGACATTGTCAGATGCTATGGAATCAATGATGCAATTGTTGAGCTAATAACCATTTATTAATAGGGAAACATAGAAAGGTTCTATTTTCCCAGGGGCAGCTGGAGGAGTAAAGACAAGATTATTTGGAATGGGCATGTTCTTCAGGGAATCAAGAATTATTTTCTTAACCTCTTGTCTTACAGGGATGGTTTGGTTCTTGACACATTGCACCAACTTATCTAATTGATCAGGATTAGACTGCATATATTCAAATTTAGACATTTGTATTTTGGTCTTTTTGACATGATCAATTATGTCAAATGGCTAAATTAGACTAAGTACAGAGGAAGGCATTTCAACTTTTTGGGTTTTAGGAGGGATGGGAAGAGGGCCTGGTTTGCAAAATGAGAGTAGAAGATGAAGGTGAAATTGATGTACTTACATTTTGAGTGATCAACAAATCCTTTGACTGGAAAGGTAGAGTGGTTCCATGCTTAGCAATTGTAATTGTTGGTTGAGATTGCTCCTCTGTCTTCCCTTTATCAACTTAATAGACTGATTGGTTCTTGGACCTAGTAAACACTACATATGATCCATCAATAGCTTCTCCTTTACTTATGGGTTTATCCTGGTAGTTCAGGAAACCAATGTGGGAGTCACCAATTGATTCTTCTTGATCCTCCATGAAGAGATTAGCATCATTTTCTTGCTCAAACTTAGGTTGGAAAGAGAAAGCATGGTTTGTTTCCAAATATCCAACTACTGAGTTGGTTGGAGGAGCTTCAAGGGTAAGTTTCCCTTATGGGGAAGGAAGGTGATTCTGTTGTCCTTGATTCCTGGTAGCATTGCCTTGATATGACTGATTTGGGAATGTCCTTCTTGGCATATTTCTGTATGAAGAAGTAGAAGACATTCCCTGTGCCATTTGTTTTTTCAAGGCTAGCACTTCATTTGCTATATTTTACACCATTGGATCAGTGGTGCCTATAGATGAATATTCAGAAGATGATGAATATCTATTTCTATTTGGATCTCTTCTTATCTTCCCTGCTAAGATGAGATCATCTTCTACCTCAGTGGCCAAAAGTTGACCTACAGCAAGATCTATCTGACTAGCACATCTCAAGAGAAAACTTACTTCAGGCAACTAAGAATTAATGAAAAAGCATTTGAGATTCTCAGCTATAGGTCGAGCAATTACAGGAATTCTATTTCTCAATTTGTCAAATTTGGCTATAAAGTCTCTCATATGCTCATAAGGCTCTTTCTTCATCTGAGTAAGTTGAGCCAAAAGCTTATGTCCATCTTCTATAGATCTGAATCTAGCTTAAAACTTATCTTTGAGAGTATTCTAATCAGTCACTGACTGAGCTTATAGATGATAGAACCAATCTATAACAGCACCTTGTAATGTTTCCACAAAAATCCTGACTGCTACATCTTCAAATTCTACTATGATTACTCCACAAGCTATGTTGAAGGTTGTAATGTGTTCATTAGGATGAACTTTCCCATCACCATATAATTTGGAGAAATTCTTCCTTGAACTACGTGAAGCTCATGTAGAGGTGGAGTAGGATTGAGAGGACCAAAATCATTACCCTAGGGGCCTTGAACTACCATTGTAGGATTATGAAAAGGAGGAATAACAAATCTCAGAGGGATAATTATTGGCAAAGTTTTATCAACAATAGAAGTAGATACTTCATCTAGCAATGGAGATCTAACTTTAGTAGGAGGAAAGCTCTTGGTTTGTTGGAGATGAGATGGTGAAGGAAATAGATCAAAATCACTTTGTTGTACCAACTCGAATATAGGGTCAAAAATACCTTTAGCCCTTTGGCTTCGTGTATACCTTGAATCTACCAGATTGTAAAACAAAATTGGAAAAGAATTGACCTTGCTTCAGTTAAAGCTTGAGGCTTTAAATTGCACACTCTTTCCTAGTTAGTGTGGAGGTGAATGGATAGATTATAAATGGATAATGGGTATATCCCCAGTAGAGTCACCAAAAATTGTTGGTTGAATATTTTGTCAATCAGCATAGTGATAAACAAAATAGGTCTGATCAGCTAAAGTAAGAAGATTGGTCATCCAAATGTGTAGGTTTACCACATTAAAAGGGGACTAATCTCTCCTCTCATCAAGGGGAGGTTCCCTATAGATATTACATATATATATATATATATATAAACATAAAATAATACTCAGGGGTAGGATAAACCATCCATCTCTCTTTTTTCATAGATGATGCGTGTGGATTAAAGGAAAAACTCAAGGGAAATGACAACAAGCACTCCTCTTCTTTCAAAAATACTATTCAATAAGCCACAAGAATACTCTTGGTAGTAAAAGCAAAATGTACAGAAGGACGTAGTAACCAGCAAATCAAGATGTAGCACAAAGTCTCCACCTGAATTGCCCAAGAGTGAGATACGAAGGACAATGAGGGCACAAAGTCATCCCAAGGTCATTTTCACAGAAATAAAAAGAAAACACACTAAAGGCAATTATGGGGACACAAAGTCTCTCCACAGTTGACTTTAGGAAACCTTCCTGACTAATTTCACTAATTTTGCTTATTGAATTAAAGGAATAGAACATACATTAATGAAAAAGACATAAGAACAGTTTCCCCAACAACAAAGATATTACAGCACAAAGTCTGAAAAGTCACTTGCTTTCTTATTCCAATAACAAAATATGATCAACAACATGAGCTCAAAGTCTTAGTAATGCCTTTCAGTTTGGGCAAGGTTTTGTTCCTGATCATCAGAGAGAGATCCATTTACAATAAAAGAGAGTCCCTTATATAGCCTCTTCAAGAAGGACTTAGGAATAGTAACACATTATGTTGCATTGAATTCTGTTAAGAAGACATGCTGGAATTTAGGAGAATTTACCCATTTTCTTTTCTCAATGTAGAGAAATGGGTCATGCCATTGAATGTTTACATCTTTCAATGTCCACCTGGTGATCTGATCCTTCTTCATCATTCCTCTTTTTTATTATTTTAATCAAGTCCTAGATTCAATTTGATGCTCTATTCCTTAGTAACTTTCTACTGGTCTTTACCAATTGATGCATGGCACATTCCACTGCTAAATAGGTGAAGACACGTGGTAACTTTTTTGGGACTCTGAGAAATGTTTATTTATAGAGGCTTTGAAACTTATTAGAAACTCAGAATCATGGGTGTAGACACTTGTCGCTCTCCGCAGAGTTACAACGAAAAAGGTGGCAGCTTCCGCTTGCCTCTTGAGAATCCTATAGAGGATGACACATGGTAGCTTCCACTGAGCTTTTAGCTACCTTTGAAAAGTATTTGAGACTTATATTAGTTTATCATAGAGGATGACACATGGTGGCTTCCACTACATTTGATGAGAGACACATGGTAGGTTTCGTTACTTTGATATTGTGTCTCAATGGATGACACGTGGAAACATCCACTATGAAATAGGTGAGGACACATGGCATTTTCATCTATGACTTTTTGAGGGACATGTGGTAGTATCCATTGAAATTTTAGAAGCTTTGGACACCTTTTGAATGTCCTATGGAAGATGACACGTGGTAGCTTCCATCACATTTTAGAAACACTATAGAACTATGCAGGATTCATTTGAATTCATGCAGACGATGCCACTTGGCATGTTCCACTTAACTTATAATTCACTCAAGACCCACCATAGTCCTTACTCAATAATGAGACAAAAGGAAGAAACGGTAGACATTGACACTTGACACTTTCTGCTGAGTTTTACAAGGGACACATGGCAACCTCCACTACATTTTGTCCTTATCTATGCCATCTAAGCTCTTGAGCTATCTCTTTGGCCGGTCACTAAATTTGTTCACAGGGTTTGCACCGTATTTGAAACTTGATAGATATTTGATTATCTTAAATTTGGCATCCACAAAGATGTCAATGGTTCAATCGCTTCCCTAGTTTAATCACTTTCTTGGTTCAATCACTTCTTTATTTTTCTAAGTCCCTTGATCTCTTTGAATCCATTGAACTCATTGAACCCGTTGAACCCGTTGAACCAATTTGGTTCAAGGTTCAATGGTTTAATGGTTTATTCCTTTGTTTTTTAAAGTCTTTTTTTCTTCACTTCCCTCTACAAGGGCACTTGGTCTCTTCACTTTGGGACATTCCTTTGAACAGACTGATTGAATCGATTGATTAAACCAACTAAGGTTCAATGGTGCAAAGGTTCAATGGTTCAATCGCTTTCTTTTTGTGCTCCACTTGACTGCTTAAACCAACTAATTAGACCAACTACTTATTAAACCATGCTTTGAACCAGTTTGGTTTAAGATGGTTCAAGCCGATGAACCCTTTAATTGAATCGAAGCATTGAACTGCTTGGTTAAACCAAAGCATTGAACCAATTAAAGTGGTTTAACTTTAAACCTTGATGAAGCACTTAACTCTTGCCAATGATGTTGAACCTTTAAACTTGTTGAACCCATTGAACCAAAATGGTTCAAGGTTCAACGGTTCAATGGTTGGATCTTTGTGTAGATGCTTGCCAATGGACATTTTTTATTGAACCAAGATGCTGAACCAATCCCAAAAATGACTAAGTGTTGGAAACTAATTCTTTTGATTGAACCTGTCTATAGAAGCCTTTAAACCTATAGAAATGAAGCTGCCTATAGAGTCCGTAGAAACCAAGTCCATAGAAATCAACCTGTAAAGCCCATTGAACTTGGCCTACAGAGTTCATAGATTCTTGTGAAGCTTGAAAAATGAGGAATTTGAATGCCCAAGACAAATTTTGAAAAGGAAAGAGATAATTTTGGTCTGTAGGACCAAAATAGTTCAAATGTTGTCCCAAAAATGAGTGATATTTTTGGGGGGACAACAATGTTGATTGTAAATGTGCTAGAAACTAGTTTGTTAGTGGTTTTAATGCTTTCACTGATTGTATTGGTAAGTTACAAAGCCATCTTAAACATAGTCCTTGAGGCTCTTTAGAAATAATTTTGTCAAAATTTTATCATTTGAAGCATAATAGAGCCATTTTGAATAGAAAGATGATATATTTTATTCAATATCACCCTTGACATCTTAAAATGTGAACTTGGGTGCAACAAAATTAGTTGGAAAAGGGTGTAAATATATCTTAGGTACTAAAGAATTATGTAAAACATATTGTGAATAAATATCATGAGTTGATTTAAAATCATTTTATTCAATGTTTTTAAACTTATCCTCCACATTTTTGATAACTTGGAGAAGAGTTTGCATTGTAGACCCATTCGGATTAAGATTTGAGATTTGAAAATTCACCAAATGGGAGGAAAACCCACTTGTGTTAAATTAAGTATTGAAACCAATATTTGAGTTGAATACTTAATTGTTCTCATGGAGAATATGGTGATAGTTGTTCCAAGGGTTATCAACTATTAGATGTGGATGTACTATCTTTTACATGGGTATTGATTTCTTCTTAGACAACATGTAAGAACACATTAATCAATTATTTATTTATATTTAAATGATTGACTAAAGATTCTTTATTTTCCATTTCAAAATGATCTTTGTTAAAATTTTCCATTTTTTTAAAATGCAAATACAATTTCCACAAGAAATTGAAAACCTCAGACCTATATATTATTAAAATTAGAAACTCTATAAAACTAAAAACCTTAGAGAAAGCTAGGAGTTGTGTGGAAAGACACAATGTTTGGGTTCACCAAATGTTTAACCCTAAATTTATATGTGGGGATAGGGTTAAGAACATAGAAGTAACTTAATCACAAGGGTGATAAACTAATCTATAAAAGGATAACCAATTACAAAATTAGATAAATGAATATTCTAAATTATAAAACTAAGATATATTAAATATAGAAGGTACCAAATTTGAAATATGTTCAATTGATTTACATACCAAAAATAAATTATACTTATTTGGGTTAACAAAGCACATGTAGATCTGGGTTAGAAACAAACAGAAGTGTGTAGGATCAGGATTTTAGAATAGTCAATAGATTTTATAAATATGGTTTATGTAGACATAAACACTACCATCAACCTTGGGACACTACTATCAATACAAATATCTATGTTGTGATGCTATTGTATTGTATGGAATATCCACTAGATATCATAACCAAATTCATCATTATAGGTTTTTATCACCTTTATGATGTCTTTATATCTAGAATACAAGTTTTTTCTCTCTTATTATTGATCAAACCCTAGCTCTTTGTTAGGAATCTAGAACATAAAGCTCTGATACCACTTTTTTAGGATTAGGAGCACAATTGATTACCTTGTATAAGCAACTAAACATAAAATTTAACCAGAAGTAATAAGTAACTAGAAATCAGAAACAACACAGAATATGAGAGACAATACCCAATTGTATTAATACTCTTCTAGAAGGAATTACAATAAAGAAGTCACACTCTTCTTCCCACACCTCTAGGGCTCCCACGCCTCTAAGGCATACAATAATCTCCCTCAAGAGTTCTCTCTCTCAATTACCATCACAACAAACAACTCAAACACAGAGTTGTTGTTCACCTCCACCAATTAGTAACAATACTACTAGTCCACCAGTCATTAACAATACTACCAATCCACCAAGTACTCCACATACTCCAAGTCTGAGTACACCATGTACTCTAAGTAGATCTCACCTGATCTTGCTACCTATTATGTTGTTGATCTCCCTGATCTTGCACACTTGCTGCTCAACCTAGTTTTACACACCTACAAACCTAGATCACACACACACACACACACACACACACTTGTAGATCAACCGACCTTACTTACCATGTAGATCTCACCTGATCTTGCTATACCATAGATCAACCTAGCCTTGCACACCTACTGACCTAGATCTTACACACTAGCACCCTTGTGGATCTTCTACTAGATCTTGCTCTCCCATATATCTACCTAATCATACACACTTGGCACTATGGCACTATGAGGAGCTAACCTTGCTCTCTTCCCTCTGAAGGAGCTAACCTTTCTCTCTATCTAGCATACTTTACAATACAGCCCATGACTCTATTATATAGATCTCATACAAACAATAATTAGACTTCTAATTATAATAATTAGAAACGTAGCTCCAAGACTAAAATTAGTCTTTACATGTAAACAATCGGTTTGTTAAACTAACTATTCATCAACTAGTAGTTTTGGAATCGTACAGGTGACCGACATCGGTCCCTGTCTATCTGGAGATGACCGACATTGATCTATCTCTAACTGATGCCGGTTGCTATGTACATTGGATATGACCAATGTCAGTTGGCCTACTGATGTTAGTTGCCCTGTAACTTAGTAACCTCCTTTGTTTGCATAACAGTGAAGCTTTTAGCTCCACAACCTAAAAATCTCCCACTTGGAGATAAATAGCTGCACCTATACCTGTACCTGTACATCATCTAATTTTGTTTCCTGGCTTGTATCCCTCTTCAAGTTTAATCTTGAAGACCAACCACCACACATCCTGTGGTGCTCCCCCTATCATCCAAGTACCCTACCATATCTAAATCTACATACCCATGTAGAGAAGTCCTTGACCATGCATCTCATGTATACCTATTGTTGGTCCCTCTCAAATACCTGAGAATCCACTGAACTACTTTCCAGTGCTTCTTTCCTAGATTAGCCACAAACTCACTAACAACACCCACTAATTAGGTAACAATAGGTCTAGTACACATGTACTTAACCTCATTATGTGAATTGGGACACTGTTCTATGAACTATCCATCCATAGGTGTGCTAACCGATTCTGCATCCTGCATCTTGAACCTTGCCACTACCTTATTCACACAATCATCTTGAGACAACATCAACCTGTGATCTTCCTTGTCTCTAAGAATACTCATTCCAAATAATTTTGATGCTTCTAAATTCTTCATGACACACCTCTAAACTAACTTTACCTTTAGCTCAGCAACTCCCTGCATGTGTGACCCTACAACAAGCATATACACTACATACAGTAATAGGATAATGTAGATAATATTATCCAACCTGGTAAAGGAAACACAATGGTTACATTGACATTGAATAAAGCCATGCTTTGTCATACACCTATCAAACTTCCATTGTCCTATAGCCTGCTCAAGACCATATACCCTAGCCTTCTATCTCACGTGTCCATTCTCTCTCTTCTTTAACCTGGGAATCTATTCATCTTTCAGTGCTTTCTTTCCATCATTCCATAATTGATCATTATTGCTTTTGAATTCCTCCATTATTAGTGTACTTTATTTTTCCATTTCTATACTCCCACTCAATCAAAAACCCCTAAGAGTGACTTGTAATCAAACATAAACCTGCTCTGAACCAGGCTCTATGAACCTACAACCCTAGCTCTAATACCACTTTTCAGGAATCTAGAACATAAAGCTATAATACCACTTTGTTAGGATTAGGAGCACAATTGATTACCTTGTATAATCAACTAAACATGGAATTTAACCAGAAGTAATAAGTAACTAGAAATTAGAAACAACACAAAATATGAGAGACAATACCCAATTGTATTAATACTCTTCCAGAAGGAATTACAATAAAGAAGTCACACTCTTCTTCCCACACCTCTAGGGCTCCCACACCTCTAAGGCATACAATAACCTCCCTCAAGAGTTCTCTCTCTTAATTATGGTCACAACAAATAACTCAAACACAGAGTTGTTGTTCACCTCCACCAGTCAGTAACAATACTGCTAGTCCACCAGTCAATAACAATATTGCCAATCCACCAAGTACTCCACATACTCCAAATCTGAGTACACCACATACTCCAAGTAGATCTCACCTAATCTTGCTGCCTATTGTGTTGTTGATCTCCCTGATCTTGCACACCTACTGATTAACCTGGTTTTGCACACTTGCAAACCTAGATCTCACACACACACACACACACACACCTGTAGATCAATCAACCTTACTTACCATGTAGATCTCACCTGATCTTGCTATATCACAAATCAACCTGGCCTTGCACACTTACTAACCTAGATCTTACACACTAGCATCCCTGGGGATCTTCTACTAGATCTTGCTCTCCCATAAATCTACCTGATCATACGCACTTGGCACTATGGCAATATGAGGAGCTAACCTTGCTCTCTTCCCTCTGAAGGAGCTAACCATGCTCTCTCTATCTAGCACACTTTACAATACAGCCCATGAGTCTATTATATAGATCTCATACAAACAATAATTAGACTTCTAATTATAATAATTAGAAATGCAGCTTTAAGACTAAAATTAGTCTTTACATGCAAACAACTGGTTCGTTAAACTAACTGTTCATCAACTAGCAGTTTTGGAACCACACAGGTGATTGACATCAGTCCCTGTCTGTCTAGAGATGATCAACATCAGCTGATCTCTGACTAATGCTGGTTTCTTTATACACTGGATATGATCGATGTCAATTGGCCTGTTGATGTCAATTGCTCTGCAACTTAACAACCTCCTCTGTTTGCATAATAGTGAAGCTTTTAGATCCACAACCTAACTTTGTCAGGATTAGGAGCACAATTGATTACCTTGTATAAGCAACTAAACACAAAATTAAACCAAAAGTAACAAGTAATTAGAAATTAGAAACACAAAATTTGAGAGACAATACAATCTTGTATTCAACTCATCCAAAAAGAAAATACAATAAAGAAGATGCCACACTCTTCCCACACCTCAAAGGCTTCCCACACCTCTAGGGCTCCCATTAATTCTCCTTCAAGAGTTCTCTCTCTCAATTACGGTCACAACAAACAACTCAAACACAGAGTTGTTCACCTCCACCAATCAGTAACAATAATGCCAGTACACAAGTACTCAAATTACTCCAAGTAGATCTCCCTTGAACTTGTAACAACCTACAAATCAAATGATCTTATTTACCATGTAGATCTAACCTGATCTTGTAACACTTGTAGATCAACCTGGTCTTACACACCTACAAACCTAGATCTTACAATTGGAAGGATCTCTTTCTTGTCCTTGATTACAATACAGCCCCATGAGTCTATTATATAGATCCCATACAAACAATAATTAGACTTCCTAATTACAATAATTAGAAATGCAGCTCAAGACTAAAATTAGTCTTTTACATGCAAACAATCAGTTTGTTAAACTAATTGTTCATCAACTAGCAGTTCTAGAACCGCACAGGTGACCGACATCGGTCCCTGTCTGTCTGGAGATGATCGACATCGACTGATCCATGACCGATGTCGATAGCTTGCTATCCACCCTTGATTGATGTCGATTGGCCTGATCGATGCTAGTGACTATGACACTCAGCAACCTCCTCCATGTTTGCATATAGTGAAGCTTTTAGCTCCATAACCTAACACTCTTCACCCTTCTTCACCCTTAAAATGAGTTCTTCTAAAAAAGGGTTAATGGCTCATAGTGTCAAGATGAACTCAAATATTCCTTTACTAATGAGAACTACCTACATAAAAAATACTCCAAACAATACCTTTGAATTATCTAATTATCCCCTATGTGTGGGAATGTGTGTCAAAAATGGTGTAATATGATATATGTATATGTATGTAATGATCTAGCTTTTGTGACACCCAAAATTTCACTCAAATAAAATCCATTAAAATATTAATAATTTTTTTTACTTTTATGTAATGCTAACTCTACACAAGTCCAAATATTCTCAGTTAAACATTTCATCCAATTAACAAAACTAAACTAATGTGTGTTTGGTTTACACACATTTAAGAATTCACATCTATAAGCAAGCAACTCGAAGAAACAACTAAACCCTTAATTTATTCTGCTTCCATTCTAAATTTACACTACCCATGAACATGCTAAACAAGTTAAAATACTCATGTTTAGGTAGAATGTCCCAACACATGAGAAACTAGGGATGACTCACTTACCTCATAACCAAGTCACACTCTTGTTAATTTACCTATCAAATGATGATGGATAAAATATGCATACTAAGGGATAGTTAATTTTGATACTATTTCTAAAAACCATTAGCTATAGGATACCCTTATGAACCCATAAAATCAAACCCTAGAATATAATCACTAGAATATCTCAGTGTTACTAGTGATTTTAGCACAAAAAATTATTCTGCCTAGCAGATTCCAGAATAAAATAGTTTCAAAATCAGACTATTAAAAATAGTAAAAAAATTTAAAATAGATTAATAAAAGTTTTGGATAAAATTTAAAGCCAAAATAAATCACTATTAACTTTTGGTTTTGGAGGGTCACTCCATTTACTATTTTTAACATTTTGACTTTGAAATGACTTTGCAAGTTAGACAACAAAACATAGGTCCATAAAACAATAATTATCCCTAGAAGAGGGATCACCAAAAATACTAAATAATAATATAAATGAAATAATAAGGTTTATATATTTATATGAAGCTCAAATATATAGTTTATATCTTTCATATTATAGAAATATCAAATTGGGTAATTTATACAAGCCCGCTTCCAAAGTGACTAAGCTCATTCAATTCATCTTGAGTAATTAATTTCCATCTTACAAAACTTCAATTTAAAATCAAATTTCATGTTATTCATTACATCATTAAAAAAATATTAAACATTAAATAAAGACTTTTTATGTTTAATACAATATACCATTCTTTATTTTAATGGCAGAACAATGATATTAAGGGTAACACAAATTTTCTATTGAGTTACACAAATACATACACAACTTTGATAGAATAAATAATAATTACATTACAATCTAAAATTTACATCCTCCCTATGAAAATGAGGACAAACTACTTCCTTATTACAAGATAAACTAGAGCCCTACAACAACTTTATAGTAATCAAGAACATAAGCCACAATATGGTTCTTTCAACAGCAAGTTAATCAAGACTAGAAACAATCCTCATGAACAACCTTTCAATGTTCCAAAATGACAAGAATATATAAGCAACATCAACTACAACACGCAAACAATTAGGTTTTAGATGCTACAAATGTCAATCATAATAAGTATAATATCTCTAAACTATATCTATCATTGGTAAAATTTCTCCCTACACTAAGACATAGGTAATGATAGGTCAGATCACGCTGACCAAGTAAGCATACCTCACAAAGATTTGTCTTTCTTTTTATAAAATCGTAAACAAGATAACAATAAACATTTATTCTAATAATGACTATATGTTATCTTACATAAGTTTTTGTAAAGATGTAATAAGGAATGGATTGGTAACAATTTACTAATTTCTTTATATATCTTGCTTGTATACACTAAAATATAGTTGTTTTTGATGTTAGTTGCATAAACAAATATTAGACTCAATTATTTACTACCACTCTCATATACCATATCCAAAACCACCTATACTACGACACACTACTTATTAAATCTTGATATGTAAATCTTGCATTTCAACTAATCATGAACATTATATAAATATATATTTTAGAATGCACTTTTTCTATTTGATACACCACTCATCATAATAGATGTGTTAACCATTCATATTTCAACCACTTCACCTTTCCACTTTTTTTTTCCATACTTCTATTTATTAACACCCCATACTCATTGATGTGCATGAATCATTTACTATATAATAATAATAATATTATTATTATACCATGACATCAATCATAACTCTATATTTATTAAATCAATATTCATGACTCCAATATCAATACACAATCTTATTTATTATAAAGGTCATTCAATGTATATATGCATTACATTATATTTATTATCCACTAAACTACAACTATTCATTTCTTAAATGTAATATAAAAGATAAATTATAAATATATATTATAAATTCTAAATATAAATATAAATTATACATTGTAAATTATAATTTATAAATTAAACATTAAAATTCAACCATACCTGGTTTATACTTAAAAAGATTAAAAAAACCCATTATTCATTAAATCACAATGATTAGATAAATAGTGTCCAATGCATATATGTATTAATTATTTATTTATTTATTTTTAAATCCTTCAGCCTCCATGGCTAGTGGCTATGGTGCCAAGGGCATGGGGAGTGGCCAGCTGGCCCAACCCCTCCTCCCCTCCCTACCATGGGAGGGGGGCAAGGGTTGGCTCTTCTGCCCCCCCCCCCCCCCAATATTATTTAATATAATTTTTTTTAATATTTTTATTTATATATATTTTTTTTTTAAAACATTATCCTAGGTAAATATATAACAGTATACTATATATATATATATATATTATAATTAAAAAAGAAAAACTATGTATATCTAGGGGTTATAAATAATAGAAATAAAAGTTCATGTTTGTGTTAAATAAGTGTGTGTGTGTGTGTGTGTGTGTGTGTGTGTGTGTGTGTGTGTGTGTGTGTGTGTGTGAAATATATATATATATATATATATATATACATTTTTATTTCAACCAACAAAAATCATGTTTATGCAAGAAGGAGGTATATACACTAAATATATATCTCCTATTATTTTGGCCATGTTCAACCACTAGCCTAAATAGAAGGTTTTCTAAAAATTTGAAAAGTAAAACAACCCAACAACTAAAATAAAAATTCCAAATTCAAAGATCTAAAAGAAGACATCATTCTTGTATACCTCCTTGGGGGAGAGTTCACTTTCCTATTTGAAGTTCCATGGATGTTCCTTTGGATCTACCAAGCTTTCCAAGCCATCATTTCCAAGATCTCCTTCCTCTTCTATCTTTTTGTTATTCTTTATTACTTTCAACAAGCTCCTTCCAAGAGAGAAACCACCACTAAAACCAAGATGCATTAACAACACGACTTCAAATCCCTAACTAGGTTTTTACCAAGTTGCACATTCAAAATTTAAAATCCCAATTTTTTTATTTTTTTTATTTTTTTTGCTTCCCAACACCGTCAAATTACCCATCACTTTCATTTGTTAAAGAGAGTAACTTATCTTATAATCCCACATGGTCTCTTACAACTAAATTAATTTAAAATTTCCCTGCTCTCAAAACACTCAACCAAGTGGGTTGAGAACCTACACTAGGCTAGGGTCTAAGTAGGATTTCTAGAAAACCTATGGGGGGGGGATAGGGGGTAGATCTCATAGGCTCCTTAAGATCCCTACATCTCTCCTCAAAATAAAAAAATCCATATTATAAATTTGTAAATTCATCTAATAAATATGAGAGGCTTAAGTCTAATTAATCATTTTAAACTTTTAATCAATCTTTATTCATTAATAAATCAAGAGAGAATTATAATTCAAAATCTTAATTAACACGTAAAAGCATTGGTAAGTATATTAATTGGTATGGGAATATGATCCCTCATGTGAGGTATTGCATACTCCCCCTCTTATAAAAGCATTGTCTTAGATGTAAAAATCATAAGGAATGATAGAATATTAATTACTCACTCTTAACAACTTTAGAATACTACCACAACCATCGATGCTCAAAATTCCACTAGAAAACAATTAAACATAATTATTGATTGATATACACATGTTAATATAAGTGTCAACCCAAGGATAACAATACTAAGCACAACTGAATAATACTAAACAATACTAACCAAGATTGATAATAACTAATTGCCACAACCCAATTGATATCATAAAAATACATCTAGTAAAACTCTAAAATTACATGTACACCATGTGTCAATCTATTATATACTCATATTAAGCACTCAGTGTCATCCCAAGGTGAGCATGCCATGTGAAATAAAGTGCACTATGCTAATATTAATACCAATCAATAAAACATACACTACAATAACCTTAATGCTAGACCATGCTGAACCAAACTCTCACATTGAGTCATACTACCAAACTATGCTATATTAATCAATATCATGAGGTGCCAACTAAAACACAAATAGCCTCTAAAATGAGCTAGTGTGAAAAAATTTCATCTTAATATAAGTCTTGTTGTTATTTGCATCTGTCACTAACCAACTGAAGCACACAATCATGAAAGCTCAAGTATCCATCTAATGTCTAAATCATACTAAGAGAAGAAGAATAATCACCAAACATGACAAGGTTACACTACTAGGATAAGTATCTAACCATGGAAATTTTGTTTGGAGATAATTAAATAACACTAAAATATATTGTACTATGTTGAAATAACCAATCAAGGTATATGCTAAAAATAAATAAGTAGTCACTGCATACCAAATCATCTACTTAAGCCTCCTATCATCAATATAGAATGATACTAATGCTAAAATGACTAAGAAACACTATGCTCTATCATATAAAATCCTTAGACCTCCAAAAAGAGTCACATCTATATGCAAGGACCACATGTGTGTGTGTGTAACCACCACATCTGGTGGGGTGGGAAGGGTGGTATCATGAACCGGTGTGATAGGTTCCCATCATAACCCACTAGCTATATTCCAAGCTATGTATTATCTCCCATACCATGCCATAGGTGTACCAATTATGCACATACAAACACATATGAAACTAGCACCAACAATCATCAAAATAAATATACAAGAGAATCAATCAATCATGTAAGGGTAAAACCAACAAAAATGAGACTAAGTAATCTTGAAGGAAAAAGATAAACCCAAAAATCCAAAATAAATTTCAACAACAATGTCCATGATCAGTCATTTGGAAAAAAATAAAATTCAAAGATAATAAAATAAAATGTTGGTTTCTATTCAACTTTAAAAAAAATAATCAAATATAAATAATTTTGGCAAAACATAAGTGAAAATAGATCACATCATGAACACTATGTGACTTCTACAAGCACTAAAAGTCATCCAAGGGAAAAAGGGATAAGATGAGAGGGCATTGAGTGGTCCACTAGCCTTAACAGAGATTCAAACTATGTCATTGGACATAGTGTATTGGTCCACCTACCATTACCAATAAGAAAAATAATATATTAGCCATCTGGAGAATCAAACCACATAATCAACTAGGGTGTGGTCCATCATAACAAGTAGATGATATAAATAATCACTCCCAAACATAACATCCCAATTCTATAAAAGCACCAAGGTAATCATAATGTCTCACATCCATGACTGTAATGTAACCAACCTATTGTTGAATAGTATTACTTATAGATAGTAACCATGTTAAACATATCAAAAAATAAATTTCATTAGTCTAACCGATGACACAATGTCATCTTGAATGATATTTTCAACACATATATATAACTTCAATTAAAATCTCATGAGAAATAGCTAAGTCTCTTTATGTATAGTACTACAATGTCCCAAGGTAATATGTGAAAATTTTATTTGTTATCCATCACTAATCATCACTGAAGAGACTGAATAACAACCCATATCATAAAAAAGTTCTATTAAAAATAAAATATCTAATGGCATTTGACCATAACTATCCACCATGTCAACTAACTGATATAGATAAAGAAGAATGACAACTATCAACTCTCACCTATGGCATCCCAATACCACATAAATACTAATGCAGACATATTATTCCATATCTCTAACTGTAACTACTCCCAAGTAACATATCTCAAAGGGAATATCACTATCAAACATAGTTCATTGAAGTTCTATCAAGTAAAAATTGTCTGTATGTTTGAGTGCTAACCACTAACAACTAATATTCATTAAAAATATAAGAAATGTTAATATGTATAAAAAATAATCATTAAAATAAACAATGCATCAACTTCACTAATCATCAATACATACTCCAAATCACCAAGCTTTTGACATTCATAACTAGGATGTGATAAGATGAAGAAAATAGGGTTCTATAGGTCTTGACATGTGCATTGAATATGGTATAACATGCTACTATATTTTACATGAGTTAGCATAACATGACTATTAAAATTATGCAATGGTCAAATAAAAAGATAAGGGTCACCTAAAAGGGTCATCATTCACAAAAGTTTGGAAACTACAACCAATGCTAACTATATGTTGTAGGCAACTAGCATATATACTACCAAATCAAGGTGTACTCATATCATGAGATTATTGAACAAAGGGGAGGAACAACCATTTAGGGTTACTATTACCTAAAGCTCTAAAATAAATTCTCTTATATTAATTTTATTACCTCTCATAGGCCATCTATCACTGCTAAAGGATTAGGCTACTCTTTAAAAAGTATTCCTTCATTTATTTAAATGTGTAATAGTCTTATCATTACCACCTTTATTTTAACACCATAAGGATATTTATGATTTCAATATTGGCTAAGTTTTATAAATCTAATCTTGGACCTAAAAAATCATTTCAGCACATTTACTATAACTTCAAGATTCATCTATGTAATACACATGTAATAAAAATCTTGTAAATATCATTAATTTACTTCTACATACAATCAATCACTATACTTATTAAAGGAGTATAACATTTCTTCAACAATAAATAACATTATTGTCACCAAACTACTTGGGCAATATCATAGTTTTATACCTAAAATTAGTAACATATCCTATTATTATTCAATAAATATAATTAAAATCAAGTCAATGAAAGGTAAATGTAACAACTCTAACCTTAACATCCAGGGGAATTAATAAATCTAATCTAGCATGCGCATAATTAATTCTTAACCTAAGGTAAACAAGGTGTTTAGATGTTAAAAACCAAAGTAATACTCATCAAGGTATGTTTTACATTCTTACTTATAATCAAATCATAGTATATAAGAACATAATTTATTATGGAAATGTATTCAAACCCTAACAAGAGATTATAGAAAACAAATCTTCTAGACCACCTTTATAATAGTGTTAGTAAAAGATACTAAAATACTAAAGAAGTGTATTAAGATAAAATGCCACTTAAATACATATATAATAAAAACACAATTTATGTATAGCATTAAAACTCAAGCATATAAAAATAAATATATCTCACACAATAAACATTATATAAAATGCTAACTTGAAATATAAACATGTCAATGAAGACGTCAATTCAGAATTCAAGTAAACTTCACCTAAGCACAAAAATCATGGTCACATAGTTCAATTTATGATCTCAAATCATTGTGAGTACAATAAAACATTAATATTATGATGATAAGTCTCATAAATTCATCATAAACACCAAACTCAATTCCCTAGAGCTCCCAATGTCAAACCTAGGCTTTGATACCAAAATGTGACACCCAAAATTTCACTCAAATAAAATCCATAAAAATACTACTAATTTTTTTTTTACTCTTATGCAATGCTAATTCCACACAACTACAAACATGTTCAATGAAACACTTCATCCAATTATCACAACTAAACCAATGTGTGTTCAGTTTACACATATTTAAGAATTCACATCCACAAGCAAGCAACTCAAAGGAACAACTAAACCCTTAATTCATTGCAATTAAATTTCAACTCTACACTATCCATGAACATTCTAAACAAGGTAAAATTCTCATGTTGGGGTAGAATTTCCTAAAATGAGCAATCAAGGTCAAAATGCTTGCCTCATAACCAAGTCACACTCTCATTAATTTGCCTATCAAATGATGATAGGTAAAATATGCATACTAAGGGATAATTAATTCTAACACTAATTCTAAAAACCATTTTCTATAGGATACCCTTATGAACCCATATAATCAAACCCTATAAGATAAGAACTAAAATGTCTCAGTGTTACAAAGTGATTCTAGTACATAAAACTATTCTACCTAGCAGATTCTAAAATAATATAGTTTTAGAATCAAGCTACTAAAAATAGTAAAAATGTCTAAAATAGATTAATAAAAGTTATGAAGAAAATTTAAATCCAAAATAAATCACTATTGACTTTTGGTTTTGAATAGTGACTACATTTACTTTTTTTAATATTTTAACGTTGAAATGACTTTGCAAGTTGGACAACAAAACACAGGGGCTTAAAACATTAACTACCCCTAGAAAAGGGCCCACCAAAAATACTAAATGACAATATAAATTAAATAATAAGGTTTATATATTTATATGAGGCTCAAATATATAGTTTATATATTTTATATTCTATAAATATCAAACTGGGTAATTTATAAAACCTCACTTCTGAAGTGACTTCGCAAAACCTAACTTAGAAAAATGGAAAACAAAACCAATGTCAAATAAGGTTCAAGATGACCTTGATAAAAGTATAAAAAAACACTAAAAATCAAATATAAATATTTCTACACAAATATAAAACTCAAAAATACATGGTACAACCTTCGATTTCTCAAAACATTAAACTAGATTATAAATTAAATACTCTTTCATGAGTGACCATGTAGACAGAAAATAGAATTAGAAAGAAATTTTTGAATAAATTACATCTTGAAATTAGTTATTAAAAATACCAAATGATCTTTTATTCGATATTTAGAGTTATCAATGATAATTTTAATATAAAATAACTCTCTATCAACCTCAAGATTTGTGATTCCTTCACTCTAGATTCTTTTGAAATGGTGATTTTTAAAGGCACTTTGAATGTTATAAAGTGTCATATAGTTTTTATTTCAACCTTTGTCTCTCAAATGGTTTCACTAAAACTCAACCAAATATAAAGATATGATTCAAGTCCAAGAATTAATTTAGTTTGATATAGGGGAAAATATTTCGAGATTTTGTATAAGCCACCTAACAAGCACAACTATTTGTCAAATCCCAATTGACTTAAGTTGGATTCTAAATTTAATTATCTTAGTTCACTAATTATTTCTCATATCAAATAAGTAATTACATGTTTTAACATAGAAGGATAATTTTTTAACAATGTTTTAGATCATTATAGTTGCATCACTATATTTATAAGCAAGATAACATAGTTTTCTAAGACTTTAATTCATCATGGTTTTGTTTATCAAAATTACATTCCTTTGATTCAAAATTGTATCTTACCAAATTAAAAATATCAATTTAAATCTACAACAATATTAATTCAACTTTACTTATCAAGTTATGTTCCTTTGGGTTATGAAGGCTTGGCCTATAAATGTTGTTTTGTTAACTTTATAAATCTTATTGAATTCATATTGAGCAATTAATTTCCATCTTACAAAACTTCAATTTAAAATCAAAGGTAATGTTATTCATTACCTCATCAAAAAGGATAAGACATTAAATAGAGACATTTTATGTCTAATACAATAGACCATTCTTTATTCCAATGGCAGAACAATGATATTAAGGGTTACACAAATTCTCTATTGAGTTACATAAATACATACACAACTTTGATAGAAGAAATAATAATTAAATTACAATCCAAAGTTTACATCTTCCCTATGGAAATGAGGACAAACTACTTCTTTATCACAAGATAAACTAGATCCCTACATTAACTTTTATAGTAATCAAGAACATAAGCCATAATATGGTTCTTTCAATAGTAAGCTAACTCAAAACTAGATACAATCCTCATCAACAAAATTTCAATGTTCCAAATTGACAAAACCATATAATCAACATCAATTACAACATGTAAAAAAATTAGCATTCAAATGCTATAAATGTCAAACATAACAGGTATAATATCTCTAAACTATATCTATCAATGGTAAATCTTCTCCATACACTAAGACATAGGGAATGATAGGTTAGCTTACATTGATCAAATAAGCATGCCCTCACAAGGATTTTTCTTTCCTTTTATATAATCATAAATAAGATAACAATAATAAAATTTAACATTCATTCTAATACTGACTATATGTTATCTTAAATAAGTTTTTGCAAAGATGTAATAAGCAATATATTGGTAACAATTTATTGATTTCTCTAGATATCCTACTTGTATACACTAATTATAAGAGGCAAAATCACTAAGAGGGGGGTTAATTAGTGAGCCTAGATATTTCAATTACAATTTTAGTCCTTTTAAACTATTAATCTATTAGCATATATCAGCATGATTAAGCAACATTAACAAGAGAGCTCATTCAATTAATACATACACAAGATCAAACACATAACACATTTTTTATGGGAAACCCTCATAGGGAATAAAACCCAATCTCAAGTCTAAAACACATGGACTACTATCCTATAAAAAATTATAGACAATAGACTGGTCAACTCCTTTAGACCAGTAAACCTTGATCATATCCTTCTGACCAAAGGTATTTAGTGAAACACATGTTACATAAAAATAAACTACCCTAAAGGAATACCAAGTCTTTTAGACACTCCTTTGAAAACCTCTAACTTAGAAATTATGTCTACAACACTTGATGATGGATCTCTATTTTCTAATCCCTACACAAACTCTCTCTATCTCAAACAGGCATTTCACATAGGCATGTCACAATCTCTTTCCTTCTTCACTCAAACTATCCTCATATACACACTCAAAACTCTTCACATATCCTCAAATTGAAAGAGCACCATTCTGACATTAGAAACATGACCTATAGGTCATACACATAATCAACAAACTATTCTTTTCATTAACTCAACCAATAGACACACTACCTATCCTTCTTTCTTCACTTCAATGCATACTGCTCATACAAGCCTTCTCTAAAATCTCACATACAAGTCTAGAAACCAACACGTTTGGTTTTACTATATATAGAGGAATCATGAATTACCAAGTCTAAAATAATCCTTATCAAACACAATACATGCCTTCACCCTTAAGGCATCTCACATGGGTCACACTAAGCATAATCCACTTTCAAATAGGCCTTAGTCAATTTTAGCTCTTATGGATAGCCATTCAACTCTTTGACACTTTTTTAAGAAATCTTAGAACATATGAACATCTTTCCAACTCATCAACCCATGACACATGATATATAAGTCCACCTTAAGTGTCTAAATCCATCTCAATACCCTTTTGCTTAAGCACAAAATGCTTAAACAATATTATATGCACATAATCATTATGATTAATCATATAGTCACCTTATAAAAAAAAATTTACATCATATGATTGATCAAACATTAATAATGCACACAAAGCATCCTTATGGAGTCTACAACACTCCCCACTATCCAATTCATCATGAGACATCAAAAAATCCATCTACATAATCTCAAACAACCTTCTTGGGTCACTTGTAGAATAAGCACAAACACATAGTCAACTTTGAACCCTAATATCTTTTATTTTATACTCTTTCATATCTTCAAATCAAGTTCATTAGATTCATCATGGAGTCCTCTTCATCTTTTCTTTTCATATCATGAGAAAATTCATCTTGGATCAAAAGTTATGGTCCAAAAACTACATACTAGTTTTTCCCTTGTTAAATTCATATATTTAAATGTAAATGGTCATAGTTAAACTTCAACCACTTTGATCCCATCTCATGTCCTCATTGCTCAGATCAATTATGCACATTTTATCATGTCTTAAATTTAATGCATATACACGAATTCTCATAAACATCAAACATGTTGACCTCATCTTGTGCACTCTTACAACTTTGGTTCAATGCACTTCATAAATCTTCTATACATAGTTCAGTCTTTAAAAATGCTAAACAGTTATCACTTTGACCTCTTGAATTAATACACACCATTGATCTTTATTTATATGATCACCCATTCACCATTAATCCTTTGAATAATTTTGATCTTTATCTTTGCTCATCATTAAACGTCATGAACTTGTCCTCATCTCATTTCTTCCTGAATTCTTGGAGTAATGTGCACCATCAATGTTTCTTGAAATTTAACTTGTGCAAATTTTACTAAGTATGGGAACCTTACTTATCTACCTAAAAGGCCAACTTTGCACAATCATATCTTTTTCTATGTTTAGATAAATGATATGCAATTTGGACCATATGATCTCATTATATAGGATAATCCAACCATATAATAATATGTTCCTATAACACTCATATGTGTGAGATATATCACCATTAAAATGTCTTACTCGGCTCTTCTTACCATATTAAAAATTTGGCTAAGTATGGTAAAACATCAAAATTCCTAGGACCCCAACTTTACACTTGCATATATTTGACTTTACTTAGCTAAATGAACTAAGATTTAATTCATATAAACTAGGGACTAATTTTATCACAACCATATGACCAACTCTCTTTGAATCATCCACACATGGCAATGGTGACATTAGCAAACTACCTACTTAGATTTTTTACCACTAGACCCAAACTATCTATATGAAAACTATGGACAACCAAATGAATTTTACTTATGCAAACAAGTATTAAAAGTATAAAAAAATATCTTGATGACCTTTTTCATATCCTCAAAACACCAAAATCATCCTTGAACATCTCTAACCATGCTAAAACTAAAGATCAACTAAGCTAACTTCAAACATACTAAGACAAGCACATTGCACACTTTATCATTATCATTTAAGCTATCAAATTTCTTCATCCATGTACTAAGACACCTCCATGACATCATTTATAACTTTCCAAAAATCTCCCCCTTTGTCATTGATGTCAACAAACATCATTCAGTTCATCTTCTCTCTATTCAAGCACACTCTCTCATAATAAGAACTTTCTCCCCCTTTGACACAATGACAAAGTGGGAACAAATTGATCATAAGGACCTAAAATTACCATCAATAAGAAGGTAACATCTTATAAATATGATACAAAGTCCCCATTACCTTGAGCATACATCTTCTTGCCTTAATACCTTCCTCTTGCTCCATGCCAACACTCTCTTCTTATCAAGCACTACAACCAATGAAGAAAGAACACACAAAACACTAAAATATAATGTAACTTACCAAGATACATTTAATAGGGCCTATCCATAATATTTCTAAGTAATTTCACCTTTTGAGCATCGTCAGATCTCCATATACCATGAATAACCACTTCATAGGCTTACTAGCCTTGTCTCTCAAACCACCTCAAGGACCACCAATAGAAATTCATGACACATACCAAATAGGAAACATGCTCTAAACCAACCTGGGAACTCTTCTTGAAACATACATACCTTTCTCTTTTGGAAACACTAATCACAAACATCAAATCTTTATACTAGGCATGTCTAGACTCCTTGTATCCCTACCTATAACTTGTATAGCCCACATATTTTAGTAGATGTATCTTAAAAACCTAAATATATATATATATATATATCACTTTCATATTCCCTTTCAAACACACCAATTTTCAAAAACTATTTCATCATCTATAATATACTTCCTCCACAGACCAACTACCCAATTAAGCCTCCAACTTGATAAAAACTTGAATAACTTGAGAACCACAGACCTTAAAATATTTATAAATATTGATTTGAAAACTGATTTGGCCCATTAAACATATTATGAATCCTTAGACCTTAACTCCTAAGGTAGGCCACTTTTCTAGTAAAGCCCAAAACCCTATAATCTTAAAATAAACAAGGTCAACACAGCACCTTCCAATAAACATCCACTTCTGAAATTTCTTGTACACTTGGAGATAACCATGACACACTTATAGACCAATATTTTATCTTCCATATAAATTAAAACCTTGACTTCCTATAACCCATTATATGACCTATAAGTTCTTAAGCACAAATTGGGAAAATTGAGAGCTAACAAAAATCTCCAAATTTACTTCAACATACCTTCAGATCACAAAATCACCTAGATTGTGCTATAATTAGGTCAACAGATCTTTATATATAAAAATATTATCTTGAAAAGTCACAAATCCTCCTTTTCCATTTGGGAATATTCAATATGACCCTACAAACTACTCTATATACAGTTATCAACATCATGACATCACCTCAACATGTTTTCCACCTAGATATACCTATTTTAACTAAGAATTCTCAACTCTAGTCTTTTAGGACCATCTCAATACCATAAAATCAACACTTGATTCTCCACTAAAATGAGTCTCTTTAAGAATCATAGATAGAGATGTCCTTTGCATCACAATGATCTAAAATAAAGTAAAGCTAGGAGTGGCCCACATCTCCTCCATAACCACTAAAATCCTCTTATAGATATAAGACTTCTTGATATTGTTATTCTTATTCTTAGTCTAAACTATGACAGCTATTTCTTCTATATCATTCTCCTTTTATTCAAATATATAATTGATAACACATGGAGTAACTATGGAATCTTGACATACCTTTTTATTTGAAGAATTAACCATGCAGTCTTGAACCTCATCACTAGGCATTGACAATTGATGTTCTTTGGATGAAGCTTTCTTAGAAATAATAGGATGTTCACTTGTATCCATACTTAGCTCAAAATTAGTCTTGGCTAGTACCTTGGTCTTCTCCTTGAGCTTGGTCTCTTCATTCTCAACATAAGCAGTCAATGAGAGCTCTTAACACTCTTCAACAAATATAGCATTCTCCACCATAGAATATAGATTACTTGGACCTACAGACGCATCATATCTCCTAATTACCACCTTTGGTCTCCATGATTTCACTTACCTTATTTATTTCCCTCTAGGATCTTGATAAAACCTATTATGTTTTATAGGCCTTTGATTGAAAAATCTAGCAATGTGACCTCTCTATTCACAACTGTAGAAAACCATACTCTTTGATGGAAACTAAGCTTGTCTTACCTTGAATGGATAATGTTTTGTAAAGTATCCTATTTCATGATAGTTAAATCACTCAACCTTACTCACACCTTTTTACTGATGACCCCCATCATAGTTCTCTACAAATTTATTCTTAACAAGTCTTCCACATTCTCTACTTTTATGCCCAAACTAATTACAAGTATAGTAGTAACCATTAAAATTTGCATACCTCATGGCATTTTGTTGTCTGATCTGATTTGTGTTTATTCTTCCAGCACCTTTATTCCTTATCTAGTTATTTTTTTTCAAAGTATGATTATCCTTGTTTACATTAGTCTTCATCTTATCTTGAGTTGCATTCTCTAGTTCTTCTTTGTATCCAAGACTAGTTCTATCACTTGTATGCTTTTAATCACTAAAAATATTGTCTAGATTACTTGAGCTCTTTTCAAATCTCACAAATGACATTATCTTACTAGACATCTTCTCTAACTCATATTTCAATGACTCATTTTTAATTACATAGCTTGTGCATTCATCTTCTTTATATTTTAGGCTTATAGGTAGGATTTCCAATTAACAAATGAGATGTTTGACCATATCTTCATGTTCCTTGGCATATTCATCTATTCTTGCTTCAAACACACTAAATTACTCCTCAAAGTCTTTGAGTTTAGATTTCATATTCTTATTGATCTTCTTTTCAATCTTCAATTCTTCATGAGCATTAGTCAATGTACTCTCATAGTCCACCTCATCTTCATCATCATCTAAATCACTCTAAGTAGACCTATTTTAATGTGAGAAACTACCTTACTTAGCCATGAATAGATATTTATCTTCAATATGATCATCATCTTCATGATTATACTCTAAGTCACTGACTTCACTCTTATTTTATGAGCTGCAATCTTCTTTGGTGTAGTGACTCTTCTTGTCCTTGAAGTACTTCTTCTCATTGTCAAATCTTATAAATCCCTTTTTGCTTTTATTAGACCTGAAATATCTCTTTCCATCATCATGACCTTGATCATGCTCTTCATCCTTATCCTTCTTATACTTATGAGGACACTTATTAGCAAAATGTCCTATCTCACCATAATTAAAGAATTTGAGGGGTATCTTACCTTTATGTTGGCTAGATATTATGTAAGCTATCAAAACTACCTAGGCATTCATAGGATTAAATCCCCTTTATTTAATAGTGAAGCTCTTGAATACTTATGTGTATCTACTTTTAATTATTCACAGCTTTTAGTTAATCATAGATTATAAAAATTATGTGCAAGTTGCAATAATTGGGATGTTACTTTAATCACAGAGTTCATGAACCATAACAAGGTGATTTTTCAAAAAATAAGTAGTTGGTTTAGAGAATGTGTAAAAAAAATTGGGAAATAGAGAAGGAAAAGATTGGAATATGTGAGAATAAGAAAGTTTCACTTCAAAATAAGTAGTTTTATAGAGCTTATT
Organism: Torreya grandis; assembly: GCA_037957365.1. Classification (NCBI taxonomy): domain Eukaryota; kingdom Viridiplantae; phylum Streptophyta; class Pinopsida; order Cupressales; family Taxaceae; genus Torreya; species Torreya grandis. Next base: position 246,696 of record JARHVA010003346.1, on the reverse strand, counting down.
AAATTTGTACAAGTAAATAAACATTCAAGAGATGATAATCCTTTCAACAAATGATTAAGAAAAACTAGAATTTGTATTTAGATTTAAAGATAACACAAATTTTACCATTTTAATCTTCACAAATGCACCAAATTTTCTCATTAGATGTAAAGTTCCATATAAATCAACTTCCTTCTTATTCACTTTGAACCAATTTCATACAAAAGAGAAACTCAAAAATCTAAACATAAAGTTTTAGATTACATAAATTCTCTTACTTTAGTTACAATTAATTTTCAAAAATAATCATCCCTAGGCATGTAGGCCTACACTTGTATTTATATAGTTTTAGAAGTCAAAATCAAATAGGAGACAACTCCTTTAATTTCCATGTGATGCACTAAAAACTAGGAACCATTGAGAGGCATCCTCCTAGAATTTATCCTCTCTTCAAGCACTTCCTAAAGAATACCCATGCAAAAATATATGAGGTGTTCTTATTGTTTTGATTTTTTACTAACCCTTAAATAAAAATCTATTCTTTGATCAAAACTTTATCTCTCAAAGTGCTTATTCTTTGAAGACTTTCTTGATGTAACTCAAAAATTCCATTCTCATTTTCTATTTCCTTCATCACCACCTTTATCTATGCTAATTTATTTTCAATATCAACTTGAGTACCTAGGACCTCAAGAAAGTATTTATGAGTAGTTTGAAACATCTTCTCTATCCATTCGTTAATGGTTTTAGGCTTATTTCTAGTTTCCTCTACCTCAGTTATTATTTGTTAATTAATCAAATCACCTAAAAGAATTGACTACTAAGGAGTGGATCTTGCCACTTTGGAGCTTATTTTACACTACTTTTCAATTTGTTCCTTCAATTTAGATTTTTCAGATTTCTCTTCATCAAGATTCTGGAATAGAGTATTGATCAAGGTTTGAGTATCTTGCTTTAAAACTTCTATGGTAACTTTTCCAAGGGATACTTTTATGACCATTAAGTCTTGTTCAGTAACTTCATCTCTAACTTTACCCTAAGGAGAAATGGATATCTCTAAAAAATTCTACCTTGAAGGTTTAATTATCATCTTGGAAGTTACTTTAGTACTCTTGGGCTTCTTTCCTTTTTAATCAAGACTCTTTAACAACTGCAAATCAATCTCTTCCAAATTTTTAACTTCTCTAGTCTCATGAACTATTTTCAATGATAACCAAGATGATAAGTCTATACTTATTGGAGTAACAAAATGTACAACCATTTTCTATTGATTTTTTACTTCTCTTGACTTAAAAAATCTTGTGCATCTAAAATTCCTTGAGTAATATTAGAAATAATTTACTCATCCTTTTTTTGTCTCTTTCTCATCTTCTACCTCTTTCTCAGCTTCCTTTCCCTTTTATTATTCCTTTTTCTTCTCCTTTGATTCATTTTCCTTTTCCTTATCCTTTCCTACCTATATTTATTTCTTTAGTTCAACCATTTCCCTTTGATTTTTTTGTGATACATCTTAAGATGGCGTCAACTTTTCAGCAGTTACATGTTCAGGCTCTTTTTAAGTGGTGGGTTGATCATCTAAAGGAGGTGGAGGTGGAGTCGTAAGTGAAGAATATGGAGGAGGAAGAGGAGGAAGAACATCAATCTTATTTTTTAATGGACTTCTCTAAAGGCTTAATGCTATGAGATTTTGGAGGTGGCATGAGTGTTGATGGATCTATGGTAGGTACAGTAGAAGTAGGAATGATGGGTGTAAAAGTATCTGTGGAAGTGACCAAACGAGGTGTGATGATAGCTAGATAAATTTTTTCTTTATCTTTAACCATATAATAAGTGTCATCATCATATATATTTAACTTCAATTTCTTCTTCAACTCTTGATTGATTTCTCCTTGAATTATCTTCCAATTCTAACTTATTCTAGTAGTTTCAGTCATTAGTTCCTTCATGAAATATACCTTATTAAGGATCCATGTGAAATTCATGGCAAGGATGATGGAATTTTTTTTAGTAATAGTTTTAACTTTATCCTTACCAAAAATAATCTCTAAAAGTGGAATGTTGTCCCCTCTTCTACATGGTATGCATCACTACTTACAATTTTATCATCCTCTATGTTCTCTAGAATTGTTGATAAATTAAAAGTATGAATCTAATAAACATTAAATCTAATATTTTCTCTTCTTCTTACATCAAACTCATCCCTACAACAATCCAAAAGTATTCAAGTATAGGAATATGCATATACTCAAGATAAATTGTATTTTGAGCTATACCTTTACAATCAAAATTTGTTCTAGCTTCAAAATGGGTTTGATTGTAGTTGTGGTACATCTCCTTTTGAAAAATATTTACTTTTTTAATTCTAGGAAAATTATAATTACCAATAAAAATAAGAAAATGGACAGAGAGATGATAAACCTTTGACTGTAAATCATGCAACTCAACTAGTTGCCTACACAACTCTATAAGGATCCATTTGTCACTGGGATACTTTAGAAATTTGAATAGTGTCCCTAAGAAACTTCTAACCCTAATGTATGTGAAATTGAGAAATTTAATGAAGATTCATCCAAAATTAGAAACTGCTTCCCATGCTGCATCTGAAACTCTCTTGTGTTTCAAAGCAGTATTTAACTTACAAATGATTTCATAAAAGAACCCATCATTTACCCTCTTATAATGTTTAAAGTATTCAGAAAGAACTAATTTGGGGTAATATTCATATATAGGATTTGATTCCAATGTTCTTCTTTTAGTCAATCTATAAATACCTCCACTTGATGTTGTTGCATATACTAAGTATGAAGTCATCCTGAAATCTAGAGTTTATAAAACATTATTCGATCATTGGTTAATGTTATCACTTATCATCCTTTACCACTCTATCATTTTATAACTTTTTTTGACATCAATGGCCTTGATGTATGTATACATCTAGGTGGAGAAGCATTTAGCATTTTTCTCTCCATTTATTCTACATAATAACTAAGTGATATCATTAACTTCCTGGATGAAGTCAGACCTTACTATCTATTTTGGGAACCTTGGGGGTTGTTTAGCTTTCTTCAGATAGTTAGTGTTCATTACTTTGATACCTTTTGAAGTTTGTCTTTCACATAGACTCCTTGATTTCTCCATTGATAAATATATTACTTTAGACTTTGTTGGGATCTTTAAATAGTAGTCAAAGTATTAAACATCAATCCTGATTACCACATTGCCTGAAGTTTCCTTCACCATTCTCATGAGAGAGTCATAGTACTTGGTACATTATAAGACAAAAATAGGTAGTTGTTTAGAAATTGAGAAAGTTTCAACTTTTAGGTTTTCACTATTGGTTATTGCTTTCATGAGTGGAGTCTTGGTGATAGCCTTGGATCTCTCCAATAACTTAGTTATGAACACATACCCCATATATGTGTCACTAATTTTTAACACTTTTAATACAACACTGGACTCAATGGGGTATCCTTTGTACTTATACTTCATCTTTGGTTCCTAAGATTTCACAAAAAAAAATTATTTTGTCCTACTCTTTCTACTTGGCCTTGGTATTTCCTCAAGTTCAAGTTCAAGGAATTCTTCAATAAGAGTTTTTGTTTCTTGTACATATACTTTAGTTACTTCTTCCTCTAATCCTGAGATTTGTCTTGTCTAACTCTAAAAAACATGATAAGTGCTCTAGAACACTTAGTGACTACTCCTACTAGTTTAGAAAAGTTTGAATAAATGAGTCAAGTTTTTATCTCAAACAACACTCCTAAGCAAGCATTAGATTTAAATTAGTAGAAATCCTTGAAAACTCCAAGTAACTCTTAATAAGTAATAGGGTATATCAACTTTGGGTTGGTCTAGATAATCTACAAGTCTTAAGTATTCAAGAATCTGAGTAAGTAATAAGTAATAAGAATGGATGAATTTGGGTTTCTCTTATCTTATAACTTGGGGTTTATATTAGCAAGTTACTTGGGTTCAAGATTTTGGGTAAGTAACAAGTTGTGGAAAACCCAAGTTTCTTAGCTAGGTCAATATCTAGGTTTTTCTTGCAGAAGGGTTTAATATTTTTAAAATTTTGTGTGATTTTTCCATGTTTAGTGCCTATAAGAGTGTTGAAAATGTTTTAAATGACATTTTTCATGCAAGAACTACATTCAAATGTAGGAAAAATGAGAAAAGACAATGAAAACAATCAAAATGATGTGCAAAGATTTAACAAAAAAAGAATGTAATTTACAACCAAAAAGAAGACATGAAAATAAAGGTAAAATAAATGACATACCTTAACTATAAATGGGTTGTGAAGGTTAAGTGCAAAAATTGATCTATAATCTTGAATTGTGTCGCAATTTACAAGGGTGGCATCTTGGTCAAATAATTTGAATGCCAAGTGGGAAATGAGGTGGGTTTTATCAATATTTATATTATCCAATGCATTAATTACAAGTATGAGATGTGTGAGGGGGCCATGTAAGCCCTTATATTTCTATTAATTTTCTTAGACTACTTCACTTAATTTAGCTTTTGAAGTTAAGCAGCTTTGCAATCTCGATTTCTCTTAACTGGTGAGTACTTTAGACTTGCAAACCCTTATTACTTCTACTTGTAACTTTGTGTAAGTAAAGTAACTTTGAAACCCTAATTTAATCTATTTAGTGTTCTATAGGTTTATATGACTACTTTACTTACCTTTTGATAAGAGTAAAGTTATTCTTTAACTCTGATTTGAACTGGGCAATGCAACTTGGGTTTGTGAGGATGATTTACTTTCTCTTTAATAAGTGAAGTAGCTTGGAGAACTTTAATTAGCTTATAAATGGGCCCAAACACTTATCTTTTAAATCCTTTGGGTAAAGATGGGTAAATGGGTTTTTTAGTGATGGCTTTAAGTAGACATTTTAACCTTCTAGATCAGTTTGAAGCAATTTGGAAAAGAAAACAATAAAAAAAACTAATAAGGACTAAGACTTAATCATGGGACTAGTTTAACAAGGACAACTAACTCACATTAGACAAAATACAAAATTTTAAAAAGGGTAACCCAAAATTTCTAAGTTTTAAATATTGGGGACACCACTTTATACTTGCCTAAACCTATTCTAAATTTCTTTGAAATCAAAAAAATAGTTCATCCTCATCTATATCAGGAATGTCATCCTCCTTGAGTTTATTACCTTGGAACTTCTTATTTGCCTTCATTTCAATATTTAAATCTACTTCCTTCTTTGATCGTATATCATCATTCTTCCTCATCTCATAAGTAGTAAGGGTGCCATGCAATTGATCCATCTTTAATTGAGTAAGATCATGACTTGCTTCTATAGTAGATACGAGGGATAGATACCTTAATACCTTTTTAACAAAAAATATCCTCTTCAAGGTTCTCTCTAAGACCTCTAATGATGTTCATGATCTCATCAAATCTCTACATAAAGGATGCCACAAAATCTTCTTCAGTCATCTTGAGACTTTTAAATTGCCTTCTATGAGTCTACATCTTAGCAAGTTTGACCTTTAAATCTCCTTCAAAAATGATCTAAATTTTGTCCCATAGATCTTTATCATATTTACAATGGATTACCTTGGTGTATTTAGTCTCTGAAGGACCACAAGTAATAGCATTCATTACCTTGGAGTTGTTTTCAAACAACTTCTTGTCTGTAACACTAGATGGAGGAATAGTAAGATCAACATAACCATCCACAATAGATTTTCATACATCAAACCCTAGGGACATAATGCATGTCCTGATCCTGGCACTCCAAAATTCATAATTAGATCCATTGAACATTGGTTCTTTCTTAGTATAGAAAACTCCTTGATGACTAACCATATTGTACCTTAGATCACCTTTAAGTTGTTAAGCCTTTATCAAAAAAACTGATCTGATACCAATTATTAGAGGTATAATCACTGGGGGTGAATCAATGAGCCTAGATAATTTAATTACAATTTTAGTCCTTTCAAATTATGATGCTATCATTATACATAAACTTGATCAAGAAACATTAACAAGAGAGCTCATTCATTCAATGCATACACAAGATCAAACACATAACACATAGTTCATATGTAAAAAACCCTTATGTTGAATAAAACCCACTCTCAAGTATATACCACATGGACTATTATCTTATAATAAATTACAAATAAGATATTGATCAACTCCTTTAGACTAGCAAACCTTGATCATATCATCCTAACCAAAGGTATTTAGTGAAACACCTATTTCATAAGGAGAAACTGCCCCTAAGGAAGACCTAGTCCTTTAGACCCTCCTTTGAGCACCTCTACCTTAGAAATTATGTATACAACACTTGATGATGGATATTTGTTTTCTAACCCCTGAAATAACTCTCTCTCTATCTCAAACAGGCCTCTCACATAGGCATGTCACAATCTCTTTCCTTTTTCACTCAAACTATCCTCATATGCACACTCAAACCTCTTCGTATATCCTCAAATTTCAAGATCACTATTATAGAATTAGTAACATGACCTATAGGTCATACACATAGTCAAAAAACTATTTTTCTCATTAACTTAGCCAATAGGCACACTACCTATCCTTCCTTCTTTGTTTCAATACATACTACTCACACAATCCTTCTCTAAAATCTCACATATAAGTCTAAAAACCAACACATTTGGTTTCACTATATATAAATCAATCATGAATTATCAATTCCATAATAATCCTTATTAGTGACAATACATGCCTTTACCCTTAAGGTATCTCACATGGGTCACACTTAAGCATAATCCACTTTCAAATAGGCCTAATTCACTTTTAGGTCCTATGGAGACCCATTCAGCTTTTTGACACCTTTTTTAACAAACTAAGATCACAAGAATACTTTTCCAATTCATGAACCCATTCCACATGATCTATAGGTCCACCTTAAGTGTCCATATCCATCACAGTACCCTTCTGCCCAGGCATAAAATGCTTAAATAATATTTTGTGCACATAATCATTATGAGCGAGCATACAATCACCTTTTAAGTCTTTATACATACATCATACAATTGATCAGACCTTCATAGTGAACACAAATAATCCTTATAGATTCTACAACACTCCTCAATAGCCAATTCATAATGAGACATCAAAAAAACATCTACATAAGCTCAAACAAACTTCTCGAGTCTCTTGTATAACAAGCATGAACACATAGTCAACTTTTAACCTTAATATATTTGACTATACACACTTCCAAACCTTAAATTTAGGTTTATTAGATGTACCATGGAATCCTCTTCATATTTACTTTTTACAACATGAGTAAATTTATCTTAGATTAAAACTTTTGGTTCAAAAACCATATACTGGTTTTTCCCTTGTTAAATTCAAATATTTAAATGTACACAGTTAAATTTTGACCACTTTTCTCACATCTCATGTCCTCACTTCTTATATCAATTACATGCCATTTATCTTATCTAAAATTTAATGTATAGGCACTAATGATAAAATGTTAAACTTCAACATGTTGACCTCATCTAGTGTACTCTTGTAACTTTGACTCAATGTGCTTTGTCGATCTTCTATACATAGATAAATATTTAACACTTTCAAATAGTTTTCACTTTGACCTTTTGACTTTAATATGAACCATTGATCCTTATCTGTATGATCACTCACTTACCATTGATCATTGGAAGAAGCTTGATATTTATCTCTGCTCAATGTTAAACATCATGAACTTATTCTCATCTCACTGCTTCCTGACTTCTTGGAGCAATGTACACTATGCATGTTGCTAAAACTTTAACTTGTGCAAATTTTACTATGGGAACCTTACTTATTTGCCTATAAGGCCTTTGCACAGTCATATATTTTGTTGTGCTTAGATGCATGATCTACAATTTGAACCATATGATCTCCTTACATAGGAGAATTTAACCATATAATAATTTTATTCTAGAACCCTCACTTATGTGAGATATATCACCATTAAAATTCCTTACTTGGCTCTTCTTACCACATTGCAAATTTGGCTAAGTATGGGAAAACACTGTCAAAATACATGGGAAACCAACTTTTCACTTGCATATATTTGACTGTGATTAGGTGCATGACCTAAGTTTTATCACATAGAAACTAGGGAATAATGTGATCACAACCATATGATCAAATCACCCTAACTCATCCACATGTGGTAATGTTGATGTCAGTAAACTACCTACTCAAATTTTCTACCACTAGACCTAAACTATCTAAATAAAAACTATGAATAACCAGATGAATTATACTTATGCACATAAGTACTCAAAGCATATAAAACATCTTAGGGACATTTTTCACATCCTAAAAACACCAAACTCATCCTTGAACATCTCTAACCATGCCAAAATTGAAGATCAACCAAGCCAACTTTAAGCATACTAAGACAAGAACATTGCACACTTTGTCATTATCATTTAAGTTATCAAATCCCTTCATCCATTCACCAGGACACCTCCATGACACCACCATGACATTATTTATAACTCTCCAACAATCTCCCCTTTTTTCATTGATGTCAACAAACATCGTTCAACTCACCTTCTCTCTCTTCAAGAACTCTCATAATAAGAAATTTCTCCCACTTTGACACAATGATAAAGTGGGAACCAACTGATCCTAAGGACCTACGAATAAAAACAATAGTAAAATACCATCTTATAAAGATGATACAAACTCCCCCTTACCTTGAGCCTACCTCTTCTTGCCTTGACACCTTCCTCTTGCTCCATGTCAAAACTCTCTTTTTATCAAGCACTACAACCAATGAAGAAAGAACACACAAAACATTAAAATCTGATGAAACTTACCAAGAGACATGTGATAAGGATTCCCCCTAATATTATTGATAAATTTCACCTTTTAAGCATCTTCAGATCTCCATACACCATAAAGGACCACCTCATAGGCTTACTAGTGTTCTATCTCAAACCACCTCAAGGACCACCAACAGAACTTCATGCCACATACCAAATAGAAAACCTACTCTAAAACAACTTGGGAACTCTCCTTGAAACATACATACCTTTCTCTTTTTGAAATAAATCAAAAACATCAAATATTCATATTAGGCATGTCTAGACTCCTTATAGCCATACCTAGAACTTGTAGAGCCCATATATTTTAGTAGATATACTTTCAAGACCTAAAACTTCATATATAGATTACTTTCATATTCACTCTCAAAGACACCAAATTTCAACAACTAGTTCATTTTCTACAATATACTTCTTTCAAAAACTAACTACCTAATTAAGCCTCCAACTTGGCAAAAAATTGAATAACTTGAGAAACACAGACCTTCTAATCTCTATGATGCTATATTTGAAAATCCATTTGTCTTATTCAACATATTAAGAAGCCTCAAACCTCAACTCATAAAGTAGACCAATTTTCTAGCAGAGCCCAAAACCCTAGAATCTTAAAAAAAACAAGGTTAACATAGCACCTTCCAATCAACATCCACCTCTAAAACATCTTACACACTTGAAGATAAATATTACACACTTCTAGACCAAGATTTCATATTCCACACCATTGGAAACCTTGACTATCTATAACCCATTTTAGGACCTACAAGCTCTTAAGCATAAATTGGGAAACTTGAGATCTAACAAAAATCTCCAAATTGACTTCAACATACCTTCAGATCACAAAATCGCCTAGATCATGCTATAATAGGGTCAATAGACCTTTCTCTGAAAAAATATTATCTCGACAAATCATAAATTCTTCTTTGCCATTTTGGAACCTTCAATTTGACCTTATAGACTACTCCATATATAGTTATCAATGTCATTACATCACCTCAACATATTTTCCACTTGGACATACCTATTTCAACTAAGAACACTCAAATCTAGTCTTTTATGACCATCTCAAAGACACCCAAGCAACACTTTCTTTTCCACTAAAAGGAGTCTCTTTAAGAAGCATAGATAGAGACATCCTTGGTATCACAATGCTCTAAAATAAAGTGAAGCGAAGAGTGGCCCATATCTCCTTAGTAACCACTAGAATCCTCTTATAGCTATAATACTTCTTGCTCTTATTCTTCTTCTTCTTAGTCTAAACTATGACAACTGGTTCTTCTTTTATATCACTCTCATTTTCTTTAAAGATATTTACAACACATGAAGTAACTATGGAATCTTGAGATACCCTTTTATTTTAAGAATCAGCCATACAGTCCTAAATCTCATCACTAAGCACTGATAATTGATGTTCTTTGCATGAAGCTTGCTTAGCAATACAAGATGTTCTCTTGGATCCATACTTACCTTAGAACTAGCCTCAACCAATACCTTGGTCTTCTCCTTGAGCTTGGTCTCTTCATTCTCAACATGAGTAGTTAATAAGAGCTCTTGGCACTCTTCAACATCTATAACATTATCCACCATAGAAAATAGATTACTTAGACCTATAGACTCATCATAATTCCTACTTATCACCTTTGGTCTCCATGAGTTCACTTTCCTTATGTCTTACACTTTAGGAACCTAATAAAAACCTATTTTGTCTTGTAGTCCTTTGTTTGTAAAATATAGCAATGTGACCTCTATGTTCACAACTATAAAAAATAATATTCCTTGATAAAAACTCAGCTTGTCTTACCTTGAAGGGATAATGTTCTACAAAGTGTCCTATATCATGATAGTTGAAACACTCAACCTTTCTCACACCTTTACATTGATGACCCCCATCATAGTTTCATGCAAATTTATTCTTAACATGTCTTCTACATTCTCTAGCTCTATATCCAAACTAATTACAAGTATAGCAGTAACCATTGAAATTTGCATACCTCATGGCATTTGACTATTTGATCTAATTTGTCTTTATTCTACCAGCACCTTCAATCTTTATTTGGTGATTTGTCTTCAAAGTATGATTTTCCTTATTTACATTAGTCTTCATCTTATTTTGAGTTGAATTCTCTAGTTGTTCTTTGTATCCATGACCAGTTTTATCACTTACACTCTTTTCATCACTCAAATTATTATCTAGATCACTTGAGATCTTTTCAAATATCAAAAATGACATTACCTTTCTAGACATATTCTCTAACCTAGATTTCAATTGCTCATTTTTAATTACATATCTTGTACATTCATCTTCTTTAGCTTTGAGGCTTGTAGATAAGATTTCTAATTGACAACTGAGATGTTTGACCATATCTTCATGCTCTTTGACATCTTCATTCATTCTTACCTCAAACACACTAAATTTCTTCTTGAAGTCTTTGAGTTTTAATTTCATCTTCTTATTGATCTTCTTTTCAATCTTCAGTACTTCATGAGCATTAGTCAATGTAGTCTCATAGTCCACCTCATCTTCATCATCATCTTAATCACTCCAAGTAGACCCCTTTTGATGTGAGAAACTACCTTCCTCAACCATGAACATATATTTATCTTCAATAGGATCATCATCTTCATGATCATACTCTGAGTCACTAAATTCACTCTTATCTGATGATTTACAATCTTCTTTGTTGTAGAGACTCTTCTTGTCCTTAAAGTACTTCTTGTTATCAAACCTTATGAATCCATGTTTGCTTTTATCAAACTTGAAATATCTCTTACCATCATCATGACATTGATCATGCTCTTCATCATCATCCTTATTATACTTATGAGGGAGCTTATTATCAAAATGTCCTATCTCACCATAATTGAAGCATTTGAGGGGTAGCTTACCTATATACTTGCCTGAACCTATTTTGAATTTCTTTGAAATCAAAGCAATTAGTTCATCCTCATATATATCAAAAATTTCATCCTCCTTGATTTTCTTACCTTGGAACTTATTCTTTGTCTTTATGTTAGTCTTGAAAGTTTGTTCTTTCTTTGGTGGTATATCATCACTCTTCCTCATCTCATAGGAAGTAAGGGTGCCATGTAATTGATGCATCTTTAACTGAGTAAGATCATGACTTTATTCTATAACAAAAACTATTAGATCAAACTTAATGGATAGAGACCTTAATACATTTTGAAAAATAGTAGCCTCTTCAAGGTTCTCTCCAAGACCTCTAATGATGTTCACAATCTCATTGACTCTCTACAAAAAGGATGCCATAGAATCTTCTTCATTCATCTTTAGACTTTCAAATTACCTTATGTGAGTCTACAAATTACCAATCTTGACATTTGAATCTCCTTGAAAAATGATCTTCATTTTGTCTCATATCTCTTTAACATATTTACAATGGATTGCCTTGGTGTATTTAGTCTCTCAAAGACCACAATTAATAGCATTCATTGCTTTAGAATTGTTCTCAAACAACTTATTCTCTACAACATTAGATAGAGGAATAGTAGGAGTAATATAACCATCCATAATATACTACCATACATCAAACCCTAGAGACATAATATATGTCCTCATCCTTACACTCTAAAATGTATATTTGGATCCATTGAACATTTGTTCTTGCTTAGTAGAGAAACCTCCTTGATGACTATCCATATTGTACCTTGGATCACCTTCAAGCTATTAAACCTTTATCAAATGACCTCACTAATACCAATTATTAGAGGTATAATCATTGAGAGGAGGGATGAATTAGTGATCCTAGCTATTTCAATTATAATTATAATCCTTTCAAATTATTAAACTATTACTATATATAAACTTGATCAAGCAACATTAACAAGAGAGTTCATTCATTCAATGCATACACAAGATCAAACACATAACACATAGTTCCTATAGTAAACCCTTATGTTGAATAAAACCCACTCTCAAGTCTATAACACATCGATTATTATCCTATAATAAATTACAAACAAGAGATTGATCACTCCTTTAGACTAGCGAACCTTGATCATATCCTCCTGACCAAAGGTATTTAGTGAAACACTTATTTCACAAGGATAAAATACCCCTAAGGAAGACCAAGTCCTTTATACCCTCCTTTGAGTACCTCTACCTTAAAAATTATGTCTACAATACCTAATGATGGATCTTTATTTTCTAACCCCTGCAAAAACTCTCTCTCTATCTCAAACATGCCTCTCACATAGGCATGTCATAATCTCTTTCCTTCTTCACTCAAACTATCCTCATATGCACACTCAGACCTTTTTACATATCCTCAATTGAAAGAGCAATATTATGACATTAGGAACATGACTTATAGGTCATACACATATTCAACAAAATATTCTTCTCATTAACTCAACCAACAAGCACACTACCTATCCTTCCTTCTTCACTTAAATGCATATTACTCACACAAGCCTTCTCTAAAATCTCACATACAATTCTAGAAACCAACACATTTGGTTTAACTATATATAGAGAAATCATGAATTATCAAGTCCATAATAATACTTGTCAGCCACAATACATGCCTTCACCCTTAAGGCATCTCACATGGGTCACACTTAAGCAAAATCCACTTTCAAATAGGCCTAAGTGACTTTTAGGTCCTATGAAAACCCATTCATCTCTTTGACACTTATCCAATAAAACTAAGAACATAGGAACACTTTCCTAACTCATCAACTGATGCCATATGATCTATAGGTCCACCTTAAGTTTTCAAATCCATCACAGTACCTTTATACTTATGCACAAAATGCTTAAATAATATTTTGTGCACTCAGTCATTATGAGCAAACATATAGTCACTTTCTAAGCCTTTGTTCATACAGTATACAATTGATCAAACCTTCATAATACACATAGATCATCCTTATGGAGTCTACAACATTCCCCACTATCTAATTCATCATGAAACATCAAAAAAACATCTCAGGTCACTTGTAGAATAAGCATGAACACATAGTCAACTTTAAACCCTAATATATTTTACTTTACACACTATCATATCTTCAAATTAGGTTCATTATATGTGTCATGGAGTCTTTTTTATCTTTTATTTTTACATCATGAGAAAAATGATCTTGGATCAAAAGTTATGGTCCAAAAACCATAGACTAGTTTTTCCCTTATTAAATTCAAATATTTAAATGTAAACAGTCATAGTTAAACTTAGACCAATTTTATCACATTTCATGTCCTCATTGCTCAAATAAATTATGAAATGTTGATATTATCTAAACTTTAATTTATTGGCACTAATTCTCTAATGTTAAACCTCAAACATGTTCACCTCATCTCATGCACTCTTGCAACTTTGACTCAATTTGCTCCATTGATCTTTTATAAGTAGCTCAGTATTTAAGATTTCTAAATAGTTTTCACTTTGACCTCTTGACTTTAATACACATTATTGATCTTTATCTATACAATCACCTGCTCATTATTGATCCTTGGAAGAAGCTCGATCTTTATCTCATCTCAGCATTAAACACCATACATTTGTCATCATCTCATTGCTTCCTGACTTCTTAGAGTAATGCACACCATCAATGTTTCTTAAACTTTAACTTATGCAAATTTGACTAAGTATAGGAACCTTACTTATCTACTTGGAAGGCTAACTTTTCACAGTCAACTATAATTGTTCTTAGATGCATGATCTATAATTTGGACCATATGATCTCCTTAAATAGGATAATCCAGCCATATAATAATATACTCTTGAAACCCTCACATGTGTGAGATATATCACCATTAAAATTCCTTACTCAACTCTTCTTGCCACATTACAAATTTGACTATGGAAGAACATTGTCAAAATGCCTAAGAGCCCAACTTTGCACTTACATATATTTGACTATTCTTATGTGCATGACTTGGGATTTATCACATAGAAACTAGGGACTAATGTGATCGTAACCATATGAATAACTCCCCCTAACTCATCCACATGTGGTAATGGTGATGTCAGCAAACTACCTACTCAAATTTAATTTCACTAAACCCAAACTGTATAGATGAAAACTATGGACAGCCAAATGAATTCTACTTATGCACATAAATACTCAAAGCATATAAAACATCTTAAGGACCTTTTTCACATCTTGAAAACACAAAATCATCCTTAAACATCTCTAACCATGCCAAAATTGAAGATAAACTAAGCCAACTTTAAGCATATTAGGATAAGCACATTGCACACTTTGTCATTGTCATTTAGGCTATCAAAACACTTCATCCATAACCAAGACACCTCCATGACATCATTAAAAACTATCCATCAATAATATATAGTTGTTCATATTGCTAGTTGCATAAAAAAATATTAGACTCAATTCTTTACTACCACTCTCATATACCATATCCAAAACCACCTATTCTACTACCCACTACTTATTAAATCTTGATATGTAAATCTCACATTTATACTAATCATGAACATTATATAAATATATATTTCATAATGTACTTTTTCTATTTTATACACCACTCATCATACTAGATGTGTTAACCATTCATATTTAAACTGCATCACCTTTACACCTATTTATTATTTTTTTCATACGTCCATTTATTAACATCTGATACTCATTGATGTGCATGAATCACTTATTATATAATAATAATATTATAATACCATGGCATCAATCATAACTCTATATTTATTAAATCAATATTCATAACTTCAATATCAATACATAACCTTTTTCATTATAAAGGTCATTCTATGTATATATGTACTACAATATATTTATTATCCACTAAACTACAACTATTCATTTCTTAAATGTAATATAAAATATATATTATAAATTATAATTTATAATTTATAAATTAAACATTATAATTCAACCATACTCAATTTATACTTAAAAAGATAAAAAAAACCATTATTCTTTAAATCATAATGATTAAATAATAGTGTCCAATGCATATGTGTATTTTGTATTTATTTTAAAACCCTTTGGCCTCCATGGCTAGTGGCCACAGTGCTAAGGGTATGGGAAGGGTCTAGCTGGCCCAAATCCTCCTCCCTCCCTACCATGGGAGGGGGGTAGGGGTCAGCGCAGCCACCGTCACCCCCCCCCCCCCCCCGCAATATTCTTCAATATAATTTTTTTTAATATTTTTATTTGTATTTTTTTTTAAACATTATGTTGTGTAAATATATAGTAGCATACTATATATATATCCCCTTTTTATTATTATTATAATATATATATATAGCATGTGTATATACACAAATTAAACGTATTATATAGAATAGATATATATATATATATAGACTATGTATATCTAAGGGTTATAAATAATATAAATAAAATTACATGTTTGTGTAAAATGTGTGTGTGTGTGTGTGTGTGTGTGTGTGTGTGTGTTTGTGTTTGTGTGCATATTTGAATATTTATTTATGCACACATTTTAATTTCAACCAAGCAAAATCATGTTTATATAGGAAATAGGTATATACACTAAATATATAAATTATTATTTTATCCATGTTCAACCAAGAAAAATTTATATATGTATACATTTTTATTTCAACAAAGAAAAATCATGTTTATGCAGGAAGGATGTATATACACTAAATATATATCTTATTATTTTGGCCATGTTCAACCACTAGCCTAAATAGAGGGTTTTCTAAAAATTTGAAAAGTAAAACAACCCAAAAACTAAAAGAAAAATCCTAGATTCAAAGATCTAAAGGAAGCCATCATTCTTGTATACCCTACTTATAAATTAGAGAGAAAGAATAGATAAATCCTTGAGGGAGAGTTCACTTTCCTATTTGAAGTTCCATGGATGTTCCTTTGGCTCTACCAAGCTTTCCAAGCCATCCTTTCCAAGATCTCCTTCCTCTTCCATATTTCTTTTCTTATTTATTACTTTCAACAAGCACCTTCTAAGAGAGAGCACCCACCACCAAAACCAAGATGCATAAACAACACAACTTCAAAGCCCTAACTAGGTTTTGACCAAGTTGCACATTCAAAATTTGAAATCCCATTTTTTATTTTTTTATTTTTGTTTTTGTTTTTCCTCCCAACACCCTCAAATGACCCATCACTTTCCTTGTTCAAATAGAGTACCATTCCTTACAATCTCACATAGGTTCTTACAACTAAATTAATTTAAAATTTCTCTACTCCTAAAACACTCAACCAACTGGGTTAAGTACTTATACTAGGCTAGGGTCTAAGTAGGTTTTCTAGAAAACCTATGGGGGTTGCAGGGGGTAGAGCTCATAGGCTCCCTAGAAGCCCTACAATGTCTCCTCAAAATTATAAAATCCATTTTATAAATTTGTAAATTCATCTAATAAATATGAGAGGCTTAAGTCTAATTAATCATTTTTAACTTTTAATTAATCTTTATTCATTAATAAATCAAGAGAGAATTATAATTTAAAATATTAATAAACATGTAAAAAGCATTGGCAAGTATCAAAATTGGGATGGGAAGATGATCCCTCATGCAAGGTATTGTATATTTAAACTTGACAAATATCACTCATGCATTATTCTTTGTATGCTTTAGACTTTTTATATGAATACTCCTATGACTGATAGAGAAATAGGGATGAATAAGATATAATAACTCAGTTATGAGATTGATTAAATGAGCACTAATAGGTGCTTGCTTGATATTTTCCAAATAAACAAAGAGAAGGCTTAGACTTATATTTATACCACACCTTTTAAAAATATATCATGGTAGGATTCAATAAGACAAATAAGTCAACCCATAGATTTTGAATAATTTGTAATTAGATGAATTTTTAGTATTCAAAATTAAATAAGGATTTGAACTTTAGTGTCGATGCTAGTTTTCCTCTATAGCTCCTAGTGTCCCAAAGGATAGAAACCATGTATGGATCTATAACTAATAGTGAAGGATATATATCAAGTTTTGAGCTTTCTATATTTTACATGTTGTTTGGGTCATCAGAATGATATGGGTTAGAATATAAGATAATCATTTAGTCATAATAAAATGGCAAATGTAATCCTTTAAGTAGTGATAAGGTATAAATTGAAGGGTGGATCCCTAATTTGCATTTTTTTATGGAAAAGACTGATATGCTATACATATTTAATTTTTAGTGTCTATATAATGTCCCTACCAAATTACATGTTATTACAAATTCTAAACCTTAAATATAGTGAATAAAAAAATTAGATCATGTTTCAAGTTTTGCACTAGTTTGAGTAGCCTAGGATCACCTCATATTTACCAAAGTGATTCAAAATTACCATAAAAATTCTAACAACAAAGATATGCAATCCCAATTATTTTCACCTATCCTACTCATATTTTTAGTTGATGCAATATTAATGTGGATTTAGATGCTCTTGCATCACTTATTCTCTACCTAGATGACTTAATATCATTCATAGACTATTTTTAGATCTCATATGACTATTCATGTTTTATGGATAGGTAAACTCTTCCTCATATAGTTCAACCATGATATACTTGTCTACTTGGGTCAGACTTGTCCTTACACCCTTTAAAGGCCAATTTCCCAAAGAATCAATTATATAAACATATTAAGCATAAATATTTTACTATCTATCATTGGAAACACTTTGAACATTAAGAGGAACTACCATAAAGTTTCAAAATCTAAAATCCATCAAATGAGCATGCCTTGAGCTATGTTTGAATACTATTTTCGATGTCAATCCATAGGTTTTCAACTATTGAAAACTATATATAGGTTCACACTACATGCTAGTATTACACATGATCACAACACTCAGTTAAATAGGAGAATTATATTTAGCTTAACTTACCTCTTTGACATATTGGATACATAGGTAGTATTTAGTCCCAAGGGGTATCTAAGGTTCTCTCAACATTTCCATTTCACCTATTTTCCTTATTTTATAGTGTTCTTTCAAAAACACAACTAGGGTTTCAAGTAGGGATAAGGATAATAAAAATATTCACATGGTATCAAAGATATTTACATGCACGCATGATAGTTCCACACCCTAAATAGACAATGTCAGATTATGATATGATTTACTTGTCCACACTCATGTAGACACTCTATATATATATATGTGTGTGTGTGTGTGTGTGTGTGTGTGTGTGTGTGTGTGTGTGTGTGTGTGTGTGTGTGTGTGTGTGTGTGTGTGTGTGTGTGTGTGTGTGTGTGTGTGTGTGTGTGTGTGTGTGTGTGTGTGTGTGTGTATATATGTATATATATATATATATATATTTGAGAACTCATATGTCTTTTCTTGATCACTATTGATAATTATATCCTAATACAAACCTATTCAAGTCTAATATAAGCTAATTAATTCATTTATCTAGTGTTTTATATAAATAACAAGTCATTATATCCCATTAGTTACACTTAGATTTATTTAGTAAATATATATCTTAATTAATTTGTGAAATAATCCCAAAAAAAATGAAATTGTATATCAAAGTACACTTTGGACACATGTTAGGCCCACTTACAAGTCTTTATATCACAACAAATTATTTTGATGTATTACATGCATATATGATTAGAACTAAAGGAGGGGAAATTGAGCCAATTCCCTAGAGGTAAATACATACAAAATGCATTATGGGGAAGTTGGTTGTTATTTATAAGGATTATGGAATTTAGGGTGTATCATTATACACATACACTGATAAGTCATGAGCACCATAAGTGGCACTCATACTTCTTCATAGGACCATTTCTAGGTCCTTAACCCTAGGTAAATACCTCACTCTCCTCAGTGGGCTTCAGTCCCATTTGAGGATGGTTATTTAAAGGAATGGTTTAACTAGGAGGGATAACTATATTCTTCCTAAGTTATCATTTAGGTTAATCATAGGTTTAAATCAAGATAAATGCCATACAAATTAAACAAGCACTTAAAATCAGCAAATAAACTTAATTCAACACATATAGATTTTGATTCATTTACACAACTAATTATGTTCAAACATAAGATAAAATAGATTAATTATGAGATTTCTTAGTGCTACCAACTAGGTTGTAGCACCCTTCAGCCTTCAAGGTCATTTCACTATTTTTACACCATTAAAATAAAATGTGGATGTTTATAATAGTTCATGATGTAGACATTACTATTTTATAACCTATGCATTTATTTAGATTGACATAGCCAATGCTATAATAAAGAGTTTAAGGAATTCAAGCAAATAATTTTGAGCTTTCTATATAAAATAATAACTTATGCAACCCATAATAATGAATCCAAATCAAATACCCACTCAAGAAGTAACTATTTTCATTTCATACAATGTTTCATAAATGAATAATTTAAAGATATTAATATGTCAAGAATTCATTTCAATCTAACTAGACAACCAGAAAACATCAAACATACAACAACATAATTCAAGCATTAAGTTTATTTGAGCTCAAGATGAGTGGAACCCAAATAAAAGGTTCCACTTAAAGAACTTGTATAAAGTCTTCTATTGGCAACTGAAGCAACAAGGTAAGCAAGTTCAACTGAAAGGAAGGAAGTTAAATAAAATAGTGGTGTATATCTATTACATGGATTTACATGACATGATAACTTATTTATCATTTTTTATTTTATTATAGTTTCCTTAAAATCTATTCATCTAATAAAGTAATTAATGCAAAGAAAGTATAGTACATAATCATTCTTCAATTTGTATGAATTAATTTAAATATTAATTATTTTACCAATTAATACAAGTATGTACTTATTAATTTAATAATCATTATTCAACTTATATGAATTAATTTAAACATTAATTCTTTTGCCAATTAATATAAATATGTAATTAATTTTAGATTTCATACATGACTTGAGAAGTGATATTTTATAATTGTAAATGGAAAACATACCTTGAATGCAACCAATAGGTTGGAAGTGCATGATAGAAGGAAGCATTTGTTCTAATTTTCCCATAGTCCAGCTATCAAGCTTATGCATCGCTAGAATAGTTAAATGTTTCAAATGCAATTATGTACTTATGAATAAGAGTAACAAGCTAGTCAATAATTCATCTAAGGTTAACTTTTATCTAGAACATATTTACAAAACTAGATCTAACATAAAAAAATCTAACTAAATCTCGTCAAGATTTAATAATGAATATTCTTAAAGATGTTCGTTCTAACAATTAATCAAAATATGATAAGTATGATAGATCAATGGAGAATTATTCCATCAATGATCAAGCATATAGTAATAGATTATATTACACAACCAAATCTAATTTAAAGATTATCAATATCAAATTATATATAACTAGTGGTTTGCTTAATTAGATTCCTATTGGTTATGATCATAATGAATAAAATATAAATGTAACAATTTAATAATACAAGGTATCTATGTAATAGCTTCAACCAATAATTAATTTATCTCTTTAATATTTCAATTCCAAAATCTATTCATAGCATCTGTTAGTAGTCAATAGTTTTACTATACTATCAAAAGAATAACTATAATCTATATCATCTATACATGTTAATAATTAATCAAATTAGTAAATACATTTATTACCATATTCCATATGAAATTATTGAATCATGGAGTTGATCATAAACTAGTCGATCAGGATAAACCTACCCCACCATACCTATGAGCCCTCTATTAGTGGCCATTACCACCCTAACAATCAATAGGATGGTAGTTACGATAATTAGAAATAGGTAATGAATTTTGAGCACATGGATTTCCAAAAAAAGACATATTGAACAAAGAGACATACACTACATAATCAAATCATTCCAAAGCAATATGGGAATAATTAAACCATATAAGTATAGATTAAGAGTGAGAATGGTTAACTTAGACCATTGAATGATATAGAATGGATTAATCCTAATCCATTATATATATTTTGAGTTAATCTTAGTTGGAACACCATCCAATTTCTTATTTGGTTTTTAATCATTCGAACCCATAATATATACTTATAAATATTTAGGTCTAGTATAGGAATGAAATACACACATTTCAACATGTAACAAAACAATTTAAATAATGACATGATCAAATTATAAATCAATTAATAAATATTTATTCAACATAGAAAAAAATAATTAATAATGGCTCTAAGTGTCATAGGTCTAAACATGACCCAAAAATCTTAAAATAACTAAGTCAAAGTATAAACAATATAATCATATTATTATTATAACCTTCTGGCATCAACCTAAAACATATAAAAATCTTGAAACTTAAAATTTGACATAGTTATTAATTGATATGGTCATGATAAATAATAAACATCATCAAACCAAATAGATAATAACATAATCAAAAGTTCAACAAAATTTAAGATCCAAAACCGAAGGTTGAGATGAAAGATTATGGTGAACTACATACAGCTCAATCAAACAATCCCATCACAAAAGAAAACATAGTCACCTAAATTATACTGTACATAAACATATATATATATATATATGAATATACTTACGTATATATATATATATATATATATATATATATATATATATATATATATGTATGTATGTATGTATATCCACATCAATAAAACTAAACCCTAACCAATTCAATACAGAAAAACCAATGACAAAGTTACCATTAAAATAATTACAATATCAATTAGAAATTATCTAAGATCAGAAAAGAGACCCAGCTCAAAAATACATAGTTTGTAATCAAATAACCTATAATCTACAAAATCAAAGTCATGACTTACCCAATATTTGAATGAAAAATAACATGGCCCATTATTAATCATGAGTCTATAAATGGCAGTGATCAAATTAATGATACATCAAGTTTAATGTTTAACGAGTTGATAAAACATTGAATAAAATCATAATGATCAAGATAATAACATAACATGAGTTTGATAAAACACCATGTAACAAAACCTAATAACCATATAATCAAGTCTAAGATAAAAATGCCTAGATTGGCTACATCCATAAACTTTCCATTGAAAAATAAGGTTGTTAGAATGTAAAAATCATAGGAAAATTCAATAACACAATCCATGAAACTCATTCGGTCTTAAGTTACAGAACATAATATTGGGTTTGCACAGATATAAAATATCAACCAACAAATTTATAAATAATATGACCCATGCCTTTCATAATAACATAGTTACATAGCAATTTTATACATGATTATTTCTATTAATAGAGTTGAATAAATAAAACATAGTCATTATTTCCAAAACACCAAGCTTGTCTATTTATAACATTCAACCATTATAAAAAAAACACAATCCTCACAAAACATTTCCACTTATATGTATGAGAACTCAAAAAAAAAATGACTATATGAGGATATGTCCAAAACCAACCATAAATATAAAGGAAAACTCACCAAAAACCTTTTATAAAACATAGTCAATTGTAATGGCAAATCAAAATCTTGTTTACACTTCCACCCATGGGAATACCTTTATTCTTTATAACCAATATGCAATAAAATCACATAGAATTATCCATATTAAAACACAATTATTATAATCTGATCTTACCAAATTTATACATTCAACCATTAATAAAACGCATACATTTAAAAAAAATGATTGCATAGTCATTATGTCGAAAGACACAAAGCTTGCCAACTTTAAACATTACACTATTATAAATGAAACACAATCATCTTTTACAACATACAGGTAACACACCATCAATACAACTCTCATGCATGAAAACACAGTCCACAACCCATTCAATAAAATAATAAAATAATTTTGTAAAGACAAGGACCAAAATAGACACTATATATCCATTATATATACTTTTATTATGAATTTATATACAATAAACATATCAATATATAGCCATAATGGGTCTGCATTTGCACCTAGAAGTCCAAGGACTTCTGGCTACATATGTAGCCTCTAAATATTTTTCATTAAATCAACATAGTAATTACAACAAACCAAAAAACCAAAGGAACTACTTATAAACATGCAAAAAATTTCAAAAGTCTAAAAAGGATGAAAACTCTAAGACTTTACCAAATGTTGTTTGGTGTGTTCTCAAAACCATTCAACTTTCCATTAAAACTAGATGAGCCATTTTACTATTTACACTTCAAATTATCCATATTCCTAACCCTTATGCCTACCATCCACCTTCCCCATACCCCCAATCAATTTGTATTGAATTCTAGGAGGAGAGAAAAACCCTCTAGATCCTAAGGTAGTCCCTACCAACCTTATCATTAATGGTGAGTCTAGAAGACTTGGCAAGTAATCACTCATCCACCAATGGAAAAATAGATTAGTGATAATAACAAGGATTAACATAAACAAATTAAATATCATTAAAACCTTCACCACCTATCTAATTAAATAAGGCTAATGTATTCCTTTGCAAGCTATTGACCCTAAGTTGATATAACATAATAAAATAGCATTAATCAAATTAAATCATGTTTAATTCAAGTCATGACTATATAGTCATTAAAACATTATGCAATCACTTTATTAAATAGGTGTCAGGTCGAAGGGGTAAGATAAGCATGAAGGGTGCCAGGGGTTTCTAAGGGGGGTTTAGGTCTAGGTACATAACTGAATAGGTTGATAGGTTTAATGGAGAATAAGGAAGTTTCAAATACCCTAAAAATAAAAGAGCTAGAGTTATGTGTATGAGAAAATTTATGATTAAAAAAAAATTAATGGAAAATAATGAACAATAACAAAAAATAATGACATTGATAAACTATAGTAGTAATCGCAACCATAAGGTCCACAGTCAAAAAACACAACCAAATCAAATTATCTAAAGGACAATCATAGAATAAGTATACTTGTCAGTCATGCCAACGTGCTTAGAATTTATTGTTTTGGGAATATAGCCTCCATCACTTACCTAACTCATAAACAAACATGTAACTATCAAAATGGCATAAATCACATTATGTCATAAATCAATAATCAATATATAGATTATAAAATCATCATTAACATAAATAAGTCCATATGATAATTAATCACATAAATAAGTACGTAGTCAACATTATTGTAGCAAGTACCATAGATAATCCATCTAAACAATAGCTAAAACTAATCTAGCATCATAATGTCAATGTAATAATAGCAAAATATATAATGAAAATATGGAATTGTAACACCCTCCCCCTCTTATAATGGAGTTATCCTAATGACTTAATCAAAAATCTATGCATAATGTTGTCTGAAAATATGAATGTCTTCCCAAGTAGCACTCCTTCACTGATAGGGTCACATTACACCAAAATGTATTGTATATCTTTGTTACATAACTTAATATTATGATGGGCTAATATTCTCACTGGTTCTAATTAGATCTTTTCCTCTTCCATGACCTATAAATGAATCCAATCTAGAACATGAGATGGATCAAGTATATATTTTTTCAATAATGCAACATGAAAAACATCATGAATCCTTGAAAGAGAAGGAGGAAGTACCAGCTGATAAGTAATAGGGCTAATCTTTTCCACTATGTTGAAAGGCCTGAAAAATCATGGTGCTAACTTGGAAGCCTTTTCAAATTTAATAGAACTTTTCTATAGTTTAATGCGTAGAAAAACTTTAAGCCCTACATTGAATTCATGTAGAGTTTTCTTAAGATCTACATATCTATTTTGCCTGTCATAACCTTTTTTAAAACTTTGCCTTATTATTTTCATCTACTTTTCATATTCTAGTAGAAAATTAGATTCATTAACAACCCTATTTTATAATTTGTCCCAAATAATAGGTGTTCTACACTTACATCCATATAAGTTTTAAAATGGAGCCATCTTAATATCTAAATGGTAGGAAGTATTATATGTAAATTCAACTACATGAAGATAATCCTCCCATTTTATTTTTTGATCTATTACATACATGCATAGCATATCCTCAACCATTTGGTTAAGTTGTTCTATTTACCCATCTATTTATGGATGATATGAAGAGCTAAAATTCAGCTTTATTCCAAAAGTTGTAGTTAAATTATGCCAAAACCTTGAAGTATATAATTTATTTTGATCTAATATTATCACTTCAGGTATACCATGGAGTACCACTACTTCCTTTACAAAGCATTCTTCAAACATAGATGCATCATCTATTAAATTTTTAGCAATAAAGTGGCCAACTTTAGTTGTTTTATCAATCACTACAAGGATTGTATCATGATTGTTATATGATTTTGGTAGCCCCATAATAAAATCAAGAGAGACTATAGTGCACTTATCTTTTGGAATATCATGAGGGTACAATATCCCTCCTAGATAGTAATGTTTAGCCTTAACCTACTGGTATTCCAATCATTTTTCTATTAATTTAGTGACATCATGCTTCATCCTAGGCTAAAAATAGAGATTTTTTAGCTCATGCATCATTTTGTAACACATAGATGAACATAATAAGGTGTTGTGTGCACTTCATTAAGTATAGATTTTCTTAATTCACCCATCCTAGGGACATAGATTATACTTTTATGCCTTATCAGGCCACCTTTTATAACATAAACTTTAGCAAATCTTTTTGCTACTGACTCATCAACCAAACTTGCTCTTACTTCATGCTAGAATACATTAGCAAGCTACTGTTCCAAAATAGCACTTATGAAATTTCTTTGTAACATCAACAAGGAAACAAGGTACATGTGTCTACTAAGTACATCAGCCACATGATTCTCCTTGCCTTTGACATATGATATATTCATGTCAAAATTGCTTAAAAATTCCAACCACCTTCACTAGTATGCATTTAAATCTTCTTGAGAAAATAAACTCTCAAGACTTCTATGATCATATTTTACTTGGAAAGGCTTTCCCAAAAGGAAATGTTTTCATTGCTTAAGTGCATGAACAATGGTAGTAAGATCCATATCATGCATAGGATAATTATTTTCATGCTCTTTCAAATTTCATGACTCATAATCCACAACCTTTCTATCTTATGTCAAGATACCTCCATAGCCTTCTTTAGAAGCATCATCCCAAATTTCAAAGTTACCATTTAGGTCAGGTATAATCAAAATAGGATTTGTAGTAAACAACCCTTTCAACTTAGCAAAAGCTTCCTCACATTGAGGATTCCATGCAAACTTCTTTCCTTTACATTGCAAGGAAGTGATGGGATAGGCCACACTATAAAAAATTTCAACAAAGCATCAATAATAACTAGTCAACCATGTGAAGCTTTGTACTTCATGCACATTAAAAGGAGCAGGCCAATATTGGATAGCTTTGATCTTGGCTAGGTTTAAAAAAATGCCTTTTTTAGAAATAATGTGTGCTAAATAATGAATTTTAGATTCATAAAATTCACATTTGAATAATTTTCCATAAGTAATATGTTGTCTTAGTCTTTGTAAGACTAGACAGAGGTGTTGATCATGTTCAACCTCATTTTTAGAATAAATTAGAATATCATCAAAAAAATTAGCACAAACTTATCTAAGTAAAATATAAATATGTTATTCATAAGGTTCATGAAGGCTACAGGTGCGTTGGCTAAGCCAAAAAATAGAACCTTAAATTCATAGTGTCCATAACAAGTCCTAAAGGTAGTTTTATGAATGTCATCTTTCTTGATGCATAGTTGATGGTAACCAAACCTCAAGTCAATCTTAGAAAATACAACAACACACTTTATTTGGTTAAATAAATTATCAATTTTAGGCAAAAGATAGTGGTTTTTAATTGTTACCTTATTTGACATGCAGTAATCAATGCAAAGACTTAGAGTACCATCTTTTTTCTTCACAAAGACTACTAGAGCATCCCAAGGAGACACACTTAGCCGTATGTTTCCACTGTGTAAAATTTCTTATAGCTAAACTTTTAATTCTTGTAGATTAGCCACATTCATGTAATAAGGTACCTTAGATACAAGGGTAGATCTAAGTATGATGTCAATATAGAAATCAAATTCTCACTTGGGTAGTAACTTGGGTAGATTTTTAGGAAAGACATCTATAAACTACCTTAATATAGGAAAATATGCATGCTCCAACTCTTTTTACTTATAAATTTCTTTCAGTTGCACTACATTGAGTTTGTAACCCTTCCTAATAGTGTTTTTTAGTTGTCAGGTTGAAAGTGTTTTAGGTCTTGCAAACCCTTGCATACCTTACAATTCTATAATTTGGCCAAGGTCATTGGCATATTACACCCTTTTTTCCACATAATCAAGTGTGGATTGATGTTCATATAGTTAATCCATCCCAAGGATGAGATCATAAGACCCTAAAGGCATGAGAAATAGATTTACCTTAGTCTTGAAAACACGAAGATCTAATTCTACTTATTTCAAGAATTCAAGAATAGGCACTTTCTTGTCAGTAATGAATTCAACTTCCCAACCTTCTCTTATCAAGACATATTTATTATTACATTATTTAGCATCAAAATGAGAAATAAAATTCTATTACACTAGAATAAATCAATATAGTTAAAGTAAAACCATTAATTATACCTTGAGTCTCAATAGGAGTGGCCTACAAGTTAGCATTATGACTATCAATAGTAATATATACTCTATAGTTCATTATTTGACATAATTTTAGTTTAGGATAGTCCTATTTATAGTGATTTTCACTATATTCCTAGCACACAATTGGTCTAGAAGATGTTATTGGAATAATGTTATCACCTATGATAGATCCACATTAGTTATTTTGATGTTGTTTCTTCTTATAAGAACCAGATTTAGAAGATCCCTGGGAATTGAAATTCTTATTTTGATTGGAAAACCTACTAAAATTCTTATTACCTCCTAAAATTTATGGTTAGAAATAGATTTTCTAAATTTCTCATTTAAGAGAGAAAGGTTCTTGGCCTTAGACTACTACTTATTAGATTTAAATTCTTATCTTGCCTTTTGGTGAGAATTTTCCTTCTCCTCAATCTTATATGTTAATTCTCTAGCTACATCCAAAGTTTTTGGATTTGTCATGTTAACATCATGCATCAAAATCTCCTTAAGCCTAAGATTGAATTTAGTAATATTAGTTTCTTTGTCATGCATATAGTTCACATGATGCAACAAGTTCAGGAATTTATTCTCATATTTAGCAACAATCATGTTCTCTTATTTTAAGAGCTAAAAATCATTAATTTTATACTTATTATAATTTGCATTCAGGTACCTCTTATAGAACTAAGTCTTAAAAATATATAATATAGGTTTAAAGGTTGATACCCTTCAATATCACAAAGGTGATTCCACCATAATCTTACAAGTCCTACTAGCTGATAGGCTACTACTCTAGCTTTCACATTGGAAGGCATATTATGCAAATTAAATTACTTTTGTAATTATACCAACCAAGAATCAGCTACATTACTTGATTCTTCACCTGAGAAGGTAGGTTTTAGAAGCTTCTTCATCTCTTTGATGATTGGGTCAATGGTGGTCAAAGGTATTTCTTGAATTATAGATTTGTCCTATTTCTAGTTTGGGTACTTCCTCTTAGGATACCCCCATAAGATTATTCAATCTTTATTCTTAGTTATCAATCTTTCTTTAAAAAGTGTTAAGGGTAGTCAATATTCCACTCAAGATTTCCTCATGCTTATCAATTAAAATCCCACTAATTATTTCATTATGGGGTACCTCAGTGTTGATATCAACATTATTCACATGTAGTTTACCTAGGTTATAAATAGGGATGTGGCCTTGATGACCCCTTCTATGTCTTTAGCATCTACCTTTAGATGGATTTACATTCAAAATATGTTTTTAGGTTTTTCCTTTATTTGATCATGTTCTAACTATCCTAAGAAATCACAAGTGATAGCTTATAAGATTACAAAGGTTTATGAAAAAAATACTCATTCCCAGAGTTCTCTAGAGTAGAACACTTTAGACACTAGATGAAACAACCCCAAAAAAATTGGAATCATATATCAGAGTACACTTTAGACACATGTTAGGCCCACTTAAAAATATTGATATCATAATAAAAAAATTTAATGCATTATGCACATACATGATTGGAACCTAAGGAGGGGAAACTGAAGTAATTCTCTAGAAGTAAAAACATACAAAAGTCACTATGGGGAAGCTATTTATTTTGTAGAAGGATTATTGAATTTGGGATGTATTAGTATACACATACACTAATAAGTATTGAGTACCATAGGTGGCACTTGTACTTCTTCATAGGATTGTTTCTAGTCCTTAAGCCTAGGTAAATACCTCACTCTTCTTAGTGGATTTTAGTTCCATTTGAGGATGGTTAAGTTAAAGGATTGGTTTAACCAAGAGGGATAACTTTGCTCTTCCTAATTTATCATTTAGTTTAATCATAAGTTTAGATCAAGATACATGCCATATAAATTAAACAAGCACTTAAAATTAGCAAATAAAATTAATTCAACACATGTACATTTTGATTCATTTACATAGATAATTATGTTAAACCATAAGAGACAGTAGATTAAGTACAATATTTCTTAGTGATACCAACAAGATTGTTACACCCCTTCAGCCTTCAAGGTCATTACACCATTTTTACACCATTAAAATCAAATATGGATGTGTATAACAGTTTATGATGTAGACATTGCCATTTTATAACCTGTGCATCTACTTAGATTGGCATAACCAATGCTATAATAAAGATTTTAAGGCATTAAATAAAACAATTTTGAGCTTTCTATATAAAATAATAACTTATTCAACCCATAATAATGAATCCAAATCAGATATCCACTCAAGAAGGAATTTCCATTTCATATAATGTTTCATTAAATATATTAATATGCCAGTAATTCATTTTGATCTAACTAGATAACAAGAAAATAGCAAGCATACAACAATGGAATTCAAGCACAAAGTTTATTTTAGTTTCAAAATGAGTGGAACCCAAATAAAAGGTTCCACTTAAGTAACTCCTATAAAGTCTTTTGTTGGCATCTGAAGCAAAAAGGTAATCAAGTTCAACTAAAGGGAAGGAAGGTAAAGAAAACAATGGTGTATATTTTTTGCATGGATTTAGATGACATGATAACTTATTTATAATTTATTGACTATATTGTAGTTTCTTTTAAATATATTAATCTAATCAAGTAATTAATGCAAGACAAGTATTATACATAACAATTCTTTGATCATATGAATTAATTTAAACATTAATTCTTTTGCCAATTAGTACAAGTATGTACTTATTAATTTTAGATTTTATACATGACTTGAGAAGTGATATTTTATAATTGTAAATGGAAAACATACCTTGCACTCAACCAATAGGTCTGAAGTGCATGATATAAGGAAGCATTTGTTTAATTTTCCCATAGTCCAACTATCAAGCTTATGAATTGTTGAAAGGGTTAAATATTCTAAATGAAACTATGTACTTATGAATGAGAGTAACAAGCTAATCAATATTACAGCTAAGGAAAGTTGATATGCCACTTCTATCTTTTTTCATTCTAAATTTAAAAAACTAATGTAAAGTATCAAACCTTTAAAAAAATATTAACTTCTATTTAGAATAGATTTCCAAAACTAGATCTAACATGAAAACATCTAAGTAAATCTCATCAATATTTAATAATGAATATTCTTAAAGATGTTCATATCTAATAATTAATCAAAATAGGATAATCATGATAGATCAATGGAGAATTATTACAACAATGATCAAGTGTATAGGAATATATTATATTATACAACCAAGTCCAATTTAAGGCTTATCAATGTTGGAATATATATAACTATCGATCTGCTTAATTAAATTCCTAATGATTATGATCATAACAAATAAAATATTAATGCAACAATTTAATAATATAAAGTACCTATGTAACAGTGCCAACCAATAATTAATTTATCTCTTCAATATTTCAATTCCAAATTCTATTCATAACATCTGTTAGCAGTCACCAAGTTTACTATACTATCAAATGAACAACTATAATCTATATCATATATACATGTTAATAATTAATCAAATTGGTAAATACATTTTCTACCATATTCCATAGAAAATTATTGAATCATGGAGTCAAACACAAACTAGCTAATCAGGACAAAGCTGCCCCAGCAGCCCTATGAGCCCTCCATCAGTGGCCCTTACTAGCCTAACCATCAATAGGATAGTGGTTGCAATAACTATAAATAGGTAATAAATTTTGAACACATCAATTTCTGAACAAAGATATATCAAACAAAAAGACATATGTTACATAATCAAATCATTCCAAGGCAAGATGGGAATAATTAAACCATCTAAGTATAGATTAAGAGTGAGGATGGTTAGCTTAGACCATTGAATAATATAGAATGGATTAATCTTAATCTATTAAATATTTTTTGATTTAATCCTACTTGAAACCCCATCTAGTTTCTTGATTAGTCTTTAATCATCTGAACCCACAATATATACTTGTAAATATTTAGGTCTAGTCTAAGAATTAAATACATACATTCCAATAAGTAAAGAAATAATTTAAATAATGACATAATTAGATTATAAATCAAGTAATAACTACTAATTCAACACAGTAAAAAATAATTAATCATACCTCCAAATGTCATAGGTCTAAACATGACCTAGAAAGCTTAAAACAACTAAGTCAATTTATCAATAATATAATCATATTATTATAACCCACCGGCATCAACTTAAAACATATAAAAATATTGAAACTTAAAACTTGACACAGTTAATAAAATGATATGGTCATGATTAACAAATAAACATCACTGAACTGAGTAGATAATAACATAATCAAAAGTTAAATTAAAGTCAAGATCTTGAACCCAAGATTGAGATGGAAGATTATGACAAACCACATATAGCTCAATCAAATAATCCCATCACAAAATAAAACATAGTCACATAAATTATACATTGTATATAAACATTTATATATGTGTGTGTGTGTGTATATATGAATATACTTACGTATATATGTATATATACCCACATCAATAAAACTAAACCCTCACCAATTTAAACCAAAAAAACCAATGACACAATTACCATTTAATGAATTCCAATATTAATTCAAATTCATCTAAGATCATAAAAGAGACTTGGCTTGAAAATACATAGTTTGTAATCAAATAACCCATAATCCACAAAATTGAAGTCATGACTTACCCAATATTTGAATGAAAAATAACATAGCCCATTATTAATCACAAGTTTATAAATGGTAGTGATCAAAGTAATGATACATCAACTTCAATATTTAATGAGTTGATACCACACTGAATAAAATCATAATGATCAAGATATCATCATAACATGAGTTTGATAAAATAGTGCATAACAAAACACATAACCATATAATCAAGCCAAGATAAAAATACCCAAACCAGCAATGTCCATAAACTTTCCATCGAATAAAAAAGTTATCAAAATGTAAAAATCACAAGAAGATTTAATAACACAATCCATGAAACTCATTCAATCTTAAGTCATAGAACATAATACTGGGTTTGCATAGATAGAAGATATCAACTTATGAATTTAGGAACAATATGACCCACACCTTTCACAAGAACATAGTTACATAGCAATCATAGACATGATTATTTCTATTAACATAGTCAACTAAATAAAACATAGTCATTATTTATAAAACACCAAGCTTGTCAATTTACAACATTCAACCATTATAAATAAAACACAATCCTCACAAAAAAATTCTACTTATATGTACGAGAACCTAGAAAAATAATAAAATGACTACATGAGGATATGATCCAAACTTCACCATAAATATAAAAGAAAGCTCACGAAAAACCTTATTTAAAACATAGTCAACCATAATGGTAAATCAAAATCATCTTTCCACTTCCACCCATGGGAACACCATTATTCTTTGCAACTAAGACACAAAAAAATCACATAGAAGTCTCCATAATAAAAAATAATCATTAAAAACAATCACACAATCCTTATAATCTAAGCTTTCCAACTTTATACATTTAAAAATTAATAAACTATATACTTTTTTTTAAAATGATTACAAATAGAACATAGTCATCTTTTACAACACACAAGTAACACAACATCGATACAACTCTCATACATGAAAACATAGTCTATAACCCATTCAAGAAAACAACAAAATGATTGTGTAAAGATAAAGATTGAACCAAATGTAATATATCAATTATATATATGTTTATTGTGAATTTATATATAATAAATGTATTGATATATATTCATAATGGATCTGTGTATGTACTTGAAAGTCTTAAGACTTCCCATTGCATGCACAACCTTTAAATATTTTCCATTAAATCAACATAGTAATCAAAACAAACCATAAAAACCAAAGAAATTACTTGAAAATAAAAAAAAGATTCAAAGAAGTATAAAAAGGATGAAAACTCTAAGACTTTGCCAAATATTATTGTGTGTGTTCTCAAAACCATCCAGTTCACCATTAAAACTAGACAAACCATTTTATTATTTGTACCCCAAATTCTCCATCTTCATAACCCTTATACCTATTGTCCACCTTCTCCATTATTTCCATTCATTCCCCCATACCCCACAATCAATTTGCATTGAACTATAGGAGGAGAGAGAAACCCTCTGGATCTTAAGGCAATCCCTACCAACCTCACCATTAATGGTGAGTCTAGAAGACTCAGTAAGCAATAACTCCTCCACTAATGGAAAAATAGATTAATGATAATAACAAGGATCAACATAACCAAATTAAATATTTTTTAAACCTTCACCACTTGCCTCATTAAATGAGGCTAATGTATTCCATTGCAAGCTATTGACCTAAGTTGATATAATGTAATAAAATAGCATTAATCAAATTAAACCATGTTTAATTTAAGCCATGAATATATAGTCATTAAAACATTATGCCATCACCTTAGTAAATATGTGTTAGGTCAAAGAAGTAAGATAAGCATGAAGGGAGGCAAGGGTTTCTAAAGGGGTTTAGGTTTAGGTGGGTTTAGTTAGGTCTAGGTATAAAACTGAATAGGTCGATAGGTTTAATAGAGAATAA
Organism: Torreya grandis; assembly: GCA_037957365.1. Taxonomy (NCBI): domain Eukaryota; kingdom Viridiplantae; phylum Streptophyta; class Pinopsida; order Cupressales; family Taxaceae; genus Torreya; species Torreya grandis. The sequence goes on along the minus strand of JARHVA010003346.1, from coordinate 211,944 downwards.
CGAAGATTCAAAGACTTGTGGAAATAAAAGAGCTATAGTTGCATGTATGAGAAAGGTTACTTCTAACAAAACATTTAACAAAAAATAATATATAATAATGATAAATAAAGACTCATAATAATATCGATAAAGTACCATAGCAATTGCAAGCACAAAGAACATATCCGACAAACATAATGACCAAATAAAATTGTTTGAAGGATATTCAAATAACAAGTATACCTTTCGGTCATGTTGACATGCTCAAAATTCATTGTTCTATGAATACAACCTCCATCACCTACCTCACTCATAGATAAACCTATAACCACCAAAATGGCATAAATCACATTATGTTATAAATTAATAATCAATATATAGATTATAAAATCATCATTAGTAGAAATAAGTCCATAAGATAATTAATCATAGAAATAAATGTGTAATTAACACTGTTGCAAAAAGTACCATAGATAATCCATCTAAACAATAGCTAAAACTAGTCTAGCATCATAATGTCAATGTAATAATATCATAATATATAATGAAAATATGGGATCATAAAAATTTGAATGTTATATTAGTTTAATCATATTATGGTCACATTAATAAAAATAATAGATAGAACAAAATATCACACACTCAAAATCAGAACTTAAAGTATATATAGTGCTTCATGAGTGTTCCCAACCCTATGAAATAAAGGAATTCACCTCCTCTCCCTAGATATCAAATTCAATTAATTATGTTTTTCACTATGACCTTCTTTTGGTACATGTGCACTGGCACAATACATTCAAATTTATTATAAGGGAAGGCTTTAATCAATATGTAAGATCCTTAACAAATGTGGAATGGATATACTTAATGTACAACTCAATAAGTCAATTTATTGGTGGATTTGATTGATATGAGATATGAAATGGCTTAAGGTAAATATTTATATATATTCTCCAAAAAGACCAATTCACACATAGGTTGACCATGAAAATTAGTGAGAACCAATAATCGAGGTACTAGAAATATGCTTAGGGTGAAAGGACCCATAAAAGGTAAGTGACCATATTAATGGACCCATGATTATGGTTATGCCAAAATCATAGACCCATGATTATGGTCAAGTCACAAAAAAAACTTAAAATAGAGATGAAGTTAACTTGAGGATGATTGGATGGAACCTACTGCATATAATTGAGAGATTTGAGATGTTAATGGAAATATGGATAACACAAAGATATGAGGGGTTGAATATGGAGGTAAATTTGGTGAAAAGAGTCAAATGTATACAAATAGGCTAATTGTGACAAAACATGACAAAGATGTAGTGCAAAAGGGTATATTATAAATATTAAATTCTATAACTATTTAATTAGGCTAAGGGGAAGAAGTGCATTTTCTCGATGATGAGAGTGAAGATTCAAAAATATGAGCAAGGTTTTTAGAGCCTTAGATTTGATTAAAATAGTCATTAAAAAGGTTTGTTATTTCTAGACACTTCCCATAAATATAATGACTATAATTATAGGGCCCATAAATATTACATTAATAGTTTGGACAAGGTCTTTTGTGTAACATGAGTTTTTAGGGTTCTCTTGTTTTACATAAAAACCTTATTTTCAATTTAATAATTGACAACTATATCTAAATCTCTTAAATTCAACATAAACTTCTAAACCTACTCTATTATTTATTAATCTAAGTGTAGAAACTTATTAAATATAATTTATTATTTTGAATCTCCTTTTAAAAATAATTAAATGTTTATGAATATTTATGTGGCAAATTGATTGAAACCATTTGTTCATAACACCCATGTTTATTCTATAAAGCAAGGAGAAAAATTATGTGGTTATTTTGAAGGAGTTTATATGCTCCATTATGTAACAAGTGTTGTAATGTGGCTTTAGTACTTGTGGTTAATAATAATATTTAATTTTATATAAATACAATAGTGCTTAATGGTCCACACAAAAGTTGAACAAGGTCATCAATAGATAATCCTGAAACTTTTATACTATGTATACCATACATAAATCTCATTGGTTTATGGTGCTATGGTTATTATCTACACTATACATGAGTTTTCTTGTAAATAACAATGGGTGATATAACCTTTGAATTCCTACTTGTGCTCATGTTTCCCCAATAGCATAATTGGAAGCATCATCATGAACATGAAAATATTTGTCCTCACTTGTTAATCAAACATTTAACTCTATAAATACACCATCTTGTTCATTAAACATATGAATGGAGTTCCTCTTTTGGTTATATTTTCCAAAGGGTGAAATACTTGAGAAAAAATTATGGTCTATTGGTAATATCTGACATGTCCTAAGAAGTATTTTACTTTGGTGACATGTTTTGATGCCTCCATCTCTACCATTACCCTTATCTTGTTTGGATTGTCTTTATCCCTATTTTACCTACCATATGTCCAAGGAGATTATTTTTTGGTATAATGAACCATCACTTATTTAGATTCAATGCCAATTTTGTTGCTCTGCATCATTTCATGCATCTTGTTAGGGCCCACATGAGAGATTCTTGATTGACATAGATTGGCTTGTCATCAAAAAAATCCTTGAAATTATTTATCTATTATAGGTTGTTTTAAGTTTCTTATCATACTAATGATTTTGCAATCAAGTTGAATTATGTAAGTTTTCATTGAATTATTTACATTCGCTAGCCAGTATTCACTCGTTATTTTTTATTAAGTGAAGAGCTTTATTTGCATGTGGCCATAACATATGCAATAATGATAAATAAATTACTAAATTTGGTGTTTAACCTTACTTTTCATATTTTTTATGATGGTTATTAATCTACATTTTCCCTTCAAATGGTAGTATAATTGAAAGTACGACAAAAAATATTAAAGATAATCTATATATTTATTATAAGTATTTATAATTTCTAGTATTAGATGTAAACATGTATAATATATCATTATAATATATATTATTATTAATTTAATATATCTAATATATGATTATAATAATATTATTATTATATATTTTATATTAATATATCATTATAGTAGATATTATATGGTATTAATATACTATAATATTATAATTAGTAATATAATATAAACAAGAAAAAGGACCACCAACCCCAAGCACCCTAGTAACATCTGTCAAAAGTGCAAACAATGGGACTCACCTTACATGAATAAGGCATGCCATGCTAATCATCAAGTCCTAGAATGTGTCCTTTTGAAAGTATTTTTTAGCATGGTGGATTTTACCTTTGAAGTGACATTTTGTTTGATATCATATCAACAAAGATAATTCCATGATTTGACATTGTAAATATTGTTTCCCTATGTTAAATATGTGGGTATTGTTTTAAGCTTAAATTAAATTATTTTATCCTATTATGGATATTTTCCATGCGTGAGTTCAATCAACCATGGTTTTTCAACCTTTTAGTAATTCACAATGCTTTCATAGTTAAAAATTATGTATTTTGCAAATGATTAAGATTCTTATATTTTGAATGCAAAAATGGTTTACTTAAAATCCTCACATAAGTCTGCAAGTCTAATATTTTATACCATATTTTGTATGTATGAATTATATGGATGAGCAAAAGAGTTTCAAACTATGGTTAGTATGCAAATGTAAATTTTGTGTTTTACTCTATGATTATTAGCACAAGAGTTTGAAACCCAAATGGAATTTTAGAAAAATGGTGTGTTGAAATGTATTTATCATGTGTAATGAAATGTATGTTGAAATATGGTTTTGTTGTGTGTGGTTGGCTATAATACAATGATTTGTATTCTAATTAAATCTTGGATTTATATCATCATGATAGTTTAAGCCATTTGATCAATCTCTACTTCTAAATGATGCTCTTCATCGTAGTTGACACATGGTGATATGGTGTTAGCACTAAAGGGAGATGATTTAGGATTAATGTAATGATAATCTAGAGTTAAATAAGAAGTGTCTATAATTTTTATTAAGGTGTGCTAGTTTTTTGGATCTATGTTGATTATTTTTAAAGCAATTATAACAAAAAGACAAGTTTGAACTTTGTGCCTTTATGTGTAGCCAAAAAACATAGCATTCAATATTGTCAAACTTTTAATTCTACAACATTTTTTCTAGCCACATGTAGCATACAAACAATTTCAAATCTTGATGTATAATATTATTGACTATAAATCAGAATAGCTTTTTATATAAGAAAATTATTGAGAATATTTTCATTGTTCTTTGGTGATGTGGCTCTTTGATTGTGAAATATAGATTGTGAGGATGTATGGGGGTTAGTTATCATGTCAAAGAAATCATATAAACATATTTAACATTATAAATAATTTTAGGATTTATATATATATATATATATATATATATATATATATATATATATATATATTCATCCTAAAATTATTTATAATGTTAAATATGTTGATATGACTACTTTGATATAAAACAAATTAATTTATTATCTTCCCATTAGTTGAATTCAAGTGATGTAACTAAAATTATGAATAAATTTAATATTTATGAGGCTTATATATATATATATATATATATATATATATATATAAGCCTCATAAATATTAAATTTATTCATAATTATATAAGCCTCATAAATATTAAATTTATTCATAATTTTAGTTACATCACTTGAATTCAACTAATGGGAAGATAATAAATTAATTTGTTTTATATTTTTAATAATATATATTTGTTAAATATGTTTTATATATATATTAAAACATTAATGTGAAAAGTAAAAAATATGAGAAAAAGTTAAGAATATGAAAAATACTCTACTTGTATTACTTGCACATTCTTCAATGCAAAATAATTATTTGAGGTGATTATAATAAATAATTACATAACAAGTATCGATAATGATAAAAATGTAAAATCCAATGAGACATATAATTGTTTAATGCTAGATTAAAACAATAAACATGCGTGAGGGAGGCGTGGGTAGGAGCAAGGGGCGTATTGATATTTTTTTATAATTTTTTGTTTTATTTTTTAATCATAAAATACTTGAAAGTCCTTGTTGCTTTTTATTTTTTAATTAAAAAATGCACTTATATTAATTTTTAAAAAACTTGTCGTATAATCTAGTCATACAAAAAAATGGGTGGAAAATTCACACCCCAAATGCCAAACTGAGCTAAGAGAGCCTTGGGAGAAACTAAAGACCAAAATAATAGGACACAACCTAACTAATAAACATAGTTAAACTAAATAAAATGAACATCAATCAAAAAAAGATAATGAAATAAAACAAATATCAAGGAACACACTATGCATCAAATGTAAATATGGCATCTAGAGGAACATCTAGATGTATAGGGTCATAAGGTTTCCTTCCCTAGCCATCTTAGACTGGGGTATCCTCATCCATAGGGAGGGGTCCTAACCATCAATTCATTGGTTAGTTTTGGTATCATTTTGCATCTATGAGTCTTGGCAAGGAAGAGAGATGGTAAGCTCCAATTATAGAAAATTGTCCTATAGAAGGGGCCTTTACCGCCCCCCCCACACCACCACTATCTATGCCTCTATCAAATCTTCTCAGAGGATATGGCTAGTGAGAGTGAGAAGAGGAGCTCCTCTAACTCTGACACCTTTAGTTACGAGAGTAGTGGCACCTCCCCCCATGCCCACAACCCCTAAGAGGAGAGTGATGAGGTGAGGGATTATGTGGATCATAGATAATTACATAAGAATCATTCCCCTATTGGTCTAAGAGGACTTGCAGATGATGAATCTCAAGCTAGACCTTGTTTTTTTTACTCTAAATTTGAAGGGTACTATTAATAATAATAATAATAATAAAAATTTAGCTATAGAAAAACATTTTTCCATAATCTCATTATTAAAACATGCTTGATTGCTAGATTTCCAAATCTAAAAAAAAATATTAGTATGAAAAATCTACCAAAATCTATTATATCTTGTAGGTAACAGGGTGAAGTCCCTTAGGAGAGTCAATATCCACGCGAACATTTAAAGTCTGAAGGGTTTGAAAAGGGTATAAATACATCTCTAAGTTTACTAGGCATGTGGGCAAAACCAAAAGATATGTTTGATGGTTTTTGTGTGGTGAAATGTTGGGTAAGTGTGATTTAAAACCCATGTACTTGAGTTAATTTTCCATTGGTAAACCCTAGTCAAGGATACACCAAAGGAAGTGTGCCTTTTTAGGCTCAATACAAGATGCCTAAATGTTATCAAATATTTGGACTCAAACTTGATGGAGCGATTGTAGACACCATATGTGGTTAATATCCTTTATGTCAATATGCTAAGGGGATAACAAATTGTAACCCAACTGAGGAGAATATTGATGTAATAGTGTGGTCGTAGGCTAGGACCAGTCCTTCCACCACTGCATGAGATAGGAAAGTTCAATCTTGTGTAAGTATTCATCAAGTATTAAACTTTATAATTTAGTAATGGATTCGACATATTATTTGTTAAGATGGAATTTGGACTTTATCATAGTCTAAGGAAGCTAATCCCTAGAGACCTTAAAAAATAGATCACCAATCATGAGAATTCCTTTATTAAATAACCTCAAGCTTTTGATCTAGGGGACCAAGGCAAAAAGGAAATTATGGAAGGACAACTGAGGAGACCACCATAATGATTAGGATTTTAGATAAATACCACTTATAAACCCATACCCCACCCAAATAAGGTGAGTTTTGAGCTTTTCCCAGTCCTTCTAAATACTTTGCATGACAAATGTTCCCCCTACTTTGATAGACACTGGTGATATAAGCATGCTTAAATCTTATGCCTTGCTAGGATTTTGTGTCTAGAAGGTAACCTTGAGAAATGTAATGCCATAGTAAAATTTCATAGGCTTCATCACCTTTTAATATTATGGTGAGACATTTAACCACAAGATCAGTTCACTGAAGCTTGATGTCAATAATCCTCAACCACCAACTTCTTTAGGATAATAATAGATGGCCTAGGAGACTTGATGAGATCCCTGGTGTCCTTTAAAATTAGCCCATAAAAAAAATCAAAATATTTTCAAGCTTTATTTAGGAAGCATTTTAAGGGGCCTAATAAGATGAATAGTAAATATGAGTAGTAGTGATCACCTTAGAACAGATCTAGAACTTTTTTGCCAATGTCAAAGGCTTAGTGATCTAGAAAGAGATTTTTTTCTCCACTCTTTGGACCACATAGGACCACAATTCTATAGGAGAAGTTCTAAAAGAAAAATTAATGCCTAAAAAATTAAATTGAACCCTAAAAGTATCCATTACCACATATATCCCTCTAGCCAAGTAGGTTTTGGCAACAAATATTGATGGTAGCACTAGGTTTATGCAATTATATAGACAACCTAGAAGTAATGCAAAAAATATCTAAACATTCCATGGAATGCTTGATAGATCCTTCATCCTCCTATAGGGTGAGGAAGGAGTCATCAATAAATTTCACATTGATTAACTTGTGGTCTGAGTTAGGTAGAGAGATCCCTTTGACTAGACCCTTGGAATCATAATTATCCAATAGATAACTAAAACCTTAAAAAACAAACACATAAAGCATAGGGGCTAGGGAGACACCCTATCTGATGGACCTATAGAGCTCAAAGTGTTGAGACTTGGATCCATTGATGGTGATGTAAACCTTAGCATCTTGAAAAAACATATTGATAGTATGAACAAATTTGGGTTCAAACCCCAAAGCCTATAATATAGTTATAATAAAAGTCCACTCTATCTAGTCATAGACTTTCTCAAAATCAATTTTGATAAATAAGGATTTATTGTTAGATATTATAGCCTATTCCATGCCTTCCCATATGGAAATAACATTGTCCAGAATATATCTATGTTAAATGAACACAATTTTCTCACTTCACACAATTAAGGGAGGTAAGTGCCTGATTATGAGATCCAATGCCCTAGGTATGATTTTATAGGACACATTTAGTAAAGTAATGGGTTGCTAGTTAGTAATTACCTTAGGATCCCCTATCTTGAGGATGAACTTGATATTGACCTGACTAATAAGGTGACCTAAAGAATTGATCAGTACTGCTTTAGAGTAAATTATATGGAGATTAGGTCCAACAGTCTCCCATAAGGTTTGATAATATTCATAGGTAAATCCATCAATACTTGGGGATTTATTAGAGGCCATGTACATAATAGATTCCTTAAGGTCATTGACACTGAGAGGTCTATCATAGGTAACTCACTAAGATTCTAAGATTTTATAGGGGACTACAACAAGGAATTAAGAGAGGGAAACCTCATGAGCAAGAGAAGAAGGTTGTGTTGCAAAGACACCATGGTAGTGATGTACAAAAGATTGGAAGATATCTAGGAGTTTGTTAAGCCTATCTAAATCAATTATAATGGATTTGTTTTTTTAGTATCTTATCTTGATTGAAGGAAAGTAAAAACTTCCTTGGTCACTTTGTCTCCTACATTCAACCAATGCATCCTTGCTTGAAGTTAGTCTCCTTTAGCCTTATATTCCTCCACAAGCTAGAGTTTATAAATGTGAGTTTAAAGGTACAACTTTTAATTCTTGTGAAACCCTAAGGCATTCATGTTTTTTAGCATTATGAATATGATACCTTAAAATATCTAATTATTTTCCATATATCCATAGGAAGGAAGTGGTGTAGGATATAACATCAAACCACCACTTAATCCAACTAGTGTCCCCTATAAGTCTAGGGGTCAGGTTCCAACTCATGGTGATATGCTTCATAGTCCACTCATACTTGAGATGGGTATTGTTGAGGTAGAACTAAGAACCCTTGGTTTTAACCTAAGGGGAGGTCCAATATATGAAAAAATAGATGGGATGGTGGTCAAACATAAAAGAATTCTATAATGATAGACACAAGTTACCCATAAATAAGAGCGAAGAAGAAAATATATTACTCAGTAAAGAGGGCATGGTCAATGTGTTTATTTATGGACTTGATCTTCTCTTTGACAAAAGTTAGACCACATGAACCATGGGTAATTTGAATCTCCCTTTATATAATAATTTGGGTCAAAGACCCCAAGTTTTTTTTGCATACAAAACTAAGCTTCTTATTCTCCTACACACCATCTCATCGGGAGGTAACCTTCTTTTGTCTTATATAAATTTGATCATGTTAAAGTCACCACAAATAATATAATATTCATCTAGGAGGGAATCATCCAACCATCTCCATAGTAGGGTGAATTCCATAACATCATTAGAATCATACAAATTGAAAAGGCTAATGATGTGATTATCAAAGTCAAAAAAAGACTAGACCACCCAGTGGGCAGGGTCAAAACCCTAAGAAATGATATTTTAAGACAAGTTAGGTGGTAGTAGGGTGATAACTTCCCCACAATTAGACTCATGGTATGTGGTATGATAGAGAGCCCCATCCCAGATAGTATGAGCTATATATTGAAGAAAAAACCTAGAAATTTTGACTTCTTACATTCATAAAACTTTTATGTGAGTAAAATTATTACAACTATTGTTGACCATATACTTATGAGTTAAATCAGTGAGTCTTCAAACATTCCAATAATAAACTATCATTGGGAAACATCTAAATTCATATCATTTCCCTTGAATAGGTCTGAGAAGGTTGTGAACTAATTGAAATCTAAGCGTGGAAGAGAAAAGTCTCCTAGCTTGAAGGTTTCCTTTTATTTGGTTCATAATCCTCATTTAAAGAGCATGATGGACTACATGAGTAGTGTACAATAGCATTTTGGTTGAGGGTTATAATCCCTAGATCTAAATATAAATCATTCAATCCTAATAGGGGTTATGATAAAGGGGTCATAGGAGTGAGAGATGGGGAAGATGCAAACTAAGTGATCACTTATGGGGACTAATAAATTAGAGGTAGGGATTTAACTTATGACAATGTTAGGTATTTTATAGAATGAGTTGAGTAACTTATCCCCCCTCTAGGAAAATATATAGTTGGATGATGTCTAACATTTCCATGGGCAATAATATTTTTCTTGTTAAAAACCATGGTCTACCCATAAGAGTATTGGGGTTTTATCTCAAACCCACTTTTATCCTAAGGGAATATAGGAGTGGGGACTATTAGAAGACATTCTCTAATCATGTGGTCTGAAGCTTGGCACCTAAAATAAGTGTTAATAAGGTCAATATAGAGCATAGAGAGAACTGGTTATTTCCCACTTGAATGCCAATGGACTCTTTGAGATCTATAGCGAGCTCAATTTTAACACAAACCTTTTTCTGAGGTCAAGATGCATATAAATTTGGTTTTTCATGGTATAAAAAATTTCTTAGAGGCTTGATAAGCCAGTCAACAAAGTTTCACAGAGGTAAACATAAGCCTCAAAACTCTACTCATGCCATTATTTTAAGCTTAACTTATTTAGAGACTTATAAATCTCTATTCTAATGGGAAAAAACAACTAGAGTGTTGTGAATAAACCATGGGCTAAAAATAAGAAGAAACCCCTAGCGAGTTTTTAGACTCCTTCTAGTTTCACCCCATGGCCTTGCCAATGTTTGCGAACCCATTATTTCAAAAGGATCTTTAGAGGAAATCGACCCACAAAGTAAGAAACTATGGTAAAATTTTAAAAATAATGATAGGCTTTATCAAACTCTGGTAAATCAAAAACCACATTTTGAAGAGGACCATTAGAGTTAGAATCAACACCTCATGGTAAAGTTTCATGACAAACTTCCAAGCTTGTTTAGGCACCATGGCTTCTCTAGTTCCCATTAGTGGTACCTATATCAAATGATGCAAGAGGGGTGGTAGTAGCTATTTAATATATGGTAAGGTTACTAACCACCCAAAATTTGGATGGGTGTCCTAACCTAGCACATTAAATGTACTATCAATATCTTTTACCTAGATCAGACAAATCAGTGATGTGATAAGAGGAAGGGGTAAACCCTTAAAGATCACATACCATAAGTGCTCTATATTCTCCTCTCTCTTTCTTTAGAGAAAAAAATTCCCAACCTAATTTCATCATTTTTTGTTTTTACTTTTCTTTTTTTGACAAATGTTTCATATTTATTAAATATTTTAGTTGCACAATACTTTGTATCTAGAAGATTGTTTTTTAATTTACCTAATTTTTTTATGATTGAGTGGAAAGCAACCTTGTGATAAATTTGTAGATATGGTAACATGATTTAAGCATTATAAGATATAATTTTATATTTTATATATATATATATATATATATATATATATATATATATATATAAGTGTACTTTTATTAATAAAATAATATATAGTGCATTGTTGATCATACAAAAAATATAGGTGGAAAAGTCACACCCCAAAAACATAATCAAACCAAGTTAAAAAAAAGTCCTAGGATAAAATAAAAGTCCACAAAAGGCCACCACACAACCAACACAACCAAGGTTAAACTAACTCAAGTACCCATCAACCAAAAAAGGATGAAAAAAATAATAAGGGATACATTTAGAAATAGTAGAAAACATGCAGAAGCAAAGGATCCTAAGGGTTTCCTCCTCACCCACCTTTAGTTAGGGGGTATTCATCAACTGAGGTAGGATCCCAACCATCAATGTGATGATTATATTTAGTAACATCCTATTACATAATTGTAAGACCCTACCTGGAGGGTGAAATAGCAAGAACTAGCTATGGGAACTTATACTATAAAGGAGTACCCCATCCCCCCACCACTAGCATCCCTATAAGATCTATAATGTTGAAATGATCAGTGAGGGAAAGGAGAGGCACCCTTCCAACTCTTATATTGCTAGCTAATTGAATGTTGATGTCTACCCCTATGCCCATGGCCCCTAGGGGGATGGTTATAGGGTGGATTTGGAGGCTCATAATTGACTACATAAGGAGCATTCCCCCAATAATCCAAGAGGATATGTAGATGGTGGAGATCAACCCAAACTTTATTCATCTCACTCTAGATTTAGAGGGTAAGAATAGATATCACAACTTTTGTAGCTATATAAAAACATTTTTCCATAACTTCATGATTAAAACATGTTTTATTTCTAGATTTCCAAATCTAAAAAAGAATATCAGTACAAAAAATTTGCCAAAATATATTGTATCTTATAGGAAGTAAGGCGGAGTCCCTTAGGAGAGCCATTTTCCATGTGAACATTTTAGGCTTAAAGGGATTAAAGAGGGTATGAATCTATAATCAGGTTGACTGAGCATGAGGGCAAAACTAAAAGAGGTGTTTAATGTATTTTAGTTGGTGACAAGTAGGGAAAGTGGGATTTGAGACCCCTATGTGCTTGAGTTGGTTACTCATAGGTATATGTTCTCAAACCTTCTAGCCTAGACATGGTAAAGGGATCTAATATTCCAATGATGATTCAGGGTTTTAGTATCAATATGTTAAAGGGTTAAAATATTGTATCCAAGTTAAGGAGAGTAGTGGTCAAATTATGTAGTTTTAGGCTAAGACAAATCTTTTCACCATGGCATGAGAGAGGTAATACTAATATTGTATAGATATTCATTAGGTATGGAACTTTGTAACTCAAAAATGAATTTTGCATCTTCATTATTAAGTTTAAACTTAGACTTCACAAGATTCTATAGAAACTGGTCTTGAATGGTCTTACAAAACATATCCCTAATTATGTGGATACCTTTTTTAAACAAGCTCAAACCTTGATCCAAGATATCATGACAAAGGGAACATTATGGAAATTTAGTGTGGGAAACCACCAAAGACATTGATCATTAAGCAAGAGACCACTTTGAAACCCTTTCCCTACCTAAATAAGGTGTGGTTTGAGCTTCTCCCAAGCCCTCTATATGCTTTGAGTAACAAAAGTGCCCCCTATTTTAATATAATTAGGGGTAAGGAGGATGTTGTGTAGACCAATCCCTTGCCATACATTTTGGCCAAGAGGGAAACCTTGATAAATGCAGTGTTGCAATAGAATATTTCAAGCTTCATCCCATTTCAAACTTCTAATAATCCATTTGACATTGAGAGTGATCCCTTAAAGTTTAATTTCAATGATCCCAAGACTAATAGCTTATTTAAGTCAACAATAAATGGCCTAAAAGATCATGTGAAAACCATGATGACCCTTAGAATTAGCCCATAAAGTTTATTTTAAGAATTTCTCAAGCTTAGCATAAGAATCATTGGAAGGAACCCTATAGGATGAGTAGTAAACATGAATAGTAGTGATCACCTTAGAAAAAACCTAAAACTTCTCAATTAGAGTTAAGGGTTTAATGTAATCATGTAAAAGTGGTAATTGGATGTTAAGAGTGTCATTTGAGTTATGATATTCCTAACTTGGTCCTAGACCTATCCTAGAGCCTTGGACACACTTTTCCAGTTATTGTGTAGACCACATTCACCTATAGTCATCCAAAACATAGTCATAGAACTATCTTCTTAGATCCCAACCCAATTTTCTCAGTAGTCTATCAAGTGGAAATTAGTACCACATTTGGGACACTATAGCCACATGGTGTTAGTGTCCCCAACTAGGAGCTACTATCTTTAGCCCTAACTCTTCTAAATGGATACTTTTTTAAATGTGTGCCCCTCTTAAGGTCATCCTAAGAACATTTAATTATCCACACAAGCTATAAATCTTTATAAATACAAGTCTAATTAACATTTATTCACTAGATGGAAAATAGATGCAAAATCACATTCAAACCAAAGACAAGTTGAGAAAATTTAAGGTATTTGATCCCTATTTTATCCTACTTCTACATACTACCATCTATAGTATCCCTAAGCCTAATTTTCAAATATTTCAAAGATCAAACACATTTAAGGCATCTAGGTTGACTCTCATTCTAGCATTCATTTTCACTTACATAAAGCACTAGGTGGGAGAACTACATCAAGATTGATCCCTCGTCAGAGTACTAGTATGTAGGTAATCTCTTCATAGTGGAGTGTTGAGGATGTCTATCATATCCTGCTAATTAATACACAATTATTACTCATTATATACTTGCAAGGAGGATTAGGGTTTTCACACTAAATTAGGTTTTTTAGGCACAACATATATGTCCAAGTTTCATGTGCATAGGAATAAGACCTAAAAACATAGATGCAAGTGCTCCCAAAAAATAGGAACAGTCCTACAAAGGGGACACTACCTACACTTTGAGGACACTACAATAAAATGGCACTAGGGATGTTAATACCCAATGAGTAAATATATTCTATAATCTTATTGATGATAGTTAAAATTATCCACAACTTGTTTTTCAAAACCCAGAACATTTACGATAGTCATTTTTTAGATAAGTCTATATTTATGCCTATTTATTGTTATTTTTAGAAATTCAAAGTAGGTCAAAATCTATAAAAAATTAGTGCTTAATTATTACATTTTATTTAAATTATTAATACATCTTAGCCCTATTATCTAAACATTATATTTACATAGTAAACCCCTAAAAATTTAAATCATTTGGTGAACTTATTTTCCTCCAAATATTACTTCAAACCCTAGTTTGAATTAATATAAAATTTTGTGAAATAATTAAGGGGTGAATCTTATAATTTTCTATTTTTTTAAGAAAACCTATCTAATTAAAATCAATTTCACATTAGGGTTTCAATTTATCTTACATATAATTTAAATTGGTGTAAAAAACCCTAGTTTTAAAAACCTTAACCCTCGATAACCCTAGGGTTCACATTTATAGTAGTTACTAAGTCTTAATTTACAGCTTGATACCATTATTATCATGATAGAATCCATCTTTCACTTTATGATAAAAATTTTGGTACTTTGATTAGCATGTTTATTACTAACTATTTGTATAAAGGTACACATGTATGTTACTCCTATCATAGATTCAATTCGAGCTAAGATTGTTTTACATATTAGGCCTTCATCATGTGAGCCCCATTTTTCTATAGATCATTTCTATATAATTCACTTTGAGCTACCTCTAGTTGCTACTAGGTGATGGAGGGCTTAGAGGAATCATTTTATTCCACCTCCACCTAGACCACTTGATTATCTATGTTCCCATCCTACATCTACTACTTAGCCCTAGTAAATAGTAGATCCTATGGTTTAATCTATCACTAGGCATAAAAAGGTCCCTCTTTAGCCTATATAGGAGTAGCATAACCCTACCATCCCTCCTTGTTCCCAAAACACTACAATGGCATCCAATGATCAAAAAATAGAATTTGATATTATGGATCAGTTAAGGAATACACTAGCCAAAATATCTATATTGGAATTACTAAAAAAAGCAACAATCTTCAAATATATTTTATTTCAAACACTTAATCACACATATGTACCTTATGATACCAATCCATCCTAATTTACATCTATCATTAATACTATCAAATATGTGGAGGATTTGATATCTTTTTCCAATGGGGATTTACCTTCACAATTAGTAATTGATCAAAACTTTCAACTTTTTATTGAAGCTCAAATCGACAATACAACTATTAAATGAGTTCTCATCAATAGTGGTTCTAAACTCAATATATATAACCTCATTTTTTTACAAACCATGGGGGTTGATATAGCATCTATTTATAAAACATACAAGAACATCCAAGGATTTGATGACATTCCTATTCATACATTGGGATCAATCACACTAGTTATTATAGTGGGACCAGAGACATTATCGACACACTTTTAGGTGAAGCCAAACCATTTACATTATAACTTAATACTCTAAAGACATTAGATTCATGCTATGGAGGTTGTACTTTCCACTCTTCATAAATTTGTAAAATGTTTTCATGATGGGTACCTATATACATGTTCAGTAGTTAATTAGCCATTTGGATATTGCAAGCTCACTGAGCCTCCTACACCAAGTACATCATCAGATGGGACACTTCATGTTCTCATCAAACACCCCACCTCACTAGATTATTATTGACCAAATGCATACTTATGAGGTGGGGGAGTTTAGTAAGACTATTCATAGAGTACTTTTAGAGCTTTATATAGCATAGGCACCTTCATCGATGATCAAAGACCAACCTCTCTATGCACGATTACCTTCATTGATGATTAAGGACTAGCCTCTCCAAGTAAATTTACCTTTACCAAGCATATAATAAAAACCTCTCATAGTATAGACATCCTCATCTAGGATAGATGATGAGATTCCCACATCCCAGTTACCCCTACTTGTCAATTAAAAGGAGGTTTAAATTCATAATTTTGACATGGATTCACAGGACACTACAAATGATTATCAACCACTTATAGACATTGATGGCTATTTATGTGGATTGAGATTTACATCAGTGGGCCCAAGAGAGTATAGAGATAATTCAAATTCACTTATACCTTGCTCGACACTATCATCCTCATTTATTCAGGATTTTAAACAGCTACAAGATCCCATACTCAACCATAGTATACAATAGATCCCTTAATCCATTCATTACATATGGTCACATCCATGGATATTGATTCAATCATACATGTTCAGTTAGGGATCTCACAAGACAAAACACACTAGCTATTACATTTATTAATTGATATAGGATTGATGATATTACCAATAGTCTAACATAGATCAGCTAATAGATTGTCACCATAGGAAGGGTAACCATTTTTCCACTTCCATAGACTCATAATACATGATACAGACACATGTGAAGCAATAAAACATAAATTAAATAAATTTAATTCTAAGGGCATTATCTAGATCATACATCCTCTACCTCCATAGGCACCACCACTAGTGATATGAGTTACTACACATATACAAGCACCATAATAGAGTCATCATTGACATAAATATGTATGACATGATCCATTAACTATATAAATATTTTTAGTAGATAGATATCTTCCCCACGTGGCTATAGATGAGGATTTTGATCCTAATACCTACACTATGGGATTTTTACACCATATTGGTTATCAAGAGAGTGAGCTACAACATGATATACACTATCAAGACTCCATCAAACATATTACATTACCAATTACATGTGGACCCAAGGTAGCCAATATATTATTCTTAATTTGTATCAGAGACTCTCATATACATGATAAAGTTGGTAGTACATGATTACAGGAAATGGATGTTATAGTTGATCCATCAGATAGATAGTTGACATTCACTCATGATGGACACATAGTTCTAATTTTACATGATGGCATCAATGAGAACCACAGGTTTCACATAGATATTCTATAGTCTAATGTGGTTTACCTAAGATCATGTAAGTGGCATCTTACATAGTTAAGTAGTATGCCATTCAGATGCACAGACTCCAAAATCATGCTAAGGATAATTCCCAATTGATACATACAAATTGGTATGATGATCATGATGATGATGACTTATTTGATTTTATCCAAGCTTAGTATCTAACACTGGATGATCTTCCACTAGATCCACAATTTAATTATCCACATCCCATAGATGTGATCTTGGGTCTATAGAGACATTACACTTTGATTTTATTTTGTTTTATTTATATTTATATCATTTACTTATACTCCCTTGATACTTGTACATAATTTATTTTCATTTGATTGTAAATATCTTATACTCAAAAAACACAAAAACAATATAACATGTCAAAATACAAAAACATTCAAATATTTTGGAAACATAAAATTTAATATTGTATGTATTCTTATGTTTACATTTATACTAATTGTTAGATATTTCATATTGATAGTTATCTTAGTATAGTTGGTTTTATCATACATATATTCTTCACTTGTTATTTTTGAGTGCTTGCAGATTCCAGATAGGACTCCAATCCACTACACTAATCTAGACCAGTTATCATCTACCTATTGGGGGCATTTACACTGACCCATGTTTATACATTTGATCATCTGCCCACCTAGGGGCATCTCATACATAGTGCTACTAACTAGGTTTTATCTTTACATAACATACATTATAGTTTATGCATTGATTTATCATGATATTGATCATTGATACTCATTTCTCAATTTTTTTCCAACTATCCCTTGTTAGACTTGGTATATATGTATCTTAACATCTACATAGATTTTTAATACACAGTTAAACATGCTTTCATTTCTAGTTTTCATATATTATACTTGATTATGTTTATTTTGCTTCTTCCATCTTTGAGGGCATTTGAATGTGCCATTGTTCTTTGGGTCTATGCCACTTATATGTTTGTATGCCTTGGACATGTGCCCATGTCCCTTATGTGTGATTTTTATACTTATATATGTTCTAATCCAAATTGCTTGTTGATTATGTAAGTATACATTTGAACATGCCCTTGTATGTCTTAATTTTTATATATAGTGACATGTTCCCATTTCACTTGTAGTATGTCCCCTTGGCATATCTTTTGAATGCCTCATGTGTTTGTATGTTTACTTCCTTGTATGCTTATACACCATGACACTTATATCTTCTTATTGCACACAAACTAATTTTTGATGCCATGAGGAACCTCATGCATCTACCCTTCCTACTTGAGTGTCATGATGGATATTGTATACACATAATATTTTCAAACTTTATCAATTATTGATTTTTTCTATCTTGTAGGAACCCATCGATTCTTAATCTCTCCAAGTTAGTCTCATAGGATTGTTTTCCCTTATTACCACTTTATATCTACACACTCATCTCTTAAAACCATTCCCCTAATCTTTGCCTCCTAATTTTCACCCTCTTATAGACATTTTCCACCCTCATTAGCCTTTCACTAGCCTAAAATCCTTTTAGATGGTTTACAATACAATGTTAGCCTCATCAAATTTGTACTCCAATTGATAAAACTATTTAGGGTCTAGGTCAGCCCCTAGTGGACCTGGACTGAGACCTAATTTGATATAAGGTCTATTGGGTCGACCTTGTCAGCTTAAACTTTTAGAAAGGATTTGGATTAAATCCACCTATATTAACAAATCCATTTCATCATTTATGAGAGAAGAGAAAAGAATTATATATATATATATATATATATATATATATATATATATATATATATTGTGCATCTATTTATCCATCATTCTATTTGAGGAGCATAGCATAAGGTCTCGTACTTTCTTTAGAGATATGGATCTTGTCTTGTAGAGAAGTCTTTTGGATGCATTAATAGGTTGTGTATCCTAGATCTGATTTATCCTTGTCATCCTTACATACCACAATAACCTCTTGTGATGCACCTTGGCCAAGGGAGATATTAAGGCTCAACAAGTTCATCTTCAAAGGTAAATATTCCTATATTTTGTTCCTCCTTTGTAAGAGTAGATATATATATATATGCATTTTTACTTCTCTCCCATGCATTAGAATTCCATATACATTGACATGAGTATATGTCTTTTATGCATATTTAATTTTAATGTTTATTACCCCCACTTTGTGCCACAAGCTTTAGTGAACACTAGATTAGATTTGTATTTTACTTGTTATTAGTTTAGTGACTAAAAAAACATAGGACCTAATTAGGTTTATTGCATAGTTTTGTTTTACTTAAGGCTTTAGAACCCTCCCTAGTGATATTATTATGGTAAGAGATCCCTTGGATAGGTCTAACAGATCCATCTTGGTCATGACCCAAAATATCTAATGTATCCATAATTGGAAGTGTAAGTAGGATTTATCTTCTCCAAGCTAGGATTGATTTATAGATATGTTGCATTTCCATTGCATACATTCTAGTGAACCCAACATGAATCTAACCCTTGCAAGTTTTATTTAACACCATCATTTTTATCATTCTATCATATTTATAGTATTATATCAAGCCAATTGGTATAGGTATAGCTTTTATACATAGGTTTAACACATAATTACTTCAAAATGAATATGTTATGTCTATGCAGGTCTTCATCAACTACAGGTTACTAGATCAAACAGGTTGATAGAGTACCCTGCTTCAGTTTTAGGTTAGAATATATTATCAAACATGTCAACTTTGTCTTCTAGTTCTCTTTACTAACATATAGATCAACAAACATTGTTGAATAGGTCAACCATGTTCCTTATTCTTCTTCAGCATACAGGGTTTTGCAACACTTGATCAAACTAGTCAACTTAGTTTGTTGAATTTGAAAGCAATAATTAAGGCATTTCAACATTTTTTTAATCTTAACCATCTTTAATTCCACCAAGGTTCCTCTCTTTCCCCTCTTATCATTTTAGTACTTTATTTAGTTTTATTTTTCTCAAGTTAGCAATCTTCAAAATGGCAACCCTATAGCTAACTAGGTCAACCTAGTTGACCTACTTCTATAGTTTATCTTATGTCTGAGAGACATAGTCGACCTATTCAACTTTGTTATTACAGACCTTGATTCTATATAATATTATTGATCTATTCAACTCTATTTTATACTATTTTCATATAGTGTTGTCTAAACTAACTCTATGCCATTCTCAATCAAGGAATTAACAACTATTTTCTAGTAATTAATTCACATTTCATATTTAGCTATTTACATGCTTAGAGCAATTCACATATTCTAAATAGGTGGTTTTTCAAAATTATTGTTCTAGTTACATTATTTTAGTCTTTTTACACACACTACCACATCACATAAACATTTAAAATGCATTTAAACACTTATCTTCCTACGGCCTACCTACTTGGATTTCATCACCAATGGGGAAGCTAACCTGGTTTTATGGCCCAGAATAAATACATGGTTAATGGTATATATTGGAAAAGAACCCAACACCCTTATCATTGTGGTATTATGAAGTGAAATGGTAGGACCCACTACCAAGCCAGTGCCATTGCCAACATAGATCCCTTCTAGCCATAACATCCTAAAACCATTCATAGATTATCTTTCCAAATCCCTATTTCATCCAACTCTCCTATCACATATAAATAAACACTTTTTAATCATATAATAACATTTAGGATGACCACTTAGTTAACATTTTAATTTTAATTTATTACTTTCTCTATGATAATTGCATGTTGTATTACAAAACATTGCATTGGCCAATGTTGGTGCAAGGTTTTGTGTTGTGTGCCCCAATTGGATCAATCACATTGATCTAATTATTTTTGTGTTTGCTTTCATTTCTTGATTCAATTTATCTTGTAAAAAATTTCCCTATTTTATAACATTATCATTTTGGTCAATACAGTCTCTTATAGACTATATTTTTCCTTCTACTAGTAGTACATAGTTGACCTATATGATGGTGTTTCTTATTTCTCCCTTTTTTATTTCTTTATCCAATAGTACACAGTTGACCTGTACAATTATGTACCCTTATTAGAATATTTTATCTCCCTATCTACAATACAGAGTCAACCTACACAACTCTATATTCTTCTCTATCTACTAGGTTACAACACACAGTTAACATGTATGACCTTGTATTCTTTTTACTCACATTGTATTTGCATCATCTTTGTCCTTCTTAACCTTTCTCTCTCATCATGAAATTTATATTTGAAGATAACATAGAATTTAACTCAATATATGTGATGATATTTACCAACCCCAATAGGTTTTCCCATAGACAACTTATGGCTCTTACTTTAGATGAAAGTAATTTACACGTGGTCACTCACACTACAAACTATGGGACCCTTCCTCATACATATTTAGTTTGAAACCCTCTATTCCATTAGAATATCAACCTAAATTAGAGTATACTCCAAAAATGCTTTTCTTCATTAATGAATTCCCTCAACATTGATGAAAAGACCCTTCTACTATTTATCACCTTATGATAAGTGCCCAAATAGAAGAAACCCATTCACCTTCCCCCACATTCTCAAATGGATTTGGGGGCAATAGCTTCTTTGCCTCTCAACATATTCCTTCTCTTTTGACCCCTTATCATACTATTACCTATTCTTCTTTTATTTCCTCAACCTCCATGCCAAGTAACTCTACTAACTTGATAGGTTCCACATCTAGTGGCCCTCTTCCATAACCCACTCTTCTCAATTTCTCCACTAGTTCATCATTTTATACCCATGGTAATCATGCTACTAAGTGTTTCTTCTTTTAATCCTTCTACTAGTGCATCTTTTATAACACAATCTAATCATATTACTAGTGCCTCCTTTGATAATAATCCCTCTCAATCTACTAATAGCGTGCATACCACTACTCATAGTAGTACCCAAGCCACTAATACCAACACTAATGCTTACCATGCTACGAATAACACCACTCAAACCGATCAACTTTTGTTGTAAAATCTTAACCAAATGAATGATTTCCAAGATAATAATTCCATCCAAATGATGCAAATGAAAAATCATCTTATTCTTCTCCAAAATCACCCTCAATAGGTTCCATAGGGAGCACACAACCAAAATAGCCCCCATCCCCCTTTAGGGATTCCCATGGAAATCTTATCCCTCAACCTCCTCTTGTTAACAAAATAATCAAACACCTTCAAAATGAACCTATTATGCCTCAAATTACTAACATAGATATATGAGGTATCACCCCTACCATTAGCTATAATGGATCAACCGATCCTACCCTACACCTAAAAACATTTGAAAATCTATACAAACATTGGTTCAAATTAAACACTTTTGATACTACCAAGATATAGAAAAAACCCTCTTCAAAGATGCTTTAGATTGGTGTAGCCAACTAAAATCTCATTCCATCACTATTTTAGAATATCTAATTAATGTTCTATTAAAAGAGTTTCAAACTAGTGACCTCCCTGAAAATAACTTAGCTCATTTTAATAATTGCAAGCAACTTGAGATGGAAACTACACAAGCTTTCATCAAATGGTGGAAGACCTTGTCTAAAAAGTGTGAACACAACATGGTAAATGATAACCTCTTTCATTTATTCACCAATGATCTTTATCCTAAGTTGTAATATTGGGTCTAAACTCTCTCTCCAAGAATTTTGGAAGAGGCCATTGACCAAGCCAAGTGCCAATATTGCCTCATGCATTAGTTCGATCCATACCAACCTTTTATGGGAACTCATATGATCATCAAAAATAAACATCATCATGATACTAATTATGGTGTCACTAATTATTATGATACCATTCATAATATTTAAATTATTTCTCTCAATCATGCTATAAAATAAGATTCCTTTCTAACCCACATCCCTAATCCCCACTTTCCTTCAACAAGTAACATCAATGTTCATAAATATTTATCCATAGAAATTTTTTTTAAATGTCTACCAAGGTCACTTCCACAAGAGCTTGATCCCACTCATCTCATGAAATCATGGTATGCTCCAAATAAATTATGTTGGTTTCATGCTAGTTGGGGTCATTCTCATGAAACCTATAGGTAATTACATAACATAGTTTGTATTTTCTCCTTGGTCTGAATTTCAACCATGATTCTCTCATCATAAACATCAACAAGCCTATGACATTACCTTTAAATCTCATGAAACACAAAGCAAAACTTAAGCTTTAAACTAGGATAATACTCATCTGGCCATCTAAAAATGTCCTCTTCCAACTCACCAAGACAATAATGATAAGCCTAACCCTTACACCAATAATTTTGATAGTCTTATAGATCCAAATTCCAAAAAAAAATTGGTCATCATGACTAATATGTAAAGGGTAGTTTCCTTCATTGATTTTTATCCCACCCACACTCACCAGTCATATCACACTTTTTGTGTTATCCAAGATTCTTTCCCAACTCACCTAACAGAGTTGGGGAAAGTAGACCTTATCTCTTTTGATGAACTAATTCCAACACCTCCATTAGATAACACCTCTTATACCATTTATATAATTCCTCCAACCTCTTTACCCATCGTCAATGATACTCAATATTTTAATACCACTTCTTCAAACTCTAAAAACAAACCTGCATCAACTACGTCATCTCTTGATAGTCAACCAATTTATCCCCTAATTAAACCTCCTACCTCCTATGAACATAAATTTACATGCACTTCTACACCTCCTTCTAAGGAACTCCTAAAATATTATGCCCCTCTATCCAGTAATACTCTCATGGTTTATGATGAATGGGATCATATCATGTAACTTACTAATCTCCCATCTCAAATTCCATTTATCAAACTCATGTAGACCTCTATACATCATCATAATTTCTTGATGTAGTTTCTATTAAAAATGAACATCCCTCATCCTCCCCTAGTAGGACATGAAGCTACCTTATCTGGGTCAGAAGATAGAATTTTACAATGGTGTGAAGAGATGTCTATACACATTGATGAAACTATGGACACTTCTCTCTCACTAAAATTCCCCATTGATTCTATGATTCTTTAAGAGATTCTACTTTGTGTGGATGATCCTCCCCTCTTTATAAGTGTCTAAATCAGTGACATCTAAGTCAAGTGTGTTTTGATTGATGAGGGTTCAGGTACTTATGTTACCTCTCTCAACTTTATTAAAGCCCTTAGATACTTTGAATGTAATCTTAAGTCCACATGCAACACATGTTAAGTCTATGACTGATGACAAATGCCTCCCTTAGGTTGTGTGTGGATCTTTATCACTATCCCACTTGTCACTATTTTAGTGAAGGTTATGATCTTCAATTTTCCTCTCTCATATAACATCTTAATTGGAAGGACCTAGACTCATCATTTGAGGGTTATAACCTCTTTTACCTACCAATGTGTCAAGTTCCCTCACAATTGTACAATCTATAAGATTCAAGGTGACACTAACCCTTGAACCCCTGCCTGTGTTCCATTCCAAGAATATTAATGTTTTAATTTATCTATCAACTCTATGTGAGGTTACAATGGTAATCCTGAACTCATTGGGAATATACCACTTAACTTGTTAGATTTTTAAGGTGATGAGCTTGGTGAGGTCAAACTCAAGATAAAAACTTCTGATCTCTCTCCTCATCTCATTTCTTAGATTCCACCTTCTCTACAACCACATTCCCATCAACCACCTAATGATTATATACCCATAGTCTTAACCAAGACTCAACACTCTATTCATCATGCCACTTATGATGAAAAGGTTATCCCTACTTGCATAATTGATCTTCATACACCTAAATATGATGATGGTTATACCTTAGATGACCCATTTCTAGGAGGTCTTGTTAAAGCTCAATATGTTGAGATCATTTGTTATCATTCTTATTTATTTCAATCTTTCTATTTATCTTATCGCATTCCATCTTATATAGTTCCTAATTTTAGTATTATTCCTCTTATTCATGGGGTAGAGATGGTGTGTACACCTCTAATTTTTGAAGAACATCTTAGGAGCATGCTTATGGATCATGCCATGACTAGTCCCTATCATTTTTCTAGATACCAGGACCCCTGCTTTCCCCTGAGATGATTGCTATCATCCTTCAACCCTCTATATTTATTGACCCTCCCTCAGCTGAGCCTAATCTAGATCTTATTTTCTAGCTGAGCCTCTTCTTACATCTAATCATGTTTATCCTTTAATTTAGCCTCATGTATTCTCTTCACCATCCCCACCTCCCTTTGGTGATGGCTTGCTTCCTTTATCAAAGCTTATTCCTTTGCCCACCTAATGCATCAATCATCCCTACTATGATATTTATAGATTTGTTGGTAATTAGACTAGAGATTGTACATTATATCAGCCTTTCATGGCTTATAATTCTATTCCCTCTATTAGTACACCCAAAAAGTATACTAATAAGCATATTTGTTGCTTCCACAACATAGATAATCATGAATCCACTCCTTATCACAATCTTAGAAAATATATAGACACCTTACATCCTACTCTTCCTCAGCCTATAGACAAGGGTATACCTCCCTGTAAAGTATTACCTTGATATATTCCTAGATATGGAGAGGTATATTGTTTATGGCACTAATGTGGTACCCATCACACTAATCATTATCATATCCTTTATTAGTATCTCTAGGATCACTAATGACGATTTATGCATTTGTTATCCCTCTTCCCACATGTCATTCACACAAGAAGGCTCCCCCTTATTCCCTCATGGTTCTTCCAACTAGGACCCTTCTCCACCTATGGTTCCTTCTCTACTAGTGACTCCATGTCCCACATATTCCACTCTTATTCCTTCTCCTCAGTTTATCATGCATGATGTCCCTCATGAGCATGATCCTTTAGGCATGCCTATATTTTCTATCAAAGAGATTCGATGAGAGGTATTTTCCCAGCTTTATCTAAACATTGATGAGACCCTCACTATAGATAGAGTCTAGATTCATAAATATTTATCAGATGTTATGGATAATGTTTGTGGATAAATTTACTAGTATTTATTAACATAGCATAGTGTTCCTTCACTTTCTTCTTCATTTTGGATTAGATGTGTGCTTTAAATTTATATTTATTTACTTTGTATCATTTATTGTTGTGTCAAATTCTTATCTATCTTATATGGCTATATATATATATATATATATATATATATATATATATATATATATATATATATATAACCTTCTATATTATCTATGGTTTCATTTTCTTCCCTTATGATCTCTTATGGATTCTTTTCATAATTACATGCTTTTTTATTTCATTTATTTCCATGAATGTCATACTTTTTTCTCATGATCATTTTATACTTTATCTATATAACATGGATACTCATTATTGTGACTTGGTTATACAAACCTTGCTCCTTTTAGTCCTCCTTATTTACCATGTGATCAGTTAGCAAATAAGTCATCTCATTATAATCTCATTTTACCAGTCTATCTTGGATCTCCCTTTACTCCCCTTATTTCCTTTTTCAAACTAAGCATACACATGGTTAAAACTTGAGATAACATGTTTATTCATAGGTAAGCCTAAGTGTTTTAGTTAGTCATGTCTTTGGATACTTAGATTCCTTTAGCCAAAGTCTAAGGCTCCTTTGTGTGTATCAATTTGTCTCTCATGATTGGGAATTCCAAGTCTGTATGGAGGAAGAATATTAATAGCCATAAAAATTCAAAAGACAAATCATTTTAACAAAAGGCAATGATAAAAAAGGCAACATTAAAAACTCCAAAAGTCAAATCACACTAAAAGACATGATTTAAAGGACATCTCCTTTTTATAATCAAATTTCAAACTCCACATGTGGCCTCATGAGATAGTTGAGGTCCATTAGGGTGTGATAGGCTAGTAGATTGGGAAAGGAGAATAAAAAAATCTTTTACTGCTACCTACTTTTTCATATAAGTACCCAATCTTCGTAGTAAATTGATTACTCTATAATAGGTCCTATAGAATGGGGAACACATTATGGGAAGGTAGGTCCATTTTAATTTCCATGTTCAAACAACCAACATGATTTGATTAATATCTTACTTATTTGCCTATACAACTTTTTGTTTATTGTAAATGGGTATCCTTTATATATTGATGTTCACTAGTCCCTTAGTATTTTTATATGTCCTTAGTATGCCTCATATTTCCTAAGGTATTCTCATAAGATACCTACATTGTGACTTTTACATTCCCTATTTAATTTCCCACAATCTTAATATTTCCCCTGGAGAAATATTATTTTGTTCATTGATCACTCCCCAAGGGATTCCATTTGTGTGTTGCAATGTAAGACTGTGGATAGGACCAAGCCTTCCTCAAAAATTACCAAATTACCATTCCAAACATCCCTTTTAACATGTTTTTCCCATTATTTCCACATCATTGGTGTTCCCTTTATGATTTTCAATGTAATACCGTGGATAGGACCTGGCCTTCCTCATAGAATTTTCTAATACCCAAGTCACAATGAAATTAAATGTCTCAAATTTGAGATAATTAGTGATTGATCATGAGTTACATGTCATTGACATACTTCCAATATTGATATAATATGTTTTATGATTACTTCATTAATCTTTCATTTTTTTATCTTCTTATTTTTCTTAATTTTTTCATACATCCCAACTTGAATTAGTGTCATCAATTTAAGTTCATCTTTTCAATTTTGTTTCTCTTTTATACTTCCCAACATGATTTAGTATGATTAATTGACTTAATTATTTTATTTTATACCATTTGATGTCTTTATGTGCTTTCTATTTTATAACATTATATTCATACTTCCCAACGTGATATAGTGTGATTTTACTTGTTTTAATTTGATGCAAATCTTTTTCATGGTATAAAAACATTTTGCTATCATTTTACCATATTTCATTTATTATACTTAGTCATAGTCATTTTTTTATCTTCATATTTTGTTATTACACATTTCTCATTGTGATATAGTGTGTAGTTCATTTGTTTTGATTAATTATACTTTTCCAAGTCATTTTTTCCTTTTTCTTTTTAACTATGTATGTGTATCACATATTGCTAAAAAAGAAAACACTCCAAATATATTTCTCATAACATATACAAAAAAAACAAAATAAATGTGATAGAAAGAAATATATCCATGCATCAATAACCACAACCAAATATAATTCATAAAATCAAATCCAACTGTCAAAATTAACATATCTATATATATCATGTGTTTTATTTAATACATGGTACAAATTACAAAATGCATATCTCCATCTCTACGATTGGGCTCCATCATGACTATCCTATGGCCTAGCCACACTACCCATAAATGCCTAAGACTATCCCCTATGCATGGTATGTTGTAATGAGGTAGTCTAAGATCTCAATTCTACTACCTATCCATGTAGGTTAGCCACCTAGGCCTATACATGTCCAAGCTAGATTATAAAATTTCTCACTAGTCCTGGTGTCACTAACCACTATCTTCCCATTTGATCACCCACCAAACATGGTCTCTTCATTTGTTCATCCCCCAAACACCTCCTTTGTTGATCACCTCCCCACTAATACAAATTTAAGATTCACGACTCATGCATGCCATGACCCTTTCCTAAGAAGTACATTTATTAATAAGCTCTATCTTAGACCAACTATCAAGTCATCATGTGTAACTACCCTTATCTATGCCCACTCTCACTATTGGTGCCTCTATCTATGATGTAGTCCTAGTGGTCATTGTCGATCATGTTGTGATGCCTACTATGGTACCTTTTGCACCCCTACATCAACATCCATGTCATCTCCTCCTCTAACCACCTATTATCTTACTCAACTAGTAACATGGTCTCACACACTATGGTCAGATCACCAATATCTCAACTAGTTTTCCTCCTTCTCCTTTCCCCTTTATCTCTCTAGAATTTCATGGCTAAAAAGTAGGCACTACTAGATGAGTCATTGGGTGTGGGAGTCTAAACTACCATGGTAATCATGCCATTGGTTACAGCTCTATCCATTAGGTATAATGGCCCAAATCTGCACCTGATCCAACCTTGTCACCATGGTCAGCTAACTAGGTCAAATAATAGTAAAGTGTCTGTATGGTTGCCACATGATCCCCCTTATGTAATCATTTTTGACTCTATCACATGGGGCATGACCTATGCTACCTAGTACTACCATTACCTAGTCACTTGAGGTAACCTATCAATGATCACATGGGTAACCTAGCTAGTCAATACATAGGGAACCTCTCATATATCCACACACTCAGTAAAGCCATCAATCCCATGATCTTCTACCCTTTGGATAACATCCCATACATATCATGCATGATTTAGACCTAGAATATAGACCCAAAATCATAGATCACCCCTAGTCTAAAATGGGCTGACATAAGGCTATTGCATATAGTGGTACCTTATTATCTAAATTTTGACATGATACTTGTACTATCACAAGTCTCATCATGGCCTTTTGGATGTCCAAAATTTGGATAATATACACATCAAAAATACTAACCTACAAACTTGGGTATATCCTCTTTGAGCATGTTGCCCACCTAGTTAGTGTCTGTCTCTCCTCCAAATTAGTTAGTGTACATATGATCATTAGTGTCCCTCCTATAAATATACTAAGTAATATATGGGCATCCTCTAGTTTGATACCCACCTTTATGGTATCCCCATCCACCATCTATCAAAAAGTGTTGGTCAACTATCCCCATGCTCTAAGTAACATGACAATGAGATCAACACTCTCAATGGGATGCACCTCATCTCCATAATCCTTCCCAAGTCTAATGTAATTAGTCTTGCTCTATCTAAATCTATTAACTACTCTAGTATATCTAGTATCCATGACACATCAATCAATTTTCAATACTCTAACATCTCTACAAAATATCAAATAACAAAGGATGTATCAGATCTTCATATCATTAATAATCAAAACACATTCTTCAAATTTCATAAAACTTAGTTGGTTTGATTTAATTTTCCATTTTTTTATAGAATCAACCTATTTAATCTAAGTTAGACTTGTGCTTCATTTGGGATACTCAATCAGCCTTATTAAATTCTTTCTAAATTAGCCTATTCAGTACTAAATCAACCATCTTTATGCCTTACAGTACTAAATCAACCAATTTTTTGTCTTGTAATATTATATTATGCATTTAAAAACAACTAAGTGCCCCCTCCCTTAGCAAACTAAATTGGCCTACTACTATGTAGTCAACCTTTTTATTCTCCCTTGCCTTGTAGACTAAGTCAACCTAGTAAAATCTATTCATCTATAGCAACTACTTTTTGACCATTTACCATAAATGTCTTGGCCATTTATTTGTCTAACTCCTTCCTACCCAATACCCCATTTTACCCATAGTGTACCTAAAAATTTCCTAGGGTTCATTTTGGTATCTAAATTTTTCCTACCAATCATTTTTTAATAATTATCTCAATTTCAAATTAAAATAGTCAAAAATTTGATATTTTTAGTTGCTTACCTGTGTTACACTTGTTATGACTGTTATGCATCTTTCCCATCTCAATTGTCATCTCCTTACCATGATGGATCTCTGGTCTCTCACCAGGTCTCCCATAGCTCTATTTTCTTAGAATAGTAAAAATGATAAATGAATTATTTTTCACCTTATTTATATTTGTTATTCAAAATTATTTTAACTTTCAAATATTTACCATTAGATTTATTATTTTAATCATATATTTGTCTTTACTAACTCTTTTTCCAAACCATCAAATGTTCTAGAATCTTGATATCATAGAGAATATTTTAACCTATTATATGTCTATGTTGCAAAATTTTGATTTTTCACTCTTTTTTCCTAACCTCTACAGGTTTGCCTAATGGTCCCTACATTAGAAAACTTCATATTTTATTGCATTTACTTCTATGTCACTAAGGTAAGTAAAGGTATGTGTTTTTCAATTTTATCCTTTCATTTATCTTATTTGCTCCTTACTACACTTTATTCAACTTCAGCATTGTGTATCTCTATGTTATTTTCTAAAAGCACCATCCCATGTTGCACCTACATGACACGTGATGAGCTTCAATTGGGGCATATATATACACATAATATTTTTAAACTTTATCAATTACTAAAGCTTTCTATCTTGCAAGAACACATCAAGTTTTAATCTCTCTACGTACATGCCTTAAGGGGTACACCAAGAAAGGGGTGGGAAGACCATTGGTGCTTTACAAGATTATTGTCCCTTATTACCACTTGTTATCTACACACCCATCTCCTAAAACAATTCCCCTATGCTTTGATTCCTATTTCACACCCTTCTCTAGTCATTTTCCACCCTCATTAACCCTTCCCTAGCCTAAAATCATTTTAGATAGTTTACGTTACACTGTCATCCCCATAGACCTTATAATCCAATTGATAAAACTTATTTAGGTTCTAGGTCATCCCCTAGATGACCTAGACTGAGACCTAATTTATTTTTGTCAATAATGATACAAGGTCGATTAGGTCAACCTTGTCAACCTAAATTTTCAAAAAGGATTAGGGTTATATCCACCTATATAAACACATCCATTTTGTTATTTATGAGAGAAGAGAAGAGAATAATAAGAGATATATATTATGCATCTACTTATCCACCATTATATTTGAAGAGCATAGCTTAGGGTCTCATACTTTATTTAGAGATACAAATCTTATCTTATGGAGAATTATTTTAAATGCATTGATAGGTTGTGTAACCTAGATATAATTTATCCTTGTCATCCTTATATACCAAAAAAACCTCTTATGAATCACCTTGGCCAAAGGAGAGATTGAGGATCGATGGGTATGCCTTCAAAGGTAAGTATTCCTAACTTTGTCCCTCCTTTGTAAGAGTAGATATATATGTGTTTGTATTTATCTCCCATGCATTAGAATTTTGTATACATTGACATGATTATATGTCTTCTATGGATGTTTAATTTTAATGTTTATTACCCCCACTTTGTGCCATCATATTTGGTGATCACTAGATTATATTTTTAATTTACTTGTTACTAGTTTAGTGAATATGAAAACATAGGACCTAGTTAGGGTTATTACATAGCTTTACTTTATTGGATGCTTAGGAACCTTCCCTAGTGATATTATTATGGTAAGATAAACCTTGGAAAGGTCTAGCATATCCATCATGGTCATGGCCCCAAATATCTAATGTATCCACAATCAAAAGTGTAAGTAAGATTTATCTTCTCTAAGCTAGGATTGATTTATAGATCTATTGCATTTCCCATTGCATATACACACCGTGCGCCATCCCCTTAGGTACTCAAATTTACTATTATATATTGATTACATCTATAATAACACCCTTTTGTAATTCTAGATTACAACATACATCTTACATTACTTATTCATGCTCATATTCATTTACATCTTAATGTTATGTTTGTATATTTTATTGGAATATCATGCACATGTTTTGGCTAACACCTTTTTTAGAGTTACTTATTTATAGGGAATTTCTTACACAAATTTTAAAACTACCCTCATAAATTTTATCACACAACTCAGTTTCAAAAATTAGACACAAGGCAAACATGGGAAAAATAAGGACTCAAAAAGTAGTTCAGATCACCCATATTTTAGACTAGGTAGACATTAGCACCTAGATTGGGACACTAGTGCCATAGAGTTATACTATACATTACAAGGTGATACTATCTAATTTCCCCAGATTTAGGATAGTTTGGATCATTCAAATTAGTACACTAGGTATAATATAGATTTGCATAAATACTATCATAGGTTTGATAGTTATGTTCAAAGTTTGCTCAGATACACTTATTTCATCTCATATTCATACTAATTGCTCAGATTTAGTAGCATTATGTGTGTCATGATCACTCCCATATTCAGTTCAATTACATAGATTTATTTATTACATACTTAGTTTATATTTAGTAATCTCATATACCAGATTGGGGGCATGTGCATGACACATAGTTTCCATATACTCAACTATAGACATGTTAATCAAATGGAATGACATATTCTATGTCATTATCTATGTTGTAACACTTTATATAACATTATAGGTTATCACCATATTCTTGCCTTACTCTATCTATAGTGGTTGGCATTCCTAAGTGGCCTAGAGCTACTTAATCTACCTGAATGGTTGCAGAGCTAACATACACAACTAGATTTCCTCAATTAGATACTTTTAACACTTTATAAAGTTCTATTATAGATTCATCTACTTCACATGGGTGATAAATGATGGATTCATGGCCTACTTAAGTTCTTAAACCACCCACATGAGAGGGTTAGACACACTTACAGTCTTATCCAAGTTATTCAAAAATCAAGATCCATCAAGCAGGCGTGGGTAATGATGAAGTCAAAACTAGATTAAGTTCTTGAGCCACCCATATGAAGATTAAACAAGCCATAAACTTATTCCAATCTATTCAATTATACGATCACTATGTACACTCATACACACAAGTTGTCACTACGTTCATGCATTGGTTCATGTACCCAATGAGGTGTATTAATTCATTTCCTCTCTCTTTACCCAGCTTTACTTAGTTACTTTATGTTAGCATATTATTTTGTTTTTTATCATCTCTTAAGTAAGAACTAATTTTTGTACACAAACCTAAATTTTCATACTCAAACCCAATTATGCAAGATTCACTTCTAAGGTAAGTCCAGGTATGCTTCTTTTTATTTTATACTAGTCATTTTAATTTTTACATTTATAGCATAAAGTGGGGTGGGGGGCGAGGGTAAATTTAATCACCTAAAAGTGGTAATTGAATGCTAAGAGTATAGCTTGAGTTACCCTATTCTTATCTTATCCCTAGACCTATCTTAGAGCCTTAGACACACTTTTCCACTCATTATGCAAACCACATTCAACTATAGTAATCTAAAACAAGTCACAAAAATTTCTTCTCAAATCACAACCCAACTTGCTTAGCAGTCTACCAAATGGACATTAGCACCATATTTGGGACACTACAATGGCATGATGCTAGTGTCCCCAACTAGGTGTTAATGTTATTATCACTAACTCTTCCCACTAGATACTTTTTCAAAAAAATTACCCCTCCTAAGGTCAACCTAAGCACATTTTATTATCTACATAAGCTACAAATCTCTATAAATATAAGTCTAATTAACATATATTCACTAGATGGAAAATAAATGTAAAAGCACATTCAAACCAAATATAAGTTGAGAAAAATTAAGGTATTTGATCCTTATTCTACCTTAATTTTGTATACTACCATATACAACATCCCTAATCTCAATTTTTAAATATTTCAAATCTCAAGCACATTTAAGGCATCTAAGCCCACTCTCATTCTAGCATTCACTTACAGTTGGATCAAGCACTAGGTGGGAAAACTACATTGGGCTTGATCCCTCTTTAGAGTATTGGTATGTAGGCAAATATCTTCATAATGGGGTGTTGAATATGTCTAACCTATCCTATTAATAAACACATAATTATTAATCATTCCATACTTTCAAGGAATATTAGGGTTTGCTCACTAAATCAGGTTTTTAGGCACAACACAAAGCTCTAGGTTTCATGCGCATAAGAACAGGACCTAAAAACATAGGCACAAGTACTCTAAAAAAATAAGAATAGTCCTAAAAATGGGTAACTACTACCACTTTGATGAGACTATAGTAACATGGTACTACTATTTAGTGAGTAAATAGATTCTAGAATCCTATTGTCAATACTCAAAACTATCTAGAACCCAGTTTTCAGAACCCAAATCATCCATAATAGTCACTTTTTAGATAAGTCTATATTTATGCCTATTTATTTATATTTTAAAAATTAAAAATTAATAAAAAATTAGTGCTTAATTATTTCAATTTATTTAACTGAATTAGACATCTCGTCCCTTTAATCTAAACATAGGAATTACATAGTAGAACCCTAAAAGGTTAAATCGGTGATCCATAAAGAAATTATCTTCTCAACCCTTTGAACCACATAATAACACAACTCAATAAGGGAGGATATTAAATCAAATTTAATGCCTAAGAACTTAAATTTCACTCTAGGGATAATTTATTACCATTAGTGTCCCTCCAACCAAGAAGGTTTAGGAGAGAGGGATTGGTGATAGCACTGAGTCTTCTATCATTGGATGGAAGACCCAAAAGTGAGGCAAAAAATGTCCAGGTAATCCATGACATGTTTAAAACATCTCTCTTCCTCTTGAAGAGTAAGGAATAAGTCATCGACAAATTGCCCATTAATCAACTAAAGGTTTGAATTAGGGAGATAAATACTTTTTATGAAACTCCTAAAAGCATAATTAGCCAGAATATAACTGAAACCCTCAATAGACAAAACATAAAGAGAAGGAGCTAGAGGGCACACTTTTATAATATATATAATAATATCAAAACATTAATATTGAGAACCATTAATATTAATGCAAGCACTAACATCCTAAAAAATCATATTAATTGTTTGCACAAACTTAGGGCCAGAACCAAGAGCCTAAAGCATAACTATAATTAAAGTCCATTCAATTCAATCATAATATTTTTCAAAATCATTTTTTATGAATAATTCCTTTTATTTGGACACCCTACCCCATTATATACCTTCCTAGACAATAATGTCATTGTCCAATATGTCTATGTGTTGAATAACCCTAGTTTGCTCACTTTTCACAATGAAGGGGAGAAGGTGTTTTATTCTGAGAGCAAGACATTTAATGATAATTGTATAGGATATATTAAGAAGAGTGATAGGCCTCTAGTTGGGGATAGCCTCAACTTCCCAATATTTATGAATGAATTTGATATTACATTAACGAATGAGAGGCCTAAAGAGTTGGACAAAACAACTTCAAAATATACTTTATGGAGATCATATCCAATAGTATACTGAATAATTTGGTATAAATCATAATAAAACCTATCAACTCATGGGGTTTTATCATTATCCATCTTCGTAATAACTTGTTTAATATCACTCAAGTTGAGGGGTCTATTATAGGCAATTCTCTAGGCTTCAAAAAGCTTACATGGGAAAACTCTTAGGCATTGAGAGAGCAGTATCTTCATGAGTAAGAGAGGTGGGATGAGTAACAAACACACCATGATAGTGATGCATAAAGCCTTACAAGATGTTAATTAATTTGGTAAATCTATCTAAATCACATCTAATGGATTTGATTCTATTTATAACTTTTCTAGATCGAAGGAGAACAAATAATTCTTTAGTCACTTTGTCTCCAATTTTTAGCCAATGCATCCACACTCTAATTTGTTCTCTTTTGGCCTTGTAAACCTTGTCCATTTGGAATTTGTGTCTCCACATGGATGCTTAAACCTAAAGAATAGGGTAAAAAGTTGAGGCTCCCAAATCCTATGAAATACTTAGGTATTCATGATTTGTAGCATGATATATATGATGCCAAAATATTGTAGCCTTATTGTCATATATTCAAAGAAAATATATGGTGCAAGATATGACATCAACCTAATAATCAATCCAACCAATATCCCTAGTGGGTATGGGATTCATTTTCTAAATTCAAATGCTATGCCCAATAGTTCGCTCATGCTTAAGATGGGCAGTGTTGAGTTAAAATTAAGATTTATGGGGTTTAACCCAGGGGTGGTCCATTCAAAACATAAGTAGATAGGGTGATGGTCAAATAATAAGGTGTTTGGGATTATAGATATAGTTCAATTATGAATAGGATCAAAGAAAAAAGGGCTTATTCTACTATCAAATCATGATCAAGATGCTTAAGCACTCTATTTTCTCCTTGGCAAAAATTAGACCAAGTGTACTAGGGATAATTTGACTTGCTCATCTGATGGTGAGTGGGATCAAAAATCCCCCAATTTATTATGCATGTAAAACCATGCCTCTCATTCCCCTACACATCACTGCATGATAAGGTTACCTTATTTATCTTTAGTGGATTCAACCATGTTAAAATCCCTATAGAAGATCTAGTGGGCATCCAGAAGGGAATCTACTAACCATCTCCAAAACAAGGTATGTTCCACAACAGAGTTGGATGCATATAAGTTGACAAGGATAATAATGTGACTATCAAAGTCAAAAAGAGTCCAGAACACTTAATGGGTGGGGTCAGAACCCCAAAAATAATAAATTAAGAAAGTTTAGGTGCCAAAAGGGTGATAACACCATTTGGGTTAGGCTCATGACAAGTGCCCTGATAAAGGGACCTAGGACAAATAATGTGAATAATAAATTAAAGGAGAAAGTCAGAGATTTTGACTTCCTATGTGCAAAAAAATCATCTTGGAGACATTTTAACAACTGTTCATGATTGTATACTTATGTGTTACACCAGTGAGTCTACTAACATTCCATGAATAAATATTCATTGAGAACTATTATAATATCTATTCCTGATTATATACTTATGTGCTACATCAATTGATCAACTGAGTTAGGAAGGGAAAATTCTCTAAGATTTAAGGGTTGCCTCTTGTTTGTCACATATTCTTTATTCACATAAGGTGAAGGGATATGAGAGCACTATATAATATCCTTGTAGTTGAGAGTCACAAGATCAAGCTCAGAGTCTAAAACATTCACCCCTGAAGGGGGCTGTGAAGATGGAGTCATAGGAGTAGGAAACAATATGGGAAATCACTTGAGGTGAATTGGAGATAAGAGGTAGGGGTTTAACTTGTGAAGGTACATGTGGCTTACCAACAAATATTGATGAGATTAGACCCCCTATGGGATAGTAAACAACTGAATAGAGTTTGGCATTACCATGGGTCAAATTGTGTTTCTTATTAGTAACTATCATCCACCCATTATAATTCCCATTTTGGGGTTTTGAGTCAAACCCACTTTTTTATTGAGGAATAGAAGAAGTTGGAACCATTAAAGGGTATTCTCTAATCATATAGTTTGAATCTTGGCATTAGAAATAAGTGTTTAGGAGGTTAATATACAACACACATTATGTGAAGTGATTATTTCCTTCTTGAATCTCAATGAACTTCTTAAGGTCTTTGGCTAGGTCTATTTCCATACAGACCCTTTTTAAGGTCATGTTGCATAAAACTTTGGTTGTTCATGGAAGATAAACCACATGAGAGGCTTAATAATCTAGTTTTAAAAATGTCATAATGGAAGAGATAATCCCTAAAAATTTATCCAAATTAGGATTTTAAGTTTGGTTTGTTCAAAGACTTGAAAGTCTTGGGTCTAATGCAAGAAAATAACCAGAGTGTTGTAAATAAACTAGTGGCTATGGCTAATAATATATTTTTAGTACTCAAGGTTAGTGAAACAAAATAGGTAGAAACCCTTGGTAAGATTTGTAACCCCTATCAATTTCACACCATGTCCATACCAATGGTTATGAAACCACTACTTTAACAGGTTCTTCGAGGGGACTTAATGCACAAAATAAGTAACCAGAGTAAAATTTCAAAATAATTATAGGTTTTATAAAACTCTCATAAATATAACATAATTTTAGGTATAGGAGTATCTAAGTCATAGCCAATACCTTGTGGTAGACCTTCATAACAAACTTCTAGACTTGTTTTAGTGCCATTGATTTTATGGCTCCCACCAGCTATCCCTGGATCAAATGATGCAAAAATGGTGGTGGTGCACATTTAATGAAGGGAAAACCACACCACCCAAAGGGCAAAGTGCCAACTAAATTCAATATAATAAATTCTTTGTTAAAATAGAATTAATCCCACCTAGATCAATGGTAAATCAGTGGTGTGATAGGTGGGGAGAGAAATCCTAAAATCCTATAGACATCTAGCACTTTGTATGGATAAAAAATTGAAAACCACTCACTTTTTAACCTAATATTTATATATTTTTTCAAATATGTGTATGTTTCAATTTTTATATTTGTTAAAATTAGATTTACATTACTTATTCGTTACTTAACATTAGATTTTTATAATTAATAAACAATTTTAAAATTTCATAAAGATTAATATATTATCATATCATTTATGTACTATAATTATGAATAAATATATAATTAAAAATGTTAGATTAATTAAAAGGTGCATGTGTTTTATTTTTCATAGTAATGAAATAATATTGTTGATAAAGAAGAATACTAGAGTTTTATTGTACTCAAATAACCATAATATAAAATTATTAGAAGTTGAGCATTCTAGATTGGAATTTAAATGGTAATGAAATAATACCACATCAATGTATGCAATGGGAAATGTGGCATATCTAAAAATCAATCCTAGCTCTAAGAAGATAGATCCTACTTACACTTCTGATTGAGGATACATTAGAAAATCAGTGTCATGACCAATATGGACCTAATAGACCTAATCAAGGGATCTCTTAACATAATAATATCACTAGGGAGGGTTCCAAAACCTCCAGTAAAGTAAAACTATGTAATAACCCTAACTAGGTCCTATGTTTTCATATTCACTATATTAATAACAAGTAAAATAAAAATCTAATCTAGTGCTCACCAAAGCTCATGGCACAAATTGGGGGTTAGTAAACATAAAATTAAACATGCATGAGATAATCCTAATTAAGCTATGTATAGGTAAAACCTTAATGCATGAAGAGAGAGAATATTATTCAAAAACCATTACTTATGTTACTTCTATCTATTAAAAATAGGAATAAATTTAGAGATACTTACCTAGAAGATGAACCCATCAAGACTCAATATCTCCCTTGGCCAAAGGTGCTTCATAAGAGTTTGGTGTGGTTTGTAAGGATCACTAAGAAAGGATAAATCATCAACACTTCTCCATAAGACTAGATTATTCTCTAAGTAGAAACTCTAAGCTAAGACTCCTCTAGTAGAATGGTGGAAGAGCAGATTGTAAAGAAGCACAAATGAATAATAACTCTTGTCAAATCTATAAGAATGTAAAAATATATGTGTTTATATAGGTAGATCTGACCCTAAACCCTTCCAAAAATTTTGGATGACAAGGTCAACTTGGTCGACCTAGTATCGTAATTGATAAAAACTTACTAGGCCACGAACTAGGTCAACTAAGGGCCAACCTAGACCCTAAATAAGTTTTCTCAATAATAATATAAGGTTGAGATAGTTTACATAGTCATGTAAACTATCAAAAAAGGGTTTATGTTAGGGAAAGGGCTAATGAAGGTGGTAAATGACTAGAGGAGTGTACAAAATGGGAGACAAAGCTTAGGAGAATGGTTTTTAAGAGAAAAGTGTGTAGATATCAAGTGGAAAAAGGGACAATAATCCTATGAAGCACCAATGGTCTACCCATCCCTTTTCTAGTACACCCCTTAAGGCAAGCACTCATAGAGATTGAGACTCGATGAGTTCTTACAAGATAGAAAGTATCAATAATTGATAAAGTTAAAAATGTTATTTGTATACATATACCCCAGTCAAAGCTCATCACATTTCATGTAGGTGCAACAGGGGTTGGTGCTTCAAGAAAATAACATAGCAACACATAATTTTGAGGCTTAAAAAAAGTTGCAATATTTTAAATCATAAAATAATTGAAAGTAAATGACAGAAATTGAAATAACTAAAAACTAAATGTAATGTGTGCATTGACTTACCTTTATCATTGGATGGTTATAGTAGTGTTTGTATTTTTTATTATGGAGGGTATATGAACTACTTTTGACAAACCCAAGAATACAAAATTAAAGATTAAAAACAAACAAATGTAGGAAAGCTAAGATAATTGGTGCTATATGGATGGGACATAATTGGAAATTTAACAAGTTGGGGTGACAAGTGATATGTTAGACCAAATGACCAAGTCAAAATTTTAGAGTAAATTAGGTACCCAAAAATCCAAGGCTATTAAATACTGAAAAAATCAAACAAGTAAACCTTAAGTAAGAAAGGCAAACTCACCAAATCAAACCAAGAATATAGGTCAAAAAGATGGTAATCAAACATCAATGTGAAAGCGGGTAACAATCCTTAAACAAATATGGGCAATCAAAAAATGGTAAAACAACATTTATGAGTGAGCAATAACAATCCCTACTCAATCATCAATGGAAAAATGTGCATAAAATGGAAAACAACATTGATAAGTAACAAGCTAACCTCATGCAACAATGGAAAAAAGACATGAAAGTAGAAACAAATTTAGGTGTCTTGAAAAAAAATGGGTAGTGCAACAATGACAAATGGTAAAAGAAAGCAAAGTATATCTAGAAATGTAGAGCCATGGTGTAAATAAAGTAATCCATAGTTTTTAAATCATATTATTTTGTTTGAAGGATAGATAAAACTAAAATAAAGTAGTGCTAGAATGTTTTTAAGATGTGAAGAAAAAGGAAGTATATAAGAAGAGAACGTAAATTTAGAATAACACTTGGCCTATCAATGGGGGAAATAAAATGGGTGGAGGGGAGGGGAGAATGAAGGAAAAATAAAGGTAGAGGAACTCTTTATCAAAGTCAAGACACTCAAATTAGGTTTGTCAAAATAAGAGGACTTTCGACCTTAAGGACTCTGAAAAACTTCTCTTATCCATACAAGTCTTAGTTCAACAAATGAATTATGTAGATCATCCCATGAAGGCTATATGCATGAAAATTAAAATGGACCTACCTTCTCACAATGTGTTTCCTATTCTTTAGGACACCTTACTGATTCATTAGTCCACTATGAAGATTGGGTACTTTCATGATAAAATAATTATCACCATAGAGTTTGTTGAATTATCATATTCCAATCTATTGGCCTATCACACCCCAATGGACGTCAACTCTAGTGTGAGGCCAATTATGGAGTTTAAGCTTTGATAGGAGATAGGAGATATGCTTGTAGTCACATCTTTTGGTGTGATTTTGACTTTTGAGATTTGTATGTTGCCTTATATATATCAATTCCTTTTTTTAAAATGATTTGGATTTTAATGTTCTTGATGTATTTTTTTATTCCTCCTCCATATGGATTTAGAAAACCAAACATGGGTGCTAAAAATGACTTTCATTTGAATACTTAGGACTTGGTTTCTAAGAGAGAGAACTTAGAGAGCATGGTGTCTAAGAGTCTCACAAATCTAGGTAAAATAAAAGTTTCATCTTGACTTTGACCTTGTTTTATCTGATATGGAATGAAAGGAAAGGAAATCAAAAATAATGAAACATG
Source organism: Torreya grandis (assembly GCA_037957365.1). Taxonomy (NCBI): domain Eukaryota; kingdom Viridiplantae; phylum Streptophyta; class Pinopsida; order Cupressales; family Taxaceae; genus Torreya; species Torreya grandis. Next base: position 169,680 of record JARHVA010003346.1, on the reverse strand, counting down.
AAATAATTTGAATTATTTCAAACTACAAAAATGTGATAAAGGCTGAAAAAGGGTTACAATGATATAAAAGTGTGATTCCTTATCATAATAATGAGTAAAATGTAGGAAAACATTCTAACATGAGTTGTTACGAAAATTTCATCTATTAGAAGTAAAATCTAAAGCTGAGAACGAAGATCCAAAATTTGTAACCATTGTAAAACATATTCTAGAAAAGGAATGAAAAGATGGTGATTTTATGAGGAAGTCCAGGTCTTATCCATGGTTTTACATTGTAACTCATAAAATGGAAACCCATGAGGGTGTCAAAAAATATGTGAAAAATAAATGAGATAAGAAAAAGATGGTATTTGTGAGGAAGGCCAAGTCCTATCCATGGTTTTACACTACAAACCATAAAGAGAAACCCAAGGGGTGCCAAAAAGTGTTTAATATGTATGAAAACAAAGAGGATAAAATTACATCATGAGTAATATTGGGTCCTATCCATGGTCTTAAAATGCAAATCATGAGAAAAAAGGAAACTAAAAGACCAAAAATGAAAGACTAAGGTTTGTGAAAAGATAGAAATATTGCCAAGAGTGAGATCTATGTAAGTATCCTAAAAAAAGTTTTAGATAGATAGAATATAGAAAGCATGAAAATAGGGGAAGGATTAGGAAAAATACTTCTTGAATAATTTCACATTGGTGGGTTCTTTGAAAATATGACCTTCAGTGGTTTGAAGGTGATAGGTACTTGGACCAAGAATATCTTTAATTAAATAAGTACCCCACCATTTTTGGACATATTTTCCTTATTTATCATGATTATAGTATAATTTAAAGATAATATCACCAACATTAAATGGGTAAACTTTAACTCATTTATTATGTTACTTGGTAATATGGGCCTTGTATTGGTGATTGTGTTGCAAAGAAAAAAGATAGTGCTCATCAAGGAGATCAAGAACATGAAGGCTTCACATAAATATTCATCAGGTATGATACCATGAAGGGATATATAGAGAGAGGGAAGCTCAATTTCTAATGGAAGGACTGATTCAAAACCATAGACTAGAGATAATGGTGTTACCCCAATGGTAGTACAAATGCTAGCATGATAGACCCAAAGAGCAGGATAGAGGTGAAGGCACCAATCTATGTGGGTTTCATGAATCATCTTTTAGAGAATTTTAATGGTGGCCTTAGCTTGGCCATTATATTTGGATTTTAGGGTGTGGAAAATTTGTGATTGATTTTAAATTTAGTGCATAGTTATTTGATATCTTTATTTTTGAAATTACCATCATTATCTAAAATGATAGTATGAGGGACACCAAAGTGACAAATAATTTTATTAAGGATGAATTTAGAGATAGTGGTACTGATGATGTTAACAAGGGGAATATCCTCAACCCACTTGGTGAAATATTATGTGGATATGATTATAAATACATGCCCATCTTGAGATCAAGGTAATTTGTTTATGGGATCTAATCCCCACATGGAGAATGCCCAGGGAGATTTATAGTTTGAAGCTCAGCTAAAGGTGAATGAATTAAATCATTATGAATCTATAAAGGAGTACATTTTTTAGATAATTTAATGGAATCCTTTTCAAGAGTGGGCCAAAATTATCCCATACATAAGCATTTGTAGGCTATATCATGTCCACTATAGTCTCCATCGTAAATGCCCCATGTGCTTGTTCAAGAAGAGGAGGAACCTCATATTTCATAACACAGTAGAGAAAGGTACCTTCAACATGTGATACTATAGGATTTTATATCAAAATACATACTTAAAATCTTTTTTGTGAATATGAGTCTTTTCACAAAAATCTAGGTTGGGAGGATAAGTTTAGTGTTCTATAAATTCAATGATGTATTTGTACCATGGGCTTTATCTAATGATGATATACTCAATGTGGTAGATTGTGAATCATCTAGTTGGGTAGAATATGGGGATTTTATTATTTAGAGAAAAAAGGTGGGATTTATAAGAATTTGGTGTGGATGAAAAAGGGATGCTAAAGAAGTGAGGGAATCAACAATATAATTTTGATCTTGAAGGATAGGATCGATGGTGAAAGAAATGAAATATTTGGTGAGAGTAGTGGCGATTTAATGATAAAAAATTATATTCTCACCTTTGCATCGGTAATCACTATTAACTTGATGTAAAATGAGTTAGGAATCACCTAGAGCATGTAGGTATTAGATATCTAAATCAAGGGCAACTCTCATGCCTAAGATTAAAGCTTCATAGTTAGCCATGTTATTAGTGATGTCATATGTTAAGAAAAAAGCTAAAGGGATGATTTTTCCAAGAGGGACCATAAGAATAAAACCTTTCCCAACTCTTTAAAGGCATTTAGCACCACCAAAGTTAAGGGTCCAAGTATCCTCATGTAAATTGGCATTAATTTCAAGAAGTTCTTCGATAATTATTTTTGGTTCAGTAGTATTGGGTAGGATAATGGTTTCATCAAGATTACTTGCTTCAATATTAGCAGTGAAGTTATGGAAGTAATCTTTAAGGTATATGGCTTGGTTGAGACCTTCAATATAAAGAAGACTATCTTGAAGGTGGTTAGTAGATATCATAGGAGCTATGACAAGTTGATCAGCAATGATTTATCCTTTGACAACTTTTTGAGTAATAATTTAGAGATAAAATTCCATGAGAAGGACCATCCACTTGCCTATTTTATCTTTAAGAAGAAAGGATTTGGAGAATAAGTGATGAAGGGGATTAGAATGGATGATGACATAAGTGGTCAGATAAAGCATATACTATCAAAAAATTTCAACTGCAAAATATATGGCAAAGCAATCATGTTTAACTTTTGTGTAATTTTTTTCATAATCAATGAGGCCTCAATTGATAGAGTAGATGGTATATTCTCTTTTAGTATCATTTTATTGGGTAAGCATTTCCCCAACTAATATGGGTGTGGAAGAAGTATATAAGATTAAAGGTTGGTCATTTGAAGGGGGATGAAGACTAAGTGGGTGAAGTAATGATTATTTCATATTATCAAATGCTTTTTAACAGGGATCTATCCATTCTAGAGCATTACCTTTTTTAAGAAGAGAATGATGGAGTGGATATGGTACACCATTTTAGAGATGAATCATCTAATTTCCACAAGTTTACTAAGATAAGTGATAATTTTTGGAATGGATCAAGGGATGGGCATGTTGATGATAGCATTAATCTTGGTAGGGTCAACATCGATGTCATAAAGAGAAACTAAGAATCCTAATAGTTTTTCAAATGTGACATTGAAGACACATTTGTAAGGAGTTAGTCTAACTCTATATTTAAGATGGTTGAAGATGATGGCAAGATCAGAAAGATGAGTCTTGCAACATTTAGACTTAGAAATGATGTCATCCACATAGGTTTATACAATTTTATGGAAAAGATCATGAAATATATGAGTCATTGCTTCTTGATAAGTAGCTCTAGCATTTTTAAGCCCAAAGGGCATTTTAACATAGCAATAAGTGCTCCATTATATGGTGAAAGTTGTCTTATGTTAGTATTTAGGGGAAATGTGAATTTGGTTATAGTCTGAGAAACCATCCATAAGAGACAAAATTTCATAGTCAGTTGTGTAATGGACAATGCCATCTATAAAAGGTAGAAGGAAATTATCCTTGGGACAAGCAAGATTAGGATTATGGAAATCAATGCAAATGTGAATGACCAAAGTGACTCTTTTCCAAATAAGGACTATGTTAGAAACCAATTCAAAATAATCCAATGGTTTGATAAGCTTATCATCAAGAAGTTTGGTAATATTTATGGTATAATGTGGAAACTTCATGTGGAAATTGCCTTTGCTTTTAGTGCATAAGTTTGGTATTAGGATAAGTGATGATATTATACACCACAATGCTAGGGTAAATACCAGGCATGTCCTCATAGGACCAGGTTAATATATCATGATACTTATAAAAATATAAGCTAAATTTATCATTTTCAATAGGTGTGAGTTCATGAGAAACTATAATAGGTCAAGGGTAGGGTGGAGTACTATATTCAATGCAAATGATTTATTTGATAAGCATAGGATTGCCATCTTGAAAGTGGTATGGTGCATTTGGTAAGGATGAAATTGGATTAGCTTTAGGGTCGATGCTAGTAATGAAGTTGTTTAAATAAGGGGCTTTGTTTTTAAAATTCTTGAGTTTGTGATGTTGCCAAGGAAGTTGAGGTTCCCGAGCATGAAGTAATTCAAGAATAGATTTAGCATTAGGTAGAGTGGGAAGAGGACCATAATACTCAAAATCTAATTTGATATTGATAATATGATTACCATGGCTATCATATTCAGAATGTATTTCATGGACATCTATAACCTTGGCATATAATGTAATCTTGGGAGTAGGAGGAGGAGATTGATCAGATGAGATTGGTGTGTTATTAGTTGTCTTGATGGAGGAAGAATCAGATGTGATGATGAGATATGTAGGTGGTAAAGAAGATGCAATAATTTCTAGAGGTTCAAAAGGTAGGATTTATTCTGCCATCCAAGGAGTATCAAGAAGTGGAGTATTAGTAGGAGGTATATGACCTTTAAGAGTTAATTTAAAATCCATATAAATGGTGTGAACATCTTGATTAAAAACACGTATTTGAGATAAGGTTTTTTAATAATGTTGTACATCCAAGTCTTGATATTGGGCTTGGGCCATGATGTAGTTATCATCATAGGTTGGACAAATGGTACATGTTTGAGATTTAGGGGGAGATTTAGAAGGTGAAATTTTGAGGTCACTAAACTTTTGTAGAGACATGATTAGAGGATCTTAGAATAATTTGACCACTCTATATTCATTGCATGTGAAGGCATATTCTGGGTAAGAAGGCTCATGTGTATTGCATGGAGAGTGTTAAGTTGTGGAGCTAAAAGCTTCAAGTTTGTAGATAGAGAAAAAGAGGTTGCTAAAGTTTGATAAGCACCGGCGTCGGCAGCATGACCGACGTCAGTCGTGACCAGTGCAGAAGGCAACCGGCGACGGCAGGACTTCAGCCGACATCGACAGCACCAGGCAAGCAGGGACCGACATCGGTCGCCTGTGTGTTCCAGAACTGTTCATTGCACAGACAGTTAGTTAAGTGAACGAAGTGTTTGCATGTAAAGGCTAGTTAGAGTCTTGAGCTACATGGATAATTGTCTAAATTAAGAGTCTAAGTTATTGTTTAAGTCTGGGATTTATTTATAAACCCATTGGCATGTATTATAGGTATGAGCTGATAAGAAGGCAAGGAAGTTCCTTCCATTGTAAGATCATTGAGTTGTAGGTTGTTGCAAGCTCATAGGAGATCTACATGTGTGAGTATGGTCTATTGAATTACAGGTTGCAGGTTCATGGGAGATCAACTTGAAGTACTATAGAGTGCTTGGTGAACTGGTAGGGTTATTACTGACTAGTTGGAGAGGTGAACACCAATTCTGTGTGTGAGTTGGTTGTTGGGATCATTTTTAGTAGGAGAGTGTTCTGAAGAAGAATTATTGTACACTTGAGGTGTGGGAAGCCTCTGTAAGGTGGAAGAGTGTGGCGGCTCTTTATTGTATTCTTTTCTATAAAGTGTTAATACAAGATAGTGTATTGTCTCTCATATTATGTGCTATTGGTGAATTCTAGTTACTTGTATTTCTGGTTATTTCTGCATTTATAATTGCTTATATTTGGTAATCATATTGTGCTCTATCTGAGGAGCAAGATCCTAACAAGAGGGATCAGAACAGGTGTGTTTGTTCTTGGATTCCCCATCAAGTGGTATCAGAGCTTTTGGCTGGGATACTAATAGATTGGATTAGATCTGGTTAGTGTGTTTTGATTACAGGTTACTCATAGGGTTTCTGTTTGAGTGGGAGCTGAGCAATGGCAGAAGATAGTAAGCTACGAATGGAAAAGTTTAATGGCAAGAACTACCAATTATGGAGGATGCAGATTAAGGATTATCTGTACTAGAAAGATTTGTACTTACCATTGGGTGGGGTTGATTGCAAACCCCTGGATATGAAGGATGAAGAATGGGAGGTTCTTGATCAGAAGGCTCTGGGATTTATAAGATTGAGTCTTGCATCGTCTGTGATTTCTAGTTTATCACAGTGTAAGACAACGGTGGAGTTGATGGAATCTTTGGCAAATTTATATGAAAAACCCTTGGCTTCTAATAAGGTATTTCTTATGAAGCATTTATTTAATTTGCAAATGTTGGAAGGTGGATTTGTTCATAGCCATCTTAGTGATTTCCATGGTTTGGTAAACCAGTTAAGTTCAGTAAATATTGTTTTTGATAATGAAATTAGAGCTCTCTTAATTTTGTGTTCATTACCTGAAAGTTGGGAAGTTTGGTAATGGCAGTTTCTAATACTGTGTCTCCTTCAAAAGTCTTAAAAGTGGATGATGTTGTGAGTGTGATCTTGAATGAAGAGATACGTAGGAAAATCATAGGTGAATCATCAGGAAATGCTTTGAGTGTTGAAGGCAGAGGAAGGCAAAGAGAAAAGATAGAGTGTGGGAGATCAAGGTCCAAGATAGGCAGGAGATCCAAGTCTTAGTATGGCAGAATAACCTGCTGGAAGTGTGGAAAGCAAGGGCACTTAAAGAGAGATTGCAGATCGGGTGAAGATCAGCATGAAGGACATGAAGAAGAAGCAAATGTTGTAGATTACGTTGCACAGGATGCTCTGGTATGTTCTTTGGATAAAGTAGAATCTTGGGTTTTAGATTCTGGTGCCTCTTTTCATGCATCCCCACATAGGGAATTTTTTCATGAGTATGTCTAGGGAGACTTTGGAGAAATTTGTGTAGGGGATGGTAAGCCTTGTCAGATGGTTGGCAAAGGGAAAGTGAAGCTGAAATTGTAGATAGGTAACACATGGGTGTTAAAGGAGGTCATGCATGTCCCAGTTCTGGAGTGGAATTTGATTTCTATTAGAAGTTTGGGTGATGAGGGTTGCACAGTAACTCTCACAGTAGACTCTTAGAAGGTTACCAAGAGTGCACTTATTGTAGCTAGAGGTAAGAAAGTAGGTACGCTTTATCTATCTACTTGTATTACTGATTCTCTTTCTAGGTTATCTACTTCAGCTGTAGATTTGGAGATGTGGCTTAATAGGCTTGGTCACATAGATAAGAAGGAGATGCATGTTCTTGAGTCAAACGGGATGCTTTCAAATATGGAGGGCATGGATCGTGATTTCTGTATGCAGAAGAAGAAGGTGACATTTTTTTAGGAATCCGATGTTAGTGACAAGAACAGGAAAGCCTTGGTTTTCAAGGAGAAGGTGACGGACAGAGTTCAGCACAAGGGGTAGAAGAATTCTGAGCAGATCAAGAGTGATTTGGACAAGGGTTTGATCCAAAAAGAGCTCACGGGAAAAAGTTAGGTCTCACTAGAAAAACACAGAGACCGACGTCGGCAGAAAAACCGACGTCGACGTCCAGACAGGGACCGACATCGGCTATGTGCAGCCTGACGTCGGTGACTCAGGGTAGATAACTATCGGTGTTAGCCAGGGGAAACCGACGTCAGCAAGGAGGTAGTTGTAGGGAACCGACATCGGTCGAGTGCAGACTGAGATGTGACCGGCATCGGTTACTGAGATGAATTTTGGGTGGATAGCAAGCTATCAAGGAGTCTCAAGCACCCATATGGAGGACTGAAGGCATAAGAAAGTTCTTAAATTCATCATTTCCCTTCTTTACACTACTTGTTGCTCACTTATGGTATAGGACCAGGGAGTTATTAAAGAAGCAGAACAGGTAGATCCAGGAAATAGTGGGAGCTTGGCATGGATGAGGATGTGATTCCTTGGAGGAGAACCAAATAGGAGTTTTGGATAGAGTTGCCAGCTGGAAGTAAGCACTGAGAGACGAATGGATGTTCAAGATGAAGAAGAGCAGAAATGGATATGTGAGATAGAAGATCAGGGTATATGGTCTTGTATAAGCTGCAGGGTAATGGAGGTTTAATCATTGTGTTTCTCTTTACTAGGTTGGATAATATTAGCTACATTATCCTATTACTGTATCATGTGCTTGTTGCAGGGTTACATATACAGGGTATTGATGAACTAAAGGTAAAGCTAGTTCAGAGGGATGTCATGGAGAATCTAGGAGCAGCAAGACTCTTTGGCATGAGTGTGTTCTAGAGACATGGAAGGTCATATGTTGACTTTGTTTCAGGATGATTGTGTGAGACCGGTTAGCACGCCGATGGTTGGACAGTTCACAGAACAGGTTCTTGATTCACATAATGAGGTTAAGTGCATGGTATGTACTAAACCTGAGTTTTCCCAAGTAGTGGGAGTTGTCACAAGTTAGGAGCCAATCTGGGAGAGAACCATTAGAGGGCAGTTCAGTGGATTCTTAGAGTGACCAGCAGCATGTGCACATGTTATGCAAGTTCAATTTATTTTCTACATGGTTTGTAGATGTGGATGTGGCAGGTGATTTGGATGACAGAGTTGCACCACAGGATTTGTGGTGGTTGGTCTTCAAGAGTGATCTTGAGGAGGGATACAAAGCCAAGGGAACAAACTAGATGGAGTATAGGTACATGTACAGGTTGTAGCTATTTATCTCCAAGTGGGAGATTGTTAAGCTGTGGAGCTAAAAGCTTCAAGTTTGCAGATAGAGTAAAAGAGGTTGCTGAAGTTTGATAAGCACCAGCGTCGACAGCATGACCGATGTCAGTCGTGACCAGTGCAGAAGGCAACCGGCGATGACAGGACTTCGACCGACATCGATAGCACCAGGCAAGCAAGGACTGATGTCGATCACCTGTGTGTTCCAGAACTGTTTGTTGCATGTATAGTTAGTTAAGTGAATGACGTGTTTGCATGTAAAGGCCAGTTAGAGTCTTGAGCTGCGTGGATAATTGTCTAAATTAAGAGTCTAAGTTATTATTTAAGTCTGGGATCTATTTATAGACCCATTGGCATGTATTGTAGGTATGAGCTGATAAGGAAGGCAAGGAAGTTCCTTCCATTGTAAGATCATTGAGTTGCAGGTTATTGCAAGCTCATAAGAGATCTACATGTGTGAGTATGGTATGTTGAATTGTAGGTTGCAGGTTCATGGGAGATCAACTTGAAGTACTATAGAGTGCTTGGTGAACTGGTAGGGTTATTACTGACTAGTTGGAGAGGTGAACACCAATTCTGTGTGTGAGTTGGTTGTTGGGACCGTTTTTGGTAGGAGAGTGTTTTGAAGAAGAATTACTGTACACTTGAGGTGTGGGAAGCCTTTGTAAGGTGGAAGAGTGTGGCGGCTCTTTATTGTATTCTTTTTTGTAAAGTGTTAATACAAGATAGTGTATTGTCTCTCATATTCTATGCTATTGGTGAATTCTAGTTACTTGTATTTTTGGTTATTTCCGCATTTATAATTGCTTATATTTGGTAATCATATTGTGCTCTATCTGAGGAGCAAGATCCTAACAAGAGGGATCAGAACAGGTGTGTTTGTTCTTGGATTCCTCATCAAAGAGGGGAAATCAGTGATCTCATCAATGACCATAATAGTGTAATCATGAGGTAATAAAGAAGGAGGAAGCAACTCCAATATATAGGGAGGTAGCTTAGTAGTGTTGTAAGTATGTTGTAAGTTATTAGGTTCATCATCATCCAAATCAATGAGAGTGACTTATAAGTCTAAATTGATGTTGATGAATTCAAATAAGGGAGCACTATTAATGGTAAGAATGGTAGGAATGTGATATTGATATTTTGGATTAGGAATTTGAATACTCCAAGGGTTGGGATCAGCCTCACATTTATATCATTTATCGTTATGTAGAAATTTGATGTATTGGCTATCAGAAGAGGCGATGGCCCTCATTTTATGAGTCTAAGGGTGACCAAAGAGTATGTTATAAGATAAGGAAAAATCAAAGACCATAAGTTTAGTTCGAATGGTCTTAGGTTTGATTGTTAGAGGAAGCCAAATATAACCAAGTGATTTTTGATTAGTTTTATCAAATCCATGATAGGTAAGGCGAGTTTGCTTAAGATGATCCTTATTATAGTCAAGTTATTGGATGAGCCACAAATATGTTACATTAATACCAGAGCCTTCATCAACTAAGAATTTATGGATAAGGGTAGTATTAATGGCTATTTTAATGAATAATGGTGGATCATCATCATAGAAAAGGATCTCATCGTTAATCATGTCCTCATCAATAAATTTGATAGAAGACTTGGAAGGACAAATGGAATCAATGGTATGTACATTAATAGGTTGGGGCTCGATAGAGGGTGGTTCTTCATCTATAGAAGATGGATCTTCAGTTTCTTTTAATTATTGCATAAGAAACTTGCAATGATAAGGAGAAGTGCTAACTAACTCCATAAGTGGAATCTTGAAAGGAATGGAGTTAAGTTCTTCAAGGAAGTTCCAAAAAGATTTAGAAGAAGAACCAATGTGATGTTTAGAAGCTAAGGTATATTTTGAAGGAATGGAAGTTGTTGGGGGTTTGAAAGAAGGATGTGGTTTCTTAGGGGCTCCCAAAGATAAATTAGTGGTTGTAGTATCTTTAAGAAGTTGTACTTGTGAATATGGTTTCTTAGGTTTGATGACAAGATCTTTGTGAGCTAGCTTACGGTGATAGTTGATCTTAGCAGCATTAACATATTGAGAATTATTGTAATATTGGTCATATTCAACATCAATAACACAAGCATCCTTGGTATGTTATTTATTATTAGATGTGAAAAAATATGTTTGGTTATTAGAAGAAGAAGCTTTGGAAGATTGTCATTTTTGAGAAGTAGTGTTGTACTCTTGAAAATGAAGTTGGATCATAGCCTCATGATTTAAGGAATCACCAAGCATGTAGGAGATAGAAAATTTAGTAAGTCCTCAAAAAATTTCATGGGAATGAACATTATAGACATGGAATCAATAGAATTGATTAGGGTCATACCATTTAGGAGGATTATTAGGATAAGTGAATGTTTTAGAGGGTGGTAAGAATTATTTCATTTGCTACACAGTTAGTGGTATGTGACAAGATGGGGGAGTGTCAACTTTGGCAAGTCCTTATTTGGTTTGAGGAGTATTGCCAATGATGACATTAGTATAAGTTTTAAAATATCCTTTAAGGTATTTGGTATTAGGTTTGAATTGCTTCATGAGGAAGTCTTAACATTTGGCTTGGTCAAAAGCTTCATTAAGCATTTGAGGATAAAAAGTTCAAACCTTATATTGAATTAAAGGAGTTAGGACAGTTATAAAGAGTTTAAACAAATTGTTATCACTCATGTTATGGTAAACCTTATGGGATAGAGATTTCCATCATTTATTAAAATCATGAGCTGATTCAGTGGGAGATTGCTTAGCATTGATGAAATGGCTAAAACAATTTTTGGGAAGGTCATCATGTTGAAACTCTTTAACTAAAGGATTGAATAAATTCTCAAGTTACCAAATAGAATGTTGGGTAAGTTGGTTGTACCATTCCAATACATGACTAGTTAAAATTTTAACTAGAATTTTAGCTGTGGAGAAAGTATTAGTTTGGATCCACTCTTTATAAAGATTGCTAAATTCTTTAAGAAAGGATGTAGGGTATTTAGTCCCACATACTTGATAGTTGGAGATATATTACCAATATCAAATGACATGATGAAAGGAGATAAAGGCTCATTTTGGATATTTTGAAGTATTTTTTTATTCATGATAGGTTGAGGAATAACATTTCCTAAGACATCTCTAAGAGGTGGAGGAATAAAATTTTGATTAGCTTGAGGATTAAGAACCAGAGGTTGATTAGTCATATTGATCAAATGTCATTGTAATTGCATCATTTGAGAGGTTTTAAATTTTTTTATTATGTTCATTTTTTGTATGGCTTGTGCAAGAAGTTGAGTCATATCAATTGATGGGTTGGTGTTTATAGAAGAACTCCTTGAATTGGTATTAGGGGGAGGGGTATTGGAAGGTGGATTACCAGTGGGATTGTTGGATAGACTTGTGTCAATTGCTCCCACATTATGTTGAAAAGCTTTAAATAGAAATTGTCTTAATAGGTATAAAAAGGATCAGATCCACCTGCTTTATCTTGAGATGTGATTTGAACCATGTTATAATTTATAGATGGAGGGGAAGAGGTGTTCCAAGAGTGAGGGTTCTATTAGGAGGTAAAGAAAGGGAGAAATTAATACCCCATATAGTATTTAAATAGATTTAAATTGTCTAAGAAGATTATAATATGGGACTTCATGATGTTTTGAAGAAAATGAACAGAATGCTAAGAAAATAGAAACATGAAGCTAAATTGTCTAGATAAGAGAGCAGGGTCAACAATAAGAATACAGAGTCGATTGGGTTGACTTAATACTGAAAATTGAGAAAAACATAGTCTGATAAGGATACAAAGTCAACCAAGTTGACTTAGTACTGTAACCTAACTAGCAAAAGGGATATAGAGTCAATCAGGTCAACTTAGTACTATAAATAGGGAAAAAGATAGTCTTTAAGAGACTATGTCAAATAGAATGACAGTGTGCTAAAAATAGGAAAACAATTTGTAATGTAATTGAAATAGGAAATGAAAGCAAACACAAAAACAATTGGATCAATGATAATGATCCAATTGGAATAGAACACAAAACCTTGTACCAATGCTAGTCGATGCAATTTTTTGCAATACAACATACAAATGAGCAAAGAGCAAATAGTTAACTGAAAAGTAAATGATAATTAAGTAGTCATCTTAAATGTTGTTAGATTATTATAAAGTATTATTTTAAGTGTGAGAATAAAGTTGGCTGAAAATAGGGAACTAGAAATCAATCTATAGATGGCCTCAGGAGGTTTAGGCTGAAATAAATCTGTGTTGGCAATCGTACTAGTTTGGTATTGGAGCCTATTGCCTCACTTCATAATCTCGTAGTGATAAGAGTGTCAGGGGCTTTGCCAATATATACTATTAACTATGCATTTATACTTGGCCAAAAAACCAAGTCAGCTTCTCCCTTAGTGATGAAATCCAAGTAGGTAGGCCTTGGAAAGATAAATGTTAAATATGTTCTGAAATTTGTGATTTAGTAATGTGTGTAAAAAGAGAAAAATAATGCAATTAAATGATATATTGAAAAACCACCTAATTAAACTATGTGAGCTACTCTAAGCATGCAAATAACTTAAAATAAAAATGTGAATTAATTACTAGCATATAGTTATTAATTCTCAAATTAAGAATGGTATAGAGTTAGTTCAGATAAGACTATATGCAAACATTACATAATAGAGTCGATAAGGTTGCTACTATTATGTAGAAGCAAGAGTCTTTAAGAATTAAGTCGATTAGATCAACTTAGTCTTTTAGATAGAAGATAAACTACAAAACTAAGTCAACTAGGTCGACTTAGTTTGATGTAAGATTGTAGTTTTGAAGACTACAAAATTGCACAAAATAGAACTACAATAAAGTACTAGATTGAAAGAGAGAGAAAGAGAGGAACCTTGGTGGGTTGAAAGATGTTGAGGATGCAAATTTTTTGTTAAAGTGCCTTGAATGCTGCTTGCAAGTTCTGCCAACTATGTCGACTAAACCAATCTAATTTTGTGAAACCCTATTTAAGCAAGCTTGTTAAGATGACTAAGTCAACATGGTCAACTTAGTTTGTTATCTGGATGTTGACTATAAGACAAAGTTAACCTGTATGACTTAGTTTGTTGTTCTGGATGTTGACTGGAAGATTAAGTTGATATGGTCAACTTAATTTGTTATTTGGAACTGAATAAGAGTATTGTGTTGACCTATTTGATCCAGTAACCTGTATCTAATGAAGACCTGCATAGAAAGAACATAGTCATTTTAATGTGATTGTGTATTAAACCTACACACAGAAGTTAGAACTATAAAAGTATTGTAAATATAGAAAAATAATAAAATGATAGAAATGAAAAGCGTAAAAAAAACTACAAGGGTTAGATTCACATTAGGTTCACTAAAATATATGCAATAAAAAATACAACATATCTATAAATCAATCATAGCTTAGAGAAGATAGATCCTACTTACACTTTTGATTGTAGATGTATTAGATAATCAAGATCATGACTGATATGGATCCGCTAGACCTAATCAAGAGATCTCTTACCACAATAATATCATTAGGGAGGGTTCAAAAGCCTCTAATCAAGCAAAACTACATAATAATCTTAACTAGGTCTTATGTTTTCATATTTACTATACTAATAACAAGTAAAGCAAAAATCTAATCTAGTGCTCACCAAAGCTCGTGGCATAAAGTGGGGGTTAGTAAACATAAAAGTAAATATGCATGAGAGAATCCTAATTAAGCTATGTATAGGTAAAACCTTAATGCATGAAGAGAGAGAATATTATTCAAAAGCCATTACTTACGTCACTTCTATCTACTAAAGAGAGGAGCAAAGCTAGAATTACTTACCTAGAAGACGAACCCATCGAGACTCAATCTCTCCCTTGGCCAAAGGTGCTTTGCAAGAGGTTACTATGATTTGTAAGGATCACTAAGAAATGCCAAAGCATCTAAGACTTCTTCACAAGACTAGATTCTTTTCCAAGTAGAAACCCTAAGCTAAGACTTTTCAAGTAGAATGGTGGAAGAACAAATTGTAAAGAAGCGCAAATAAATAATAACTCTTGTCTACTCTCTAAAAATGGTGAAATGGATGTGTTTATATAGGCGGATCTAACCCTAAACCCCTCTGAAAGTTTTGACCGACAAGGTCGACCCGATCGACATAGTATTGTAATTGACAAAAATGTACTAGGTCACAAACTAGTCGACCTAGACCCTAAATAAGTTTTGTCAATAAAAATACAAGGTCGACATAGCCGACATAGTCATGTAAATTGTCAAAAAAGGGTTTAGGTTAGGGGAAGGGCTAGTTAAGGTGGTAAATGACAAGAGGAGTGTGCAAAATGGGAGACAAAGCCTAAGGGAATGATTTTTAGGAGACAAGTGTGTAGATAGCAAGTGGCAAAAAAGACAATAATCATGCGAAGTACGAATGGTCTACCCACCCCTTTCCCGATGTACCCTTTAAGGCATCCACTCACAGTGATTAAGACTCGATGAGTTCCTGCAAGATAAAAAGCATCAGTAATTGATAAAACTGAAAATATTTATATATACAATCAATGCTTAAAATTTCTCCTCTAATTAATTCAATGTGTAATATATTTTTTCTTTCCATTTTATTAATTAAAAGGAAGTCACGTTTTAAATAGATTTAAAATAATGAATTTAAAATAATTAAAAAAATATTATTATAATAATTATACATAAACATATATATTATATATTGAATATTTTATAATTATAAATTTTAATATAATATTATTATATGATTAATTAGTTGACACTCTTATTAAATAAATATTAGATATAATTAATTACTTTATGAAATAAATACCGAACAAATAATTAATAATACATGCTCAAAGACAAAAAAAAAAATATAGTATCCACACCCAAACAAGGGCATTTTACCTGAGTGGCAATGAAATTTAAAGGCGGTTGTGAATACTCATAGCTGTGACCAACGCGTTAAAAACAGAGAAATAAAACAATTTTATTTTTTATGACATGATGGACGTCTACATCACTCTCACTTTCACTCTCATTATGAGAAAGGAAAAGGCAGTGTGGGATTTATGTGACCGTTGAAGGGCAGGTAGAAATGAATATGATGCACATGGGAGACTGGAGGATAAGGTCGACCAAACAAGCAATTACAAAGACTAGAAAATCAAGTTACGCAGAGGCAGAGGCAGAGTGAAGTTATGGCAGGGGGAGGAGTATTGGTGAGCAGTAGCAGTAACAACAAGTATGAGGGTGGGATGACTGTTTTTGTACTCGCAACATGCATAGTTGCTGCCACTGGCGGACTAATCTTCGGCTATGACATTGGAATTTCAGGTACAACCTACAAATACAGATCCAGATCTATTTTTGTTTCTATTTATTTTGTTTTTTCATTAACATCTATGTGACCAAAACTACAGGGGGAGTTACATCGATGCCGTCTTTTCTGAATAAATTCTTTCCCAAAGTATATAGGAAGGAAGTTAGCGCGAAGTCGAATGATTACTGCAAGTTCGACAGCCAGATTCTTACTTTATTCACTTCCTCGCTGTACATAGCGGGATTAGTGTCTTCGCTTTCAGCCTCGTCTATTACCAGGGCTTTTGGGCGGAAAGTTTCGATGGTCACAGGGGGTTTCACTTTCTTCATCGGCTCAGCGCTTAACGGGACTGCTGTAAATGTCGCTATGCTCATAGTTGGACGTATCATGCTGGGATTTGGCGTGGGATTCGCCAATCAAGTAAGACAGACTTCACCTCACCTGAGCTTCTTTTCTTTTCTTTTCTTTGAGCTTCTTTTTCTTTTTTCTGAAAGCAAGCAGATGGTTTTTCTCTCTTTCAGTCGGTTCCCATATATTTGTCGGAAATGGCGCCGCCCAAAATGAGAGGAGCTCTCAACATTGGATTCCAGTTATTCATAGGAATAGGGGTGGTGACGGCGAATCTGATCAACTACGGTACAGCCAAAATCCACGAGTGGGGGTGGCGGCTGTCGCTGGGGTTGGCAGCTGTTCCCGCATTGATAATGGTGGCGGGATCCCTGACGCTGCCGGAGACGCCCAACAGTTTAATTGAACGGGGAGAGCGGGAGAAGGCGAAGGCCATGCTCCAGAGAATCCGTGGAACGGCCAACATTGAGGAGGAGCTGAATGACTTGATTCACGCCTGCGACTACTCCAATACCGTCCATCATCCCTTCCGCATCATTCTCACCAAAAAATACAGGCCTCAGTTTGTCATGGCTTTGCTGATTCCTTTCTTCCAGCAGATGACAGGGATTAACGTCATTGCTTTCTATGCTCCCGTGCTGTTTAAGACCATTGGATTTCACTCCGATGCTGCTCTCATGTCTGCGGTCTTTCTCGGTGTTGTCAACTTGCTTTCCATTATACTCTCTATCTTCATTGTCGACAAATATGGTCGGAGACCCCTCTTTTTACAAGGCGGAATTCAGATGATTATTTGCCAGGTATTCAATCTAACTTTCTTTTTTATTTTTTCTTTTGCATTTCATTTCACTTAATTACTCATTTTAAATAATTAGCCACTTAAATGATAATATATATAGGTATATAACTTAATCTTTAAATAATAATTTATTTTAATTTTTTAATATTTACATCTATTTCATTTAAATATTTTAAAAAAGAGTTTTCCACTTAATTTAAATGTTTAAAATGAAATTAGTGATAATTTATTAAACTAAAAAAAATTAAATAATTATAAATCATATAAATAATTATATGCATCCTTTCATTGAAAATGATCAATGACTAACTTTTTTTAAGTTTAAAACCATTTTTTTAAATAAAATTGAACTTTTTATTATTTAATTTTAGTGAGCATCATTTTTTTTATTTTTTTAATTATTATATAAAAGTAATAGTAATCAATGATTCAATATATTAATATTATTTCTTAATAAATGCTTTCTCTTCCATTTATAATTATTGATTTATAAATAATAATAAATTTCAATATACTTGTAAAAGTAAGAGAGAGTTTAATAGAGTAGACTCTCAACCAAAATTTTGGATATACTCTTATTAAGTTAAATGTTAGTTATTTTAAATTTAAAAAATGTTAGATTGTAATAATTGGCAAAATTAAAATATAAAAAATTTGAAAGTGCATAATATAACAATAAACATGGTTAAGAAGGTGAAGGTGAGGGGAAAGCCATAATCAAATTGAATTTATTCTATCTCTATTTTATAAAGTGATTTAACTTTGTTCTAAAAGTACAATTAAAAAAGTAGTTTAAAAAAAATATATAATTAATTAAATCAAATAATATAATTAAAAATATAAATAATTATAAAAATATATATATATGTTAATAAATATTTTTTAAACCACTGATAAAATGGGAATGCATTGGTAAAGCAACTTGATTATTATATGCACTACCTAAATTTGAAATAACATTAATAATAGTAAATAAAATTTATTAACTGATTATTCTAAAAATATCTATCTTTTAAATATAAATAACTTGTAATTTTGAAATAACATTAATAATAGTAAATAAGATCAATAAGAAGAGTTGAGGATGAAGTAATGTCTTCCTCATATATATTGAATGCAGTTTCCTTTTTCTATTTTTTTAGTTTATTATTCAATATTTATTTTGGCATTACACTTCATTATTTTGTGAAGTTTTTGCTATTTTTTTAGATTTTCAATTTATTCAACTTCTAATATATTGATTTTTAATTATTTTTTATTTATTTTTAGAATTATTTGAGTTGTACATTGATCAATTTGTTGTAGATCAAGGTGTCTAAATTGTATATTTCAAGTTTGTTGTCTTTGCTCATTCATTGTGAATTTAAATGGAGTATTTAACATTTTTTTTAAAATGTAAAATATATTTTAATTTGGTCTTATTCTTTTTTTTATGACATTTAAGTTGAATCATTTTCTTTTTTATTGCTTTTTAAACTCACTAAATCACTTGTTATTATCAAACTATTTATTTCAAAATACATGTGGAATATTGTAAATTTGCTATAATTATTGTTTAGTTTTATTGTACATTTACTATAATTATTGTTTAGTTTTATTGTAAATTTACTATAATTATTGTTTAGTTTTATTGTATATACATTAAGATTGAAGAGTTTGTGTGAGTCTAAAATATAAGGGATACTAAATAATTATATTTAATTTGGAAAAAGATTTATAATAAAAATGATTGTTTCTCAGATATAAAAATAAAAATTTAATTTTTTTTTCATTGATTCATTATTTTAAAAATTAAATTTAAAATATTTAAAAAAATATAAAATAAATAGAATTATAAATTATTATATAATTAATTTTATGGTTGAGTAAATGATTTACATTTTCTTAGATAGTTAAATATTGATAATTTTTTAAAGAAAAGAAACGTGTATCTTAATTTATAATATAAAATATGAATGCAGGGTATAATTTCTGCTATACTGGGTGTTAAGCTTGGGACATTAGGGGAAGGAGGATTGTCCAAGGGATATTCATTGTTGTTGGTGGTATCGTTGTGCGTGTATGCGGCGGGGTTTGGGTGGTCATGGGGTCCACTTAGTTGGTTGGTTCCCAGTGAAATATTTCCTCTGGAGATCCGCTCTGCTGGGCAAAGTATCAATGTTGCAATAAATTTGATTACTACTTTCATCTTTGCACAAGTTTTTTTATCAATGCTTTGTCACTTCAAATACGGAATATTTCTCTTCTATGCTGCGTGGGTGGTGTTGATGACCCTCTTTATCTACTTATTTCTCCCAGAAACCAAAAATATGGCCATGGAAGAGATGACAAAAGTTTGGGAAAAGCATTGGTTTTGGAGTAAATGGGTTCAACATCAACATCAACATCAACACAATATCACTGCTTTATAAATAATATTAATTTTGTATTCGTACGTAATTTTTAGTATTTTTAATTAAAATAATCTCATACAATTTATATTTCTTAGACTTTAGAAATAATCTTTCTTTCATAAAATAACATTCTCACTCGACAACACTATCTATTATTCTGAAAATTTACACTTATAAAAAATCATGTAAATTTAATTATCCCAAAATAAAGGGACCGTAAAAAGATTTATATCTATAATTTAATTTATAGTGATTTTTTAAATAGAGTAACTATAGTGATTTAATTTATAGTGATTTTGCGTGTGTGTACATTCTTTCTTATATAAATTTGTCTCCAACATCTATTTTGAAGTATGTAAAACCTTGTTGAAAATCAAATTATTGTTTGATTCCATTTTTACAAGTATGTTTTAGTTGGTTGTTTTGTCAAATAAATTCCCTTTAAATTATTTGTAATAGTTTTCTTATTTGATTTTTTAAGGTTTTATATATGTAATTTCTTATGTTTGGTTAAATAGTTGAGATGTTTAAATTAGTTAAATAAATTATAATAATTAAGCATTGATTTTCTATGATTATTTGGGTTTTGACTCTCTTGTAACAGGGTATGGACCCCTGCCAAAAATCTACCCTTTACCGTTATCTAAAAAAATAATTAAGCATTGATTTGTTATGGTATTTGACCTTCTTTGACTTTTTAAAAATGGCAATAAATAGGCTTAAATAAAGACTTATCTAAAAAGTGATTGATGTGGATGATCTGGGTTCTAAAAATCAGGTTCTAGATAATTCTGTGTATCATCAATAGGATTTTGGTGTTCGTCTATTCACTAGATAGTATCACCCCATATGGATAGTAGCGCCATGCTTGTTGATGCAGGGGCATCAAGCAATGATGTCCACTTGGTCATTTGACAATGTCTTAGGTCTTGTAGCATGCCTTAGAAGGCATTGGAGTCATTAAGTTAGTCCATTAGTGTATTTTGTAAGCCCTTTGGCTTTTCTCGCCAAAATGGGCATTTGAAAATTTGAATTTGTGCTTTGAGTGTTTGGGGGTCTTTTGGTGTGCTTTTAAGAAAGTCATGTTAGTAAATGTTTGTGTAGGGTCATGTAGGGAGTCTAGGTGAGTTTATAAAAAGTCTTATGTACAAAATGTCAAGAAAACCAAGAAATGGAGTGTAATGACCGTACAATGACAGTTAACATGAAAGTTAGTTTTTAAGGCAGTTTCTTATGTTATGTAACAAGTTTTTGGTTTCAAATAAGAAGTTGAATCTTGTAGAAGGGGTGGTAAGTAGAGTAGAAAGTTAGTTTGAAGGTTTCTTGAGGGGCAGAGGTATGGAACATAAGCATGAATGAAGTAGAATGAAGCCTCTGTAATATGTCAAAGACAAAGTTGTGTGTGTCTGTGTGTGTGTGTGTGTGTGTGTGTGTGTGTGTGAAAGAAGTTAAGAAAGATGGAATGTTGAAGCAAATCTCCTGTGTTTCACTTTGACAATTTCCATATTGATGCATTGAAAGTTTTTTTAAACCCTTAACAAAGATTGATCCCTACAAAGAACTCAGGATCAGATGATAGTTTGCAAGGCATAGACCAAGTAATGAAATTGAAGTTATATATAGTTTGCATACACACACACACACACACACACACACATATATGTAATGAAGTACTCTATATATATGTGTGTGTGTGTAATGAAGTACTCATATTTTGTGATAAGTTCTTATATGGATATTATATATATATGTAATGAAGTACTCATCTTTTGCGATATATATATATATATATATATATATATATATATATATATATATATATATATATATATATATATATATATATATATATATATATATAATGAAGTACCCATCTTTTATGATAAGTTCTTGTATGGATATTGTTTGTGAATTCAAATTGAGGAAAAGAGGAATTGACAACCTTGGAGACAGTAATTTGTAAAGGACTGCAAGACACAAGTATGTTGTGGTTAAGCCCTATGGAATGTGCATTTTGCACACACACGCACGCACACACGCATGCACGAACACACACACGCATGCACACATGCATGCATGCACGCACACATGCACACACACACACTAGAGCCACATGGAAGGACATGTTCAAATGTCCACATATAGAAGTAGGAAAACACACACAAAGGACATGGGCACATGTCCAAGGCATACAAATAAAGAAGTGACATAGATCCAAAGGACAATGGTATATTCAAATGCCCTCAAAATGGAAGAAGCATAGGAAACTATAAATGAAAGCATGTATAACTATGTAGTACAAATCTATGTAAATGCTAGGATGCATATTACTAAGTGTAACTAGTGATAGTCAACAAAAAAATTGAGTAATGAGTAGCAATGATCAATATTAAGATGTATCAATGCATAAATTAGAATGTATAATATGTAAAGATAAAAGCTGGTAGTAATAACTATGTATGAGATGCCCCTGAGTGGGTGGATGTATCAAATGTACAAACTTGGATCGATGTAAATGCCCCCAATGGGTAGATGATAGTTGGTTTGGATTAGTGTAGTGGACCAGAGTCCTATCTGAAATCTACAAGTACTTGACAAGAACAAGTGAAGCATGTGTATGATAAAAATGACTATACTATGATAGCTAACAATATGCAATATATTGTAAGTAGTTAAAATGTAAACATAGTAATGCATATAATTTGTAAAATTTTATGTTTTTGAAATATTTGAATGTTTTTGTATGTTGACATGTTACATAGTTTTTGTGTTTTCTAAGTATAAGAGATGTAAAAGCAAATGAAAATAAACTATGTACAAGGAACAAGAAGTAAATATTAGAAATTTAAAATGAAACAATATATAAGCAAAGTGTAATGTCTCTATAGGCCTAAGAGCACATCTATGGGATGTGGATAATCAAATAGTGGATCTAGTGGAAGATTGTCTAGTGTTGGATATTGAGCCTGTCCAAACTCAAATAAGTCATCATCATCACAATCATCATACCAATTTGTATGTATCAATGGGGCCTTATCCTTGGTATGAGTCTAGATTCTATTCATTTGAATGGCGTGCTATTCAACTATGTAAGATGCCTCTCATGTGGTCCCAAGGTAAACCACATTAGATTGTAGAGTATCTGTATGAACCATGTGGTTCTCATCTATGCCATCATGTAAAATGTGAACCATGTGTCCATCATGAGTGAATGTCAAACATCTATCTAACTAATCAAATATAGCATCCATTGCCTGTAACTATGTACTACCAAGTATAACTTGTATATGAGTGTATTTGCTCAAAATGAAGAACAATGTATTGGCCACCTTGGGGCCACATGAAATTGGTAATGTAATATGGAGTCTTGATAGTGTATAACACGTGGTAGCTTGCTCTCCTAATAAATAATGTGGTGTAAAAATACCAAACTACAAGTATTAGGATCAAAATCCTTGTCTATAGCCACATGGGGAAGATATTTTTTTGCCACAAATATCTGTATAGTTAATGGATCATGTCATAAATATCTGTGTCAGTGGCAACTCTATCACAATGCTGATATCTATGAAGTAGCTCATATCATTGGTGGTGGTGCCTATGGAGGTGGAGGTTGTATGCCTTGGATAGTGCCCTTAGCCTTAAATTCTTTTATTTTATGTTGTAGTACTACACATGTATCTGTATCATGTCCTGTGAGTCTATGGAAGTGGCACAATGGTTGCCCTTCCTATGGTGACAATATGCTAACTGATCTTTGTCTGACTATGGGTAATATCATCAATCTTATATCAAGTAATAACCATAATATTTGGTGTGGTCTATCTTGTGAGCTCCCTACCTAAATCTCTATGACTGAATCGGTATCCATGGATGTGACCAATGGATTTGCTACTAACTATTTTTGAGGAGGGGATCTCATAGTTGTATAATCCTGAACAATTGAGGCTACTGGTGTAGGGTGAGGTATAAGTGCCTTTGAATTATCTCTATACTCTCTTGGGCCCACTAGTGTAAAGCTCAATCCACATAAATAATCATCGATGTCTATAGGTGATTGATCATCCTCTATAGTGCCCTATGATTCTGTGTCAATTATGAATGTAATCCTCTTCTGAATTGACAAGTAGTGGTAAATGGAATGTGAGGATCTCATCATCTATCCTAGATGAGGATGTATGTACTGTGATAGGCTATTCATATATCATCAATGAAGGTAACTATGCTAGGAGAGGCTTATCCTCTATCATTAGTGAAGGGGCCTATGTTGTATGAAACTCTGAAGGTGGTATATGAACAATCTTACTACACTCCCCCACCTATAACTATGCATCTACTCAATGGGAATCTAGTGAGGTGGGGGTTCAATGAGAATATGAGGTGTCACATTTGATGATGTACTCAATGTAGGAGGCTCAATGAGCCTACAATATCTAAATGGATGATTATTTGCTAGACATGTGTATAGATACCCATCATGGAAAAAATTGACACATCTATGAAGAGTGGAAGGTACAACCTCCATAACATGTATCTAGTGTCTCCCAAGTAGCAAATTATAATGTAAATGGTTCGACATCACCTAAAAGTGTGTAGATAATGTCTTTGGTCCCACTGTAATATCCAATGTGATTGATCCTAATGTATGTCTATGAATGTCAGCAAACCCTCAGATGTTCTTGTATGTCTTCTAAATAGATGTTATAACAACCCCCATGGTTTTTAAAAATGTGAGGTTACATATATTGAGCCCTGAATCACTATTAATGAGAACTTGTTTAATAGTTGTGTTGTTGATTTAAGCTTGAATAAAAAGTGGCAAGTTCTGATCAATTACTAAATATGAAGGTAAATCCTCATTGGAAAAAGATATCACATTCTCCACATATTTGATAGTATTCATGATATATGTAAAATAGGATGGCTTGGTATCACAAGGCACATATGTGTGATTAAGTGTTTGAAACAAAATATCTTTGAAGATTGTTATTTTTGAAGTAATTCCAATATAGATATTTTAGCTAGTGTATTTCTCAATTGATCCACTATATCAAATTATCTTTGTTGATCTTTGGGTACTATTATGGTGTGTTGAGGATGAAGAAGAATGGTAGGGTTATGCTACTCCTGTATAGGTTGAGAAGGTACCCTATTTCACCTAGTGACATCTAAAACCATAGGATCTACTATTTGCCAGGGGCGAGTAGTAGAGGTAGGATGGGAGTGTAGATAATAAAGTGGTCTAGGTGGAGGTGAAATAAAAGGAGTCCTTTGATCCCTCTATCGTCTAGTAGTAACTGGAGGTAGCTCAAAGTGAGCCATATAGTAATGATCCATAAAAAATGGGGCTTACATGATGGAGGACCAATATTTAGAACAAATTTCACTCAAACTGAATCCATGATAGGAGTACATACATGTGTACCTTTCTATAAATAGTTGGTAATATACATGCCAAGCAAAGTACCGAGCTTTGTACCATGAAGTGAAAAATGGATTCCATCATGATAATCATGGTAACAAGCTATAAATTAAGACTAAGTAATTGCTAGAAATGTAAACCCTACGGTTATCTAGGGTTAGAGTTTTGGAATCTAGGGTTTATTTGCACCAATTTAAATTATATGTAAAATAAATTGAAACTCTAATGTGAAATTTGGTATAACTTAGCTAGGTTGTCTAAAAAAAATAAAAAAAATAAAAGTATGCATCCCTAAGTTTATTGCACAAAAATAGAAATTAATGCAAGCTAGGATTTGAAGCAATATTTGAAGTAAGTTGGGTTCACAAAATGATTTAACCTTTAAGAGTTTTACATATTTAATTTTTTGTGTTTGGTTAAAGGGTTGAGAAGTCTAAATCAGTCAAATAAATTGCAATAATTAAGCATTGATTGTTATGGCATTTTGACCTTCTTTGAATTTCTAAAAATAGCAATAAATAGGCTTAATTAAAGACTTATCTGAAAAGTGACTATCACAAATGATTTGGGTTCTAAAAACTAGGTTCTGGATAGTTCTGTGTGTCATCAATTGGATTCTAGTGTTCACCTATTCATTGGACAATAACACCCCATATGGACAATAGCACCATGCTCGTGTAGTTTCCTTAGTGTGGCATCAATGTTCCTTTTATGGGATTGTTCCTATTTTTTGGGAACACCTACGGCTATGTTTTTAGGTCTTATTCCTATGCACACAAAATCTATAGCTCTATGTTGTGCCTAAAAAACTTGATTTAGTGTGCAAACACTAATCCTTCAATACTCTGAAGAGGGATCAAGTCTGATGTAGTTCGCCCACCTAGTGCTTGATACAAGTGTAAGTGAATGTTAGAATGAGAGTGGACTTTGATGCCTTGAATGTGCTTGAGTTTGAAATCTTTGAAATGTGAGTCTAGGGCTGTTGTAGATGGTGGTATGAAGAAGTGGGGAATAATAGGGATCAAATACCTTAATTTTTCTCAAATTTGTCTTTGGTTTGAATAGCTTTTACATCTCTTTTCCATCTAGTAAATAAAGGTCAATTAGACTTGTATTTATAGAGATCTATAGCTTTTACAGATAATAAAACATGCTTAGGCTGACCTTAGGAGGGGCACACATTTGAAAAAGTGTCCATTGGAAAGAGTTAGGGCTAAGGACATTAGCGCCTAGTTGGGGACACTAGTACCATGTGGCTATAGTGTCCCAAATGTGGTGCTAATGTCTACTTGGCAGACTACTAAAAAAGTTGGGTTAGGATCTGAGAAGATAGTTTTAGGACTATGTTTTGGTTGACTGAAAGTGATAGTAGTCTGTTCAATGACTGGACAAGTGTCTTTAAAGCTCTAAGAAAGGTTTATGGCTAGGATAGGGATAGGTTAACTCAAGCAACACTCTTAGCATCCGATTACCACTTTTAGGTGATTACATTTTCAAATATATAACTAAAAATCTAATGTATTAAGTTTAATGACTACAAAATATCTTTTAAGTAGTTTCTCTATTTTTCATAATATTTTAGATATCATGCGGCATTACTTTGAACTTAGGTAAATAGTTTGTAAAATATATTCCTAGAGGTTTTTAGTGCACATGTAATAGTTATTAGTTAATGATGTTACTTGTATTAAAGTGTTTTTTAATTAATGGTAAAAGAGGGTTTTGAAATGGACCCTACCCATTACGAAAGACATGGAAATTAATTTATAAATACCATATATAATATTAAGCCTATTCAAAAAGAATAATAAGCATAGGAGAAACTACATCAATAGTTCAAAAAAATTAAATGTTAGCAATAAAGTAGTAAAAAAACACTCTTAACACCCTAGATACTTACAAGTCTCATATGATTTCACTCAATATCTATCAAGATCATAAAAATATTTTCCATGTGGTGAGATATCTGAAACACATCTTCCTCTCTAGCAATACCGTTCATCTTCTTATCAACCATGTTAATGTCAGATTCTTCATTTTTACTCTTAATAAGTAGTTTTAACTCCTTCATACTCTACAAATAGTTTTTCATAGAAATGTGCTTAAAATCCATAAGAATAAAAAAATTATTATTAAGGTTCACATTTTCTCTCTCCATTCTCTCTTTCAAGTCCACAAATTGAGAACTCATCTCCAATAGGGCTGTCTTGGTTTTAAAAATACCATCATTTTGACTCAGCTTCCTCACCTCCTCTTTGAGTCTTTTGTGATCTTTCATGAACCAATAAAGAATAGCCTTATGAAGCTCCACTTCATCTATAATTAAGTCTAAAATATCACAATTCTTTAAATTATCCATAACTATATCAAATTCCATAGGATTGTTTTGATTTTGATTGGACAACTCTGCATCCTTATTACCATTATCTACAATCTCCTTATGCCTAGTTTCATCTTTCCTACCTCCTTTACGTAGATACAACCCTTACACAACCTCATCCATCATTTCTTCAAGCACCTCAAGATCATTGTTCATTTTAGGGTCATCCAAATTTTCCACATCATGTCAGCATATATATATATATATATATATATATATATATATATATATATATATATATATATATATATATGTATGTATGTATATATTCAAAATGAAAAGTGTGAGCATCCTTTATTCCAATATGTTAAATACATCTAGTAAATACCATACTAGTAGGAAAGTGTAAAACAAAATAGATCCTAGAAAGGATCTAAAGAGAGAGAGTGTCAATGTTGATGAAACACCTAAATACAAGAGAAGATAGGTAATGGGGAAGCTTCCACCTCAACCCAAAAAGAAAGAAAAAAAGAAAAAAATTGATACTCAACACTAGAGAAAAGTGCAAACCAATTATCTAAGGGATATCTCCCTCTCGGTAGTATAACTACTTCCACATTGCATGCATCTTTTGCCAGTTGGTCTACCTCTGTGTTGTGCTCCCTATAAATGTGGGTGAAAGTGATGCAATAGAAATCTGATGTAAGAGCTAAAATCTGGTCCAAAAGGTGATGAAGGGTGATATTGTGGCACTGAGCATTCCCATTAAGCCAATTACAAATGTTTAGAGAGTCCAAAAGGATGTTTAACTCTGAGATCCATAGTCCAATGCTATGTTGATGGCCATGTGAATAATTTGCTGTTCGGCCAAGTTATTTGTATTCCACCCCATCCCATATCTGAATGAGATATGTATCCCATCATAATGTAACAAGTCTTCAGTGCCACTTTGTCTTGGATTACCTTTTGAGGCACCATCATAGAAAACATGTGGGCTGCTTGTGTCAATCTAAAAAGTAGCAATGCATCTTTGTGTCTTTTGCTTGTTTAGAGTGGGGGGCATCAAGGAGTATTTGAATTTGTATAGTGTAGATACGATTAAGGGTCTTTTATCCTTGAAGATAACTTCATTCCATGTGATCTAGATCGCCCAAGAGATCTATAGGGGAAATGTAAGTGGGTAGAAGTTATGCTTTTAATCATAGTCTAAGTATCCTAATCTTCAATCAAATTAGTACCTTCCCATAAAGAGCTAGTCCATTGTGTATTGGTGGCATCCTAGATAGTGTGAGTGTAGGTGTAATGTATAAAAAGGTGATTTATGGATTCATTATGTTCTCTACAAAGGAAACACATTCTTGGCCCATTTCACCCCTTGTACTAAAGATTATCCCAAATTAAGATTCTATTATGGAGAGTGATTTAAAAATGAAGGATAGTTTTAGGGGGTACATGAATCTACCAAATCCCTTTCCACCACCATGGATTTAATTCATTACTTTGAGGTCATATTTGAGGTCATAAGGAGTTGTACCCAAGCTTAATCTAATAGTCACCTCCATCTCTATTGTAAGCCTAACATAATTCATCCTGTCGCTAGCTGAGGTGGATGCCCAAGTCAATGAGGTAGTTCCTGTAGTTTTTCCAATGGACTGCATGTTGACCCATATGCCCCAAACTTTCTATCATCAACCATCCTAAGCTCCATTTATTTTCTTAAATATTGTCATAAGAATTAGCTAAGGAATGCATATTTTGTTGTTGTGGAGCCTTCTTCATATCCTTCATAAAATAGAGGTCATTTGGAATCCCATAGATGACATCCAAACCTAATTAAATCCTAGTACCATTCCCTAGGTTCCTAGGTTCCAAGCCAAGTAGTTCCCAATGGTGTTAAAATTTTGGATAATAATTGTCCAAAAAATAGTCCTTCTCGTGTGTTTTTTGGATACTATTTGATCCATTCCATTATAGAGAGGGGCTTAATGTATTTGTGGAGCAAAATATTTTGCCATAAACCTTCATGATTAACAATTTCCATACTCCTATTACTGTAAAGGCTTTTGAGAAGAGATTTAGGTCCTTTATACCCCAACCACCATCTGACTTGGGTTGGCATATAGTGATCCATTTGACTAGTGGGATGTTGTTATGCTCTTTACTTCCAGTCTAAATAAATCGAGTGTAAAGAGTTTTGATATCCTAGGAAGATAGGCTAATGAAAGCCAATAAACCAGGATAACTTCAAGAACATGTTTTATCAACACTAATCTCCTAACCACCAAAATCCATCGATCACCAAGGGGTGATCCATTGCCTTAGTTTTTAATGAGCCAAGACCAATCCACACATCTATAGTTATTGGCTTGTAGATAGTAACCTAAGTATTTTATGCTTGCTTTAGGGGATGGAGTAGTGAAAGGCAATAACATATGGATGAGGTTTTTGGTATTGATGGAGAAATTGTAGAAATAAATGGAATATTTTTGCATATTGATAATCATACTTGTAGTAGAGGTGAAGAGCTTACAAATCCTGTCGTAAACTTTTGCTTCCTAGTATAGTTCCATTTCTGAAGATGAGGATATCATCTACAAAAATAATATGCGAAAAAAAAGTGTTGGTAGCTATTTTTATACCCAAGATATTACCAACATTGCACTCATGTAAGATGTCTTAGCTGAGAGATTTAACAATAAACATGAAAAGAAGGGGGGATAATGGGTAGCCCTAGCACAAACCTCTGGTAGGGGAAAAGAAAGAGGAAGCTGATCCGTTTACTAGACCAACATAGGAGACAAATTTGTATCAATCCTCAATCCAATTTATGAAATGTAGGTTAAAAGCTAATTTAGGTCAAAATGAGCCAAAGGTAGAGCTAGTTGACATGATCAAAAGCGTTGGATAGGTCAAATTTTAGGATAAAAGTAGACCTATCTTTTGTTTTGATAGTATGAAGAGTCTATTGGGCTAACTTGATAACATCATAAATATTTTGGTTGTTTAGGAAGCCAAATTAATCGAGGGAGATGTGCTCTAAAAGAATTGGCTTTAAGTGTGAGACAATGATCTTGGAGATGATTTTGTAGATGCAATTACAGAAGGAAATTGGCTGATAGTGTTCAAAGCTAGAGAGATCAATGCCTTTTGGAATGTTGGTAATGAAAGTGGTAGAGAAGGGGTTATGGATTCTACCAGGGATCCAAGATTCCTCCACTACTATAACTAAATCTTCTACAATAAGATCCTAAAAACCTATGAATAATTCCACTATCCATCCATCCAGTCCTAGGGCTTTCCCCAACTAAAAAGTATAGAGTATATAATATAATTCCTGCATGTTTATCGGCCTCATAAGGGAATGATTCTAAAATTCATCCACCCATCCATCTAAAAAGGTAGCCATTGCCATAATGTCCATGATATTTTCCCTAGGGGTACCATGTAGATGGGTTAGTAATATGAGTCATCCTTTGAAATAGTGGAGAAATCATTACAATTTTGAACTTGGCTATTTTGAATGTTCTAGATACTATTTTTGACCCTCCTAGCCACCACACAATGATGAAAGAATTTTGTGTTGTCATCCCCTTCTAATAACCAAGTAATCCTAATTCTCATTTTCCCTTTTGCTTCATGTCAATCCAGTAATCTAGATGTTTCCCTTTCCAAGTTGTCTAATTCACTAAGGAGATCTTCCCTTTGACCATTTCGTTGATAAGAAACCACATAGTTCTAAATTTTCTCTTCTAGTTGTAGTGTTTGTTCACTACCCTAAAAACTCCTAGCCCAAATTTTTGCAATAGACATTGTTCTGATCAGATTCTTATATAGATAGAACATAACATGTTCACCTTGATTAGAAGAGTATTTACCTAAGTATTATTGATCAAATACTTAAAGTCCTCATATTTTAGCCAATGAGGATTGAATTTGAAGGTCACAAGAGGCTATTTTAGTCCCATGACCATTTCCAGTTGCATGAGATGATGATCCAAAAAATGTTGTTTCAATGTAGTTACTCTATGAGAGATGATTTACAATACAAGGGCTTCTTTGATCAAGAAATGATCAAGCCTTTTATAAATACCTTGTAAACCATGTTGATGATTTGACTAAGTAGGCTCCATGGTTGCATCAACCAACTGGTACCTAACCATGTAATCCAAAAATTAGTTTTTTATGGGGTCCACTCTGACATGTGACCCCCAAAATTTAAAGAGGTGTGTATTAAAGTTCATATCACCTCCTAGGATGATATGCAACATGTCAAGAATGCCTGAGCTCCCAAGCTCATCCTAACATTTATGCTTGCCATGTAAGGGTGTATATACATTGAGGATGTCCAAGACCAAGTTATGTTCTCTTGAGTGAAAATTTACCAAAATGAAGTTTGAAGTGTTTATGGAGGTATGCAACACCATGCTATGTATCCACCCAATAACTAGACCTCCTGAATTGCCCACAAAATTACAAATTAAAAAAGTCCAAATTGAGAGACATTTCTTCAGGTATTTTTGTGCATCAACCTTTGTGCACATGGTTTATTGTAGTAATAATAAATCAAGTTTTTGTTTGTAAATCATCCCTTTTAGGGACCTTTGTTTGGTATTCATCCCTAAGCCTCTTATATTATGAGATGTGATTATCATCTAAAACCCATTTTTGAGGCTGCTCTACTAAGGGCCCTGTTGATAGTTTGTTATTTCCTTGCTAGAATGTTGCATTCTACCTCTTCTTGTGTATGGGATAAAAGTTTGTGGTATCCCCTATTGGGATAGGAAGTGTGGATCCTATACTCAATCATTCACCTAGTGCCATTATGGTAAATTTGTTCCTGAGAAAGGGATTTTGATTATGATCTTGTTGAATACCTTTTTTCGGTGGAAGGCCTTGAATCACTATAGGAGGTGGAGATGAGATCATTGCAAGGGATATGCTTGATCCCTATTATCTACTTTTTTGGGGGGATATTCAAGGAATCATGTCAAGCATATTCTAACTTTTTGAATTATGCCTGATCACCTATTGATATATAGTCATGGTGAAGAGGTTGTCCTTCTGATGTCGAAATCCTCAATCAAGCTACCAACGAGGTTGTCTTTTATGTGCCTTGAGAGGGAGACCACATGCTCAGAGGGAAGAATTTATACCTTATTTTGAGCTTCTACCATACCCAATCTGTGGTTGATATGTAAATCCACCACTGTGTTGATAGTCCTTTCTAAAGAGAAGTTCTTGTTTGACCATTTTGTGGTGGTGGGGGAGTTGTCATGGTGGGGAACCTCATTGTGATGTAAAGGTGAGATGGGAGTGTTTAGAAGCTACAATATCTTGTTTTTTATTGGTGAAACCTTTGGGTAATTATCTCATTTTTTCTCTTTCTGGGATGTATTTCCATGATAGTGTAGATATTCTCCCTCTGCAAGCTTTGAAATTAGCTTAAAGTTATTGGATAAAGTGGTCCCTGTAGTACTATATTGTATCTTTAGATCCATTGGGGGATAGGTTTGTACCATTCTTGCCTCTGTATTGGTATCACACTAATTTAAGTCCTTACCTTATCTTTTCTAATTTTTGTTTGTCAAGGACATAAATCCAAATGAGGTCGATTATCCCTATTTTTGATGACATGCTTTCATAATAAGGTGTGGAAAATTGTTTTTTAGATGGTCATGACTGTGGCATTGGGTGCATTAGAAGGGCATGTTAATATAAGTGAGGGTTTGCTCAATAAGTTTCTCATCAACATTGATTTTTAGGGAGCCTAATAGACCTTTAGATAGGTTCGTATCAACACAAATAAGAGCCACTATGGTATTTGATTGAGCAACTATATTCTAATGTGTTTTGATGAATTTTTAGAGCAAATTACTAATACACTGGTATATCTCTTCCACCTAAAGTTTTAGTGGTAGATTTGACAATTTTACCCATATAGTAGTCGAAGGGATGTGTTCCCTTTTTGGGTCAAAGTTGGCATGCCATCTAGTGATAACTAGGGAAGAGTTACCCTAGAACCATGGTCCACCCTCTTCTATGTACTTTTGGTCTTGGATCGATCTAAAAATCACCACAAAAAAAATTCTCGTACCCCTCTAAATGATAGGAGTGTAGCCAAAGAAAGTGCCCAGAGAGTACTGCATCCATAGTAGTAAGCTACTATCTGTGAAGTAACATACATGAAATCACCCAATAAGGGCTTGTTTGGTGTAGAAAATTACCTTTCATTTATAGAGGCTTGGGTTGATGCTGACCTACTAGGGTATGGTGGAGGGTTTTATACACTTCTTTTTTATTTGTTTGTGGTGCTTGGTGGGGTGGGTATCTGACATCAAAAATTTGGGGGGTTATTCTCTAATACCTAAATAATCCTCCCTAAGAACTATGCGATGGCCCTTTTGAATATTATGTTGAAGAACAATGTTGTCATTTATAACTAAAAGATGTCAACTTGGCTTATTGATGAGAGTGTTGATGGTCCTTCTAAGCTAATGAGGTTGAAAAAAGTCTTTATCCACTTCTGTGATGTCCTTCTCTGGTCACCCCTATCCATCATCTTTTGTCTGGAAAGGTAACTATTATTTCTCTATTGTGACTAGGTTCAATAGCTTTTTTAGTGGTGAAACCCTAGAATAAATCTCTATGCTCTTCCTAGGTCACTCCTGATCCATCACTACCTCCCATCATATATATATATATATATATAATATACTCAACCCTATCCATATATGGGGCACTCCCTTGCCCCTATCATAGCCGACCCCTATCTAATTAATAATCTAAATCTCAATATCTATTTTTAGGGTATGGGTTCCCCTCACCTCCCCTTTATATCTAAACTCTAAACTCCCAATGTGAATTGAATAAAACTCTATATGTATCTCTATTTATAGATTATGTTACCATAAACATAGCGAGTAAAACTCTATACTATGAGGTTCCCCTCCCCTCCCCTCCCTTTCTATATCTAAATTATAAACTCTAAACTCAAATATAGACTTGGGGATTGGATCTATACATAGGCCCCCTATCCCTATCTATTTATGGGGTTGGGGCCCTCAGCTTCCTAGAGAGTACTAGATTGAAGGTTAGAGCCCTACCAATATACCACTATCTAGACTCAATCTTAATCTAAATTCAAGTCTATATATGGGATGGGGGTGCCAAAAAAATCTATACCATGCCCCCATGCCAACCATTGTATCTAAACCAACATCATTCCTAGAACCATTAGTCCTAATAGAATTATCTTGATCTACACACTCCTTATCAAGATCAATAATATCTTGATTTTGATCTACCATTTTAACCTTCCTTTAATTTGTCTTAGTATCACTTCTTAATATTATTTTAGGTTTATTCACCATTTTAACATGACCTTTCCTCACACTAGTATGAATACTAGGGTTTAAAGCATTGAAAATTTTGTAAATGAGGAATATCACCACTTGATGGAGTAGAAGCTTATTTTTACCCCTTTTCACATCAAACACTAAGCTTTCTAGTGCATGCAAAATATAGAAAGGTAGACTAAGGAGAATATGGTGTTAAAATAGTTCAGAATAAACATATGAAATTAATGGAGAATAAAAAATCTTCCATCAAGAGTGACATACGTCATGATTTTCTCAGCTACCACATCACATGACTTTGGAAAATTCTTTCTCAAGTAACCCCTTTGGCATTCTATCAACTCTTCATTCTCCAACAATAATCTAGCCTTATCCTCCTTATAGTCCTTGTTGGACTTAACCTTCTTGACTTCCTCCACTTTCATACTGATCACATGGGCAATAAGTACTTCAGTGATCTCTATAGAGACATTATTGATATCCACTACAAGATAATTCCACTGAGCAAATTTTTTATTAGACATGAGCTTATCAAAACCATTAATTCTCTCTATAAAATTGGGCAATCCTCTATTGTGGAGAATTTCTTAGACCCTCAAGTCTTTCTTAATTATCTTAGCTGATAGTTGTTCAACCATGTTCACATCTCCACCCATCTTAAAATACTGATACCTAGACAAATTGGCAATAGTGGGGTAGTCAACAAAAATTAGCATATTACACCAATATACCTTAATACAAGACACTTTCTTACTATACTTGATGCTAATTGTATTAAAGTGTTAATTTTTATGTCAAGGGATATTTATACAATGGCATTTATGGGGTGCTCAAAGAGTCTACTGTCATGAGTGTGTTTACTTTTAATTAATATTTAATATGATTTTGAATTCATGAAATAAATGAAATAGATTATCTGGAGAATGATATCTCTCAACATCTTTTACATAAATTTATCTAAGATATGTATTCTAGTAAATTATTACCCTAAAATAAAAAATAAATATATTAAAAAATAAGATTAACTAATATAATATTTAAATTATTATTATTTAATTAAATTATTTATTGTGGGTCATATTTTATCTCTTACAAACATTTTCTTTGATACATATAGTTTCATCTAACAACCATATATGGCCTTTGTCTATCATTTATATCAAAAGTCATGAGTGTATAATAGGGATCCAAAGGAGGTCAGTTCATTTTTAGTGAATATGCATCCAAAATAATTGCATTCAACTAACACCTAAGCCTAACCACTAGGTTTGAGTAATACTATCAAATGATGAATAAAATAGAAGACAAAACATAGTTTATACCTTCCTTGGAAGAAACCACTTGCTAGCCAGTTTGAAGAGGTATGCATGTGCTTGGTTTGTATAACTAGAGGTCTTTGAGAAATGTTGATTCTAAATGTGGGCAACATCTCCCCTTGTCTTGGTTTTATCTTGATAATGTTGACAAATTGTTGAGTGATGGCTTTAAGATTTGGTAGAGCTTCATTGCACTGGTTGGTCATTGTGAAAGAGTGTGGAGACCCTTTCATTTATAGAGTTCATAAATAATTTTGGAAAGTCCACATTCAGATGAAGATTAAGGGTCCAAGTTTAATCCTCAATTCTCATAAATGGGAAAGTTTGAGTGTGTAAGAAAAAGAATGGATTATGTCATATAAATATAACATATTCAAATCGTGATCCCACTTTGAGTGTGTTTGAGGGAATTAAGAGGAAGTGTGTCAGAGATTTTACTTTCACACTTGGTATGATGATGTCATATTGGGTGAGATAATAATTAAATTTTTACATTTAGAAAATAGATAATCCCAAATCCATGGAACTTTCCATTAAAATAAGATTAGACTAATTAAGTAGGATTAATACTTAATTAGATGAATATTGGCCTTTTGCAATATTCTTTTGTTAATCAAATATTCATTTAACTATCCTATAATATCACTTGCAAAGGATCAATTTGATTCAAAATGCTGATGTCAAATTAAATGTTTCAATATGATAGATGCCCTAATCAGGGATGTGTCATTATAATTTTGGATTAAATCAATAATTATGTGAATAATTGACTTAATTGACCTTTTTTTGACTAGATTTATTTATTATTATGGAATGTTGTTCTAATTGTAAATTCAACATGTAAATGATGAAAATGAAGTACTTATGTTTTGCCCTTGTTTACGAATGTATTGCAAGACACAAAAGATAAGGCATTTTCAAAGAATGAAAAAGTCATTATGAATAAGCTAAAAATTATACAAATAAATAACTAGTGACCCATGATGCCCCCTTAAGAGGGCATGTAGGGATGAAAGACATGGGGACTATTGAAAAAGAGAGGAAGAAACAAGGATAAGAGTGAAATTAACCCATGGATAAATTTCACTCTTCTTCTTGCTTCTCTTTTTTGAGAGCTCATTCATGTCTTTCATCCCTGCATGCCCTCTCGAGGGGGCATCATAGGTCACTAATTATTTATTCATCTAATTATGTAGAATATGAATCCAAAAGGGATCAATTCATTATTAGTGAATACACATTTAAAATAATTACATCAGACTAACACCCTATTCCTATCCACTAGGTTTGAACAAGAATATCAAATGAGGAATCAAATAAAAGACAAAACATAAGGTTTATACCCTCCTTGAAAGACACTACTTGCTAGCTAGTCTAAAAAGGTATGTGCTTAGTTTGTATAACTAGATATCTTTAGAGATGTCAACTCCACATGTAGGCGTCATATCCCCTTGTCCACACTTAGTTTTTACTTGATAATGTTGAAAAAATGTTAAGTGATGGCCTTAAGATTTGGCTAAGCTTCACTACACTAGTTGTTCATTGTGAAAGAACATTAATACCCTTTCATTTATAGGTTTCACAAATGATTTTAGATTGTCCATCTTGAGATGAAAATCAAGGGTCCAAGATTAGTCATCCATTCTCATAAATGGGAGAGGAGTGTAGAAGAAAAGGAATAAACTATGTCATAGAAATGTAAGAGATTCAAATCATGACCCCTCTTTGAGTGTGTAATAGGAGTGTAAGAGCTTGTAAGATCTTTTACTTCCATACTTGGTATAATGATGTCACCTTGGGTGAGGTAATAATTCAATTTTTACATTTAGAAAATAGATAATCCCAAATACATGAAACTTTCCATTAAAATAACATTAGACTAATTAAGTAGGATTAATGCTTAATTAAATGAATATTAACGATTTGCAATATTATTTTGCTAATCAATATTCATTTAATTATACTATAATAACACTTGTAAAGGATCAATTTGATTCAGGATGTTGATGTTGAATTAAATGTTGTAATATGATGGATGCCCCAATCAAAGACATGCCATTACAATTTTGGATTAAATCAATAATTATGTGAATAATTGGCTTAATTGACAAATTCTAACTAGATTTATGTATTATTATGGAAAGTCATTTCAATTGTAATTTTAACAGATAAATGATGAAAATAAAGTATTTATATTTTCCCCCTATTTGATAAGTCATTAGAATACACATAAGGTATAATGCCTTTTCAAAGAATGAAAAAGCCATTATGAAGAAGTTGAAAATTAGATGAAGAACTAATTAGTGAACCATGATGCCCCCTTGAGAGGGAATGTAGGGATGAAAGACATGGGGACTATCGAAAAAGAGAGGAAAAAGAAAGAATAAGAGTGAAATTAATCCATGGATAAATTTCACTCTTCTTTTTGCTTCTTCCTCTCCTTTTTGAGAGCCCATCCATGTCTTTCATCCTTGCATGCCCTCTTGAAGGGGAATCATGGGTCACTAATTATTTATTCATCTAATTATGTAGAATATAAATCCAAAGGGGGTCAAATTATTGTTAGTGAATACACATCCAAAATAATTACATTATACAAACACCCTAAGCCTATCCACTAGGTTTGAACAAGACTATCAAATGAGGAATCAAATAGAAGATAAAACATAAAGGTTATACCTTCCTTCTAGAAGACACTACTTGCTAGTTGGTCTGAAGAGGTATGTTCTCGATTTATAGAACTAGAGTTCTTTGGTAATGTCAACTCCACATGTGGGCAACACTCCCTTTGTCCACACTTGGTTTTGGCTTGATAATGTTGAGTGATAGCCTTAAGATTTAGTAGAGCTTCAAATCATGACCCCTCTTTGAGTGTGTAAGAGGAGTATAAGAGTTTTTACTTCCACACTTGGTACGGTGATATCACCTTGGGTGAGGCAATAATTCAATTTTTACATTTAGAAAATAGATAATCCCAAATCCATGGAATTTTCCATTAAAATAAGATTAGACTAATTAAGTAAGATTAATAATTAATTAGAAGAATATTGACCTTTTGAAATATTATTTTGCCAATCAAATATTTATTTAATTATCTTGTAATAACACTTTCAAAGGAATAACTTGATTCAGAATGCTGATGTTGAGTTAAATACTAGAATAGGATGGATTGCTCCAATCAGGGACATGTTATAATTTTGGATTAAATCAATATTTTTATGAATAATTGAATTACTTGACTATTTCTAACTAGATTTGTGTGTTATTATAGAAATTTGTTCTAATTATAATTTTGACATAGAAGTAATAAAAATGAAGTGTCTACATTTTGCCCTTATTTAAGAAGGCATTACATGACACAAACTAAGTAACATATTTTCAAAGAATGAAAATGTTGTTAAGAAGAAATTAAAAAATTAGATGAAGAATTAATTAGTGACCCATGAAACCCCCTTGAGAAGGCATGCAAGGATGAAATACATGAATTAGCTCTCAAAAAATAGATGAAGAAGTAAGAAGAGTGATATTAACCCATAGATAAAATTAACCCACTGGAGCTATTGCTTACATGCTTTGATATCCAATGATGACATAGAATAATAGAATTGAATTAGACCCAAGGAAGGGGGAATTTAGAAAGATGCATCCCAAAATAAGTGGCACACTTTAACTTGTTTCAGACAAGGTAAAAGCTATAGGCTTAGGGAATGATCTATCTAAAAACAAGTTGCACACTTTGTTTTACCCTAAATAAGGTGAAAGCTACGAGCTGGAAATTGTAAGAAATATGGATTGATTAAATTGCCCCAAAGATGAGGGAATTGATTGACTAATGGGTTGCCTCAATAAGATGGATTTGATTGTTGATTAAATGATTTACCAAACAAGAAAAATTTGATCATTGATCGGTCTAAATTATTTTCCCTATTAGGGTGGATTATCATTTTGACAAATGATGACTAGGCAATTGATTAATTGGTTGACAAGTATAGATCAAGGATTTAAATTGTTTCCTTGGAATTGTAAGAAATATGGATTGATTAAATTTCCCCAAAGATGAGAGAATTGATTGACTAATGGGTTGCCTCAACAGGGTGGATTTGATCATTGATTAAATGCTTTACCAAGAAAGACAAATTTGATCATTGATCGGTCTAAATTATTTTCCCTAGTAGGGTAGATTGTCATTTTGACAAATGATGATTAGGTAATTGATTGATTGGTTGACAAGTATAGATCAAAGATTTAAATTTTTTCATAGATTAATGATGAGCAGATGTAAACACAAGTGCATATGGTATAAAAACTTATCAAATAATGAAGAAGCCACAAAAATCTAGGCACATAAGGATACACAAAAGTAATGAAATAAATTATTGAAAGAACACAATAATAGTTGAATAATAATGAGATAATAGTGAAGAATAAGGATTGCATAATGATGTGATTGGATTGGAAGAATATTGATGTTAATAATATTGAAATGAGAGTGGTCATGCTAAACTTAGAAACTAGTTGGTAATGAGTGTTGCCTACGTAGGCCATATAGACCTCACATTGATGTAGTTATCCCAAGAAGTGATAGAAAAGTGATGAAGAATGAAATGTTAGATTGGATAATGATGATAATATTTGATTGAATTTGATGGAGAAGTCATAATGTAAAATGATTATGAATTTTTGTATTAGCTCATTTGTATACGTGTCATGAGTAACATATAAATTAGCCATGTGATTCAATTTATTGTGTTGTGAATAATAGAGAAAGACATTTTTATTGTGACATTGTCTATTAGACCTGTATTACTTGATTTATTATGTAACACATGATATTATGTACCATGATATAAAACACCATGATGACTGAGCTATAATGTGCATAAGAACTAACCCCTGATCTAATAGACAATTAATGATAACACACCAATGATAAAAACCATGATGGCAACATTGATGTATGCCAATGAATGGACTCAAGTAAAAATGCGTGATAGGAAATTCCATGATGATGAACCTATTCTCACAATGGACTGAGTCAAGACAATGACCATGAAATAAAACAAATAAGTAAACAAGTAAACACACACACAAACTTGAAATAAAAGTAACAAAAAACATCTTGTTGTTTAACCAAGTCAAAATCCACATGTGAAGGCTCAATGAGACTGATAATTGGATGGTTCCCCTAATAAAGGATACATGTAAGGTCATGGAATGGGGATAAGATATTCTAAAATAATCTATAAGTTTCACCTATCCCAAATAGGGTGGAAGATATGAGATTGGACTAGATTGATCTGATTTGCCCCAAATAGGGCAAATTTAAGAAGGATACATCCCAACAATGTTTTAGGACTTGATTGGAGTTAAGGATTGTTGACTAGATTTAGGACAAGATGAATGTTTTTGAATTTTTTAGCTTTATATCTATCCTAGAGATATTAAGCCTTTTAATTTTTTTAGTATTTTATGGGTTTATATCTCTCACAGAGATTTTAAGCCTTTTTAAATTTTTAGGATTTTTAGACTTTTCAATGTTTTTAGGTTTTTGGTATCTCAAATTAATGGAGGATTAAGAGATGTACACTGTTTTAACTTGAAAAATAATGAGAGCATAGAATTAACTCACAAAATGGTGATAACAGAGATTAAATTTATTACAAATGATGAGAGTGTGAGATAAGGATGATTGAGCTGATCTCAAAAAATGAGTGTTGCCTACATAGTCCAAATAGACCTCAATACACTATAGTTCCTCTAGGAGATGGGAGATACTCAATGAAGGAAAAACAAATGGATAATGTAGGATAATAATGGATGACAATAAGAGAAAAGACTAGGAGTCTTCAAGGACCATGTCACATGAGAACCAAATGTGTCTAGTTATCAAAGTGTTATGCATGTAATATGCTAAAATGTTTCTCGAATAGGTCTCAATATATCTTCTACTTCCTTAATAATGTCAAGATGGGAAGACTAATGGTCACAATAAGATGGGATGGCATAAATAGGATTGAATGGCTAAAATGGTTGGAATGGAATGGGATAGTCTTCAATGTAAATGAGGCTACCCCCAAGTGTTAAGGTACTTGTAAACAATAAATTATTTATACATGATGCTACAAACCTAGTTTCGTCATGGTACTTATAATCCTAAGGTGCCACAATCATGGTTTTCACCAGTGGATGAATTATTTCTCTCTTTTGAGAGATAAAAAGTCATAAAATTCAAAAACATTCATCTTACCCTAAATCTAGTCAACGATCCTTTAACATCTCAACTCAATGGAGGATTACGAGATGTATAATGTAGATCCCTTGGTTGTCTAACCAATACATGCTTGGAATAGTAGTTCTATCTAAATTCTACTATTAATGTGAACTATATTTGGTGTTTTCATGATATTTGTTGATTATTGATTCTACTTCCTCCAAACCTGTAAATAGTATGTCCTCATAGCCTATACAAAAACAAGTTCCACAAGGAAGAGTAAAAAGGATAGGAACTAGAAAAAGGATTTGATATTGTAATGAAATAAAAGAGTTGAATGAATAACAAGATCATAATGGAATGTATAATTATTATGGGAAAAATGAAGATTGAGATTTTTAGTCACATACATTGTTTTTGATTCAAGATTCAACATAATTTTCATTATGGTGGGGCCAAAAACCTTTGAAAATTCTCTTGATAAGATCATCATATTTTTATATTATTTAGGCCTGAGAGATGCTACAATCTAAATAATTTTTGGATCATCAGTTGTGTAGATATTTACTTCAATAATGTCTTCATCAAGTAATGAAGAACTAATTACCTCAAGGATTGGTGCCTCAAAGAGGTTTTCACCAACAAAGTCTTCTTGATTTTTTTGATTTTTATTTTATAATAATGCCTTGAATAAGGTTTCACTAAGGGACATTGATAATTCATTTTGATTATCCTTCAATGCCTTAAGGAAGGTTTCAATAAAGGGTTCTGATTTTTTATTTTGATTGTTGTTTATCACCTCAAATAAGGTTTCACTAGAAAATGCTAAGTTTAGACTTTGATTATCTCTTAATGCCTCAAATAAGGTTTCACTAGGAGATTTTTCTTCTACCTGAATGATGTCTTAGTTCCCAAAAATTCTACCACTAAGATGTCATGGAATAAGTTTATTAATATGTGATTATGTTGGTCCCAATATATAATTATGGGAGGTGGTATATCAATATAATGGCTAGGAAAATTAGTTTGAAAAGAAGGGTTAATATCAATGAGAAGATAAAAGGCTGCATAATCCTCATAAAGTCTACTAGGAAAACTTTCATCGATGTTAAAGGAAACTTCCTAAAAAATCATGGAAAGATCATAAATCTTTTCAATTAGATATGTCAGAAGTATATAGCTGATATCATAACATAAAATAAGGTATGTTAATTCTCTATTTGATTCAATTCAAGTGGATTTGGTAAAATTAAATAGCCAATGTCATAATATCCACTAATATATTTTGATTCTAAAGTTGATTCTGACTCAATAGGATCTAAATTTGATGTTGAGACTGGTGACTAGAATTAGGAATTTGGAATTGGATCTAGGCCTAAATAATAGTGTTGGGAAGATGACACTCAAGGGGTGAAATTCCTATCCAACCTAGGGTGTTCCTATTCACTTATAGTGAGGGAATAATGGTTTTGAAGTTATCTATGCCTTTATTTGATGAGCCTATGTCTTGTGTAAGAGATTGTGATCACTCTTGGAGACCACCGTGTGATTAATTTTCATTCAAAAACCCTAATTCCTTGAAATGTGAAGATTGATGCAAATCAATGAGAAAAAGGGGTTAATGGCTAAAATTAGGTGAGACCTCAACACCCATTGTGTTGATCACTACCTATATACCAATACTCTAAAGAGGGATTACACTCCATGTAGTTATCCCATACTACGGTAGTGTGAATAACTAGTGAAATATTCTAGATGCTAGTGCAATATTGGTGTGATCAAATGCCTTAAATATGACTTATGCCTAATCAAATGTATTGAAACTTGAGATTTGGGATACTATTGTTGTATACAATCAGAACTGGGATAAATAGGTATTCTTCTCTCAATGTGGAAGTGTGATTCTAGTGTTTTTTAGTGTGGAATCCTCTTATGTGTCAAATGGTTTGAAAAGTGCTTATATAGTCATATCATTGAAAATATTTTGAATGGGGCTTATTAGGGACATGGATCAACCTTTCTATATCTTTGAATTTGGAAAATGAACCATTATTTGGCAAGAAGATTGGAGAGGGGGAAGGATACTAGATTAATATGCTCCTATCCTCTAGGGTGCTTGTATCCAATGGGTGATTTTATTATTTTGAGTGGCAGGTAGGGCCTAAAAGATGTCTAAAGTTGATAAGATAGGGATGAGTACATTCTAGGGTCATTTTTCGACTTAGAAGATTGTTTAAGATGGCTGAAAATTATAAAAAGGGGCCTAAGATAGGTCTAGAGCTAAGTATGTAAAGGAGTGATCAAAAGTGTTTGATTTTAGCTAAAATGTTAATTTTACATGTCT
The DNA here is from genome assembly GCA_037957365.1 of Torreya grandis. Classification (NCBI taxonomy): domain Eukaryota; kingdom Viridiplantae; phylum Streptophyta; class Pinopsida; order Cupressales; family Taxaceae; genus Torreya; species Torreya grandis. The sequence goes on along the minus strand of JARHVA010003346.1, from coordinate 125,256 downwards.
ACAAATTCATCATTTTTCAATAGTTTTGTGCTAGAAATATCTATTTGAATTCATATAGGGATTCCAAGCCATTCTACTACCTTGGGCATGCAATGATGAAGTCAATCACACCTTGATTTATTAATTACACTCTCTTATAAATGAGGATTGGGGCATGCACAATATAAGCCAAGTGTTTTAATGAAGAATAAATATCCAAGGGTCCTACCTTCTATAGTCACTAGTTTTTCACCATAAAAAATAAATATTCACATTCCAAAACATGTGTATTCATTCCTTATGATTTGATTAATAAGTTTTCTTGTCTTTGTTTTCATATTTTCATCATAAGTAATGATTGATTTATATGTGTTTTATTTCAATTTTACATAAAGCATAGTTCAACTTAAGGCCTACATCTAATCCTACTCAACACAAGTAAGTTTAGGTATAAATCTCATTTACTCTAGTACTTTCAATTTGTTTCATTTACTAGATTAAAAAGGGGAAAATGTAGTCACTAAAATTTATATTTAATACTAAAACAATGCACTTATGACCATCTTCTTATGCACACTTAGCTTATGCCCAATTCCATGTTTCTAAATTGCTATTCCTATATTTTAATGCAAATGACCTTTACCCTCAAGCAAATATGATATATGGTTTTCCTATTCCTCATTCTAAACAACCTAAGCTCATCTTTGAGTTGATCCATGCTTCCAACTTAGTTGTCTTTCCTCCCCAGACAAGGTTACTCCTTAAAGACTATCCCACTAGGCATGCGATGGATTTTGTAGTGAATTTCATATATTTGATCATGCACATAGGACCTATAGGCAAAGGCATACTGATATATGTTTATAAAGAAAGCTAAAAACCTATTAGATGCCAATGTGCCCTATAGATGTCAAAACATGTTAGCCATGTCTGAATAACATGGTCTTGTCCCAGGTAGATGAGAAACCCTATTCATAATTCACAGTGATTACATACAACGATACATTCAATTTCATTATTTTAATCATAATCCTAAACATGTGATTTCTAGCTAACTTATTTCTCTTTGGTACTTTCCCTTTTTAGCATATTTCTATATTTAGTAAGTTCTAAATTAATTAGTGTGCTTTATTACATATTTTAGTCATTCTTATTTTATAAAATAATTTATCTAAATCATATTATATTAATCCCCTAATCCCAATATTTGATAAAACATAAGGAAAGAATATAAATGGGCTATAACCTATTCAAATAATAATCTAGAGTTATGGGCTTGCTAGGATGGCATTATAAGGTTCAAGTTACTTCTATCAGTCACTATGCTATAATTCTTATGGTTATGTCTACATGAATATCATGCTTATATTAAGGTACATACCAATGTGACTACTTATGTTATGATTGTGTGTAATCCTAAAGTCTACTTATGCATATAACATAAAAAAACTATCTCCTTCACTTGAAACCATAGGTCCACTTGCAATGATATAATTATGACTAAAAAAAGGTTAAAAATGTGGGTTGTGCTAACCCAACCACTCCTCATTGAATGTTTGAGCACTGTGTACATATCCAATACTATAAAGAGGGATGCCAAACCACAGGTAGTTCTCCCCATTAGATGTATGTGTGTAAATAGTGCTCTTTAAATGTTTGAAAATTGTGATCTAGCTTTCAACACTTAGAAAAAGAAAATTTTGGCTTGGCTATCAGGGGATTTAAACTTAGGTAAGATTTGATCCTTATGATTGATTTAAAAATTGGGAGAAATAGGGATGTTCCCTTGAATGTGCAAGTGTTTAATTATGATTGATAAATGCTTTTTAGATGAGTGCTAAATAGATAATATGTCTAGACTTATTTTGTATTTATATGAGAATCTTTGGGCAATTTATCATTCCATTGACATGTTATGAGGATGGGTTGATCCATATGAATGATTTTATTTTAAAATATGATCATTTTTGGATGAAGGATGAAACCTTCAGACTTAGTTAGTACCTTTAGACAATATATTTTGAGTCTAACATTACTATCCAAGAGACAAAAATATTGATCTGATGATCTAGAGATGTTTGAGTATGATAGTTTATTAGTTTGGCATAGACTAGGGGAATCATATAGGTGGCTAACAATAACTTATAAGGATTAAACCCATAGATAGAATGTGAATCTAAGATATTGGTGAATTAGAGTCATATATGTATGCACAAGTCATGTAGGGTGAATTTAGGTAAAAAATTATATTTTTAAGTGTCTAATACCAATTTTTAGTATCTACATGTAAACCATGCTATCACTTATACGAATATTTAGTACTCGAATCTAAAAAATGAATTCTTTCCACTGACTAGTTTAAAGGGCACTTTGAGACCTATAGGACTTTAAAACAAGTCCTAAAAACTTTATACCACTTCTTGGTCATGAAACCAAATATTTAGGGCAAGTCTTGGTCCATCTTTGATTTTATTTTTAACAATCATAGTCTATGCATATATGAATCTAGGTGTATAATATTTATATGTATGCATTACTTTTGAGATGAGGGATTGGTACATGTTCTTGTAATCACTCATCTAAAAAGAAAGAGTGATGTTCATCATTTGTTATAATAAAAAAATATAGATGAAACTATTAGAATATTTTATAATTTTTTTGGTAAACACGTGTATGTAACTATAGAAATATATCATGTAAAGTCTCAATATGAATATACAACATCATGTCAAGATGATATAATGAGTGAAAAGAAATATTCCTTAATTTAACCTTGCAAGGGGGAAAATTCTATGGCCCTAGTGTGGCAGGATATGTAAGTATCTAATATATATGTAGTATCTAATGTGACTAGGTGTAAGTGGGATAATGTAGGTCCTGCTATATAATTAGAGTATAAAATCAATAGGGACATGGGTTTAGTATGCCTTGTATGTGAAAGAAATGGATGATAAACTCTAAGAGGTAGACATATGTATGTTTACCTTAATGGAACAATAAGTAATAGATAATATCCATGAATATCATGAGACAGTCAAGGGTACATTGCCTTCAATGGCATGATAAAGGTAGGGATGAAATAAATGTCCCAATGCAATAATATACCCCTAAGTGGGAAAGATTTGAAAAAGATTCACACATACAAATAATAGTAGTATGCCCTAATATATGCATGGTAAGGACCATGGAAATGTATGAAAAAAAATAGTATACCATAAGTTATAACATGCATGATAAGGATTATGTAACATAATTTGGTCAATGTAATCAAACATTGTCAGAAAATCACATTTAGAATAGGAAATCATATAATATGACACATGAACCATGGGAACTTAAGAACCAACATGATGATTAGAGGGTCATCTATGCAAAATATTAGAAAATACATCAATATGAGACTCACAAACACACACAAGTATCAACACACACATGTAGGCAATCATGCAACCATAGGGATATATATATATATATATATATATATATATATATATATATATATATATATGTTTAGTTAATGAAATAGCTCTATATGATAAATGAAAAAAAAAGAGGGATATCACCTAAAACCAATTGTAAGAGAAATAACCCAGTATAAGGAATAACACCAATGTGATAATTCCCCTAGGTGTGGGTGTAAATGTATCTACATATGATTTGTAAGTCCATGATCATATGTAGATTATATTCCATGCATCTCACCAACTCAAAATACCATAAGGAACATGTTTACGTATACCTCTAGCATGGTTACTGTTGATGCAGTGGATTGCACCTGGGGGCAGGATGCCTAGCTCCTGCCCTTCCACACGCAACAATGGAAACTCCCCTCTCACCTGTGGGACTGAAAAAGCTAGAGGGGAGAGTCTCTAGATAAGGGCTAGCTCCCTCTGATGTATTATTTAGGCCCTAGTTTCTCCTACTGCTAACAAATAAAATGTAAAAAGGGGGGATGAAAAGGGGGAGAGAGATGCTGAAAATAAAACCTAAGCCTAAAAATGTAAAAAGGGTGATACACTAGAAAATGGTTGATCTACTCCACCCGAACATACACTTTCCACTGAGAACAAGATCCCGTACACTTCATCTGACATGAGAAAACCTTCTACATCAGTGGGTTAGGGGTCCGTGGAGATACAGGGAGGAAATAACTACTAGAGGCATTCTGAGACACACTGCAACAGCTTATCCACTTCACCTATACTCCTCTAGGGATGTTTCTAACAGACTTGTAAAAGAAAACTCAAAAATACACCAGACATGCTGAAATCATTTTGTAAAAACATTAAGAAAATGACTTAACATAGAATCAAGGCATAGACACATACTAAAGATGCAAAACTCAAAATGGAGGTAAAAATGCTAAGTTCTGATTTATAGGGAAATTTTGGTAGAGCTCTGCCTTACAAGCCCTAGAGATTTTTGGGCAAAGGTTTGCCTTAAGGCTGAGAGCAGATTCCTTCTCAAAAGAGAAGTTTACAATATATAGAAAGAGGAAGAGAACTTGGCACTTCATGGGAAAGATTTTGGCACCCTTTTCTGCAAGTGGCCCATGTGTGCTGAACACATCGGGAAGAGGAAGATCACTACTACTCATGTCATTTCTCAAAAAGGCCTGCTAGAACCATGCTGTACAATCACCAAAACTGACTTTGGCATTCAGACATTAATGCAATAACATGGCCATGCCTCTTTCTTGCAAATAAACTATAGTTTGTACCCTCATCAATGCCAACTAGATAAAAATAGGTCACGCCGCTCATCTGTAATAATCGCCTTCCCTTCACCACTTAGATGCTTTGTCTTTTCTACTCCTTGTCTTCTTCCTACTCTTTCAGCCCTCAGGGGTGATATTCTAGTGGGTTGCTATGTTCCTTGGGTTCTTTTCATGATTTGGCACTCAGACAGTTCAAAACAAATAGCTACTTCACTGTGTTAAATTTGATGTTCACGCGGCCGTCACCCAACGGCTAGTTCGTCTCCTTAAATTTGATAGTTTTCAGGACGTCATTGTCCTCGGCAAAAGTCATCGAGTCTTTCTTGTGGCCTTTTTTGAGCTTTGGGCTTTTTTCCATAGACAAAAGTCTATGGGAATTGACCACTTTGTCTTTTCTGTCGAGTGGTGGTCCTTTGCTTTGAATTGGCTCTTCCCTCGAATTCCTTCACGCCTTTTGTCTGAAGGAATTCCTTCAGACAAAAAGTCTAAAAGAATTCAACCTATTTCTTAAGTCTTTTGTACCTTCTATCTTTGGGCTACCCTTTTGAATCCCTTCGGCTCTTTTGAAGCTCTCTACCCTCTGCAAGGGCTTCTGGACCTTCGGCTATCCTTGGAATGTTTCTTGCCCTCCGCAAGGGCATTTGAATTTTGAACTGCCCTCTATAAGGGCTTTTGGACCTTTGGCTTTAGGGAACTTTATTGAACTAACCCATTGAACCAATCTATTAAACCAAAATTGGTTCAATGGTTCAATTGGTTCAAGACTGCACATCGAGCCCATTAAACCAACCTGTTGAACTAGCTCATTAAACCAACCGTTGAACTGGTTTAATGGTTCAACATTGTGCGCCAATGTGCTTGAACTAAATTGATGATCCGATGACATTAACCTAAGTGATTGAACTGACTGCCACTTGAACTTAATCGTTGAACCTAGCGTTGAACTAAATGATTGAACCAAAGCGTTGAACCGGTTCAATGGTTCAATGCTGCACGCTGAGCCTGAATTGGTTCAATGTTGTGTACTGAGCCCTTTAAACCAAGCCTGATGAACTGTCTAATGAACCAAGTGTCTGAACCCACTAATGAACTAAGCACCAAAGTGTTGAACCAATTGAGTTGAACCAAGGCTTGAACCAAAGGCGTTGAACCAATGCGTTGAACTGGTTTAACGGTTCAACGCTTGAAGTGACTTTTGAAACAAGCCCGTTGAACTCTTTTGTTTGAACAAAAAGCCATGAAGCAAGTGATGAACCAAGCTAGGAAATTGAAGTGATGGACTTAAAGTGATGAACCAGGCTTTGAAATGGAGTGATTGAACTACTGATTGAACCAAGGCTCGAACCAAAGCCGATTGAACTACCGATTGAACTAGGCATTGAACCAAGGTCGATTAAACCAAGTGATTAAACCAGGCATTGAACTAGGTTTAATGGTTCAATGATGCTAACCTTCTCCATGATTTTTCCTCAGACAAGAGCCTACAGAAGCCTTGCAAAAATCCAACACTCTCTAAATTGATCCTTCATTTGTAGAAATCCAAAACCTGTAGAGTCCATAGCTTTAGACCTACAAAGTTCATAGATTTAGACCTGCAGAGTCTATAAAAATTTCACAGAGTTCATAAAAATGAATAAATTCATGCAAAATTAGAAAATGAAATGGCCTAGAATAGCAGGGATAGAAGGGCACCAATTTTTGGCATGTTGGGCAAAAAATGGTCAACAAATTGGTGACTCCCAGGGGAAGCATGCCTGCTATGCTTAAAGACTAGTTGCCTTGTAATCTATTCGGCATGGAGTCAGATGCAGCTTGAACAAGGTTAGCAATAACCCCAAAAGATCCAAGAATCAAACATGAAGCTTTTACCCCACACACAAAGGGAAACACACAAGGCTAAAAACACTACCTGTGCAAATTGCACTTAGGGAAAGTAGGAAAAAAATTGAAAGCAAACTACTATATACAGCCAACCAAGAATATTTGCCTCCCTCTTGGATCAAAGGGAAAACTTCTTAAGTCCCCTTCTTGGTAAGAAGACTTATGGTGGTAGGCAAGTGGTTGAAAGAAAAGGAGATTTGGTGACCTGCTCCTCTTGCTTGTCACCTGAGTTGGCTTGTATCCGAGTGGATCAGATTCAAACATGCCTCCAACATACATGTATTCTATTTGTCCCTCAAATCTTGTTGAATGTTGGTCCTTCATACTGGTGCTCTTCACCAAGAAATCAATGGCTACTGGCTCATCACCATAAGCCCTTTGATATGTATAGCTCCCTAGCAGTGCATCATGGTTTGACCCATTTCCTTCTGCTTCATTGCAGGCTCTGTCAAACTCATCCTCTGCTTCCTCTTGGACTTCTTGAAGAAGGGTGATAGTTGTGATGTCTAAAATGGACTCACAAAATGATTGCTCATCCCATAGAACATCACCTCTCTGTTCAGAACTTTCTTCTTCAAGGCCTCCCTCAAGGAAGACATACCTCTCCTTTTCCTCCTCAAAGATCAGGATCTCTAGATGTTCAAAGGTAGCCTCCTGATCTTCTTCCAACTCAGGCTCCTCAACGTAGTCATCCTCCTCATCGAAGCAATAAGGAAGTTCATCAAACAAAGGGGGAGAGGGGTCACCATGCTTAAGTTCCTCTTTATATTGCTGGAACATCTGCATGTACACATGACCTGCGTCTTCTCCATTACTGATGGGGTCTTCACAAGGAGCATTGATGATGATTCCTACTTTGTTATCACTTATGACAACCTCCTGAAGAACTATAGATTGGATCTTCTACTCCTCACTCGCCTCTTGCAGAACAGGTTTCTCATTGAGAAGCGATGAAGTGGGAAAACCATGTGGAAGAGGAGGCAGTCCTTGAGCTAGAATCGAATGATTCTCCTCTTTCCACTTGGCTAACACTTCATCAATATTAGGTGTGGCCTGGTATCTCTCTTGAAAAAGTGTAGATGGGGTGTGTTCAAACATAGAATGTGCCATTGGGTCTGAACCATCCATCACACATTGGCTGAGGAATCTCTCTTTGGATTCCAAATCTGTAATTCTCTTGGCCATATCCTCTTGGAAGAGCCTTTCTTGGAAGTCACCAGCATCATCATGAGCAAGAGCAGCCTCATCTTCTTTAAGGTTTTGAGAAAAACCTTACTTCTCCTCCTTCCTACCCCATGATTCTACTATTTTCCCCCAGTTCAAGATCTTGAAATTGGAATTTTGCTCCTATGAACAGGCAGTAACTTTGTTTTCTCCAAGGTCCTGGGGCTCCTCCTCAAGGTCTGAAAGTTCTAACTCTCTTTCATGAAGTAGCCTCATCCTAGCCTCTAAATATTCAATTTGTTTGGCTAGATTATCCTGAAAGAGTCTTTCTTAGAGGTCACCAGCATCATCATGTTGAATAGGAGCAGTTTTGAGAGAGATGTGCTAGTTCGTAAAGTTTCCCCCAAAAGAAGATTCATGATCTAAGGAGTTTAGAAGGTTCATCTCCATGGGAGGTTGCTCTGATGCCCTTTGATGTTGGAAATCCAAGTACATGGGATTGAGAGTAGATGCATCAGATGAGCTGGAGTGAGCAAGTGCTATCTGATAGAAATTTTGGATTTGGTGCACAAGAGGGGGCTTTCTTTAGGATGGGAGGGGGAGTACAAGGATGACTGCCTTAAATGAATGGATTCCTCCACTTTGCTACCTCTTCTTCCATGGATTGTAAGGCCTGTGCTTGCCTAAATAAACACTCCTCTTTATACATCATCTCCTATTGATATCTATACTACTCCTCCAGTCTGTCAATCTCCATCGTCTACTTCTCAAACTCAAGGGCCACTTCCCTTATCGTTGAAGGGAAACTAGGAGAGCTGCTTGAGGGGATTCTTTGAAAATATTGAGTTTGATCATAGTCATATGAAGGAATACAAGACCCATGATTTTGTGTAAAAGAATTTTACATACAAAAATGTGATTTCTAATGGCACCAGGCTACTTAACCAGCTGATTCAACTCTCAGAGTCACCATTGGTGTTTGATGCAAAAGCCTCCAAAGGCTGGTTGGTTGAAAAACACACCAAAAATTCTTCAACTCTTTAGACAAAACATGTCCTAATTGATCCCATCAGGTATGCCAAAAGCTATTGATGCAGTGGATTGCACCCAGGGGTAGGACGCCTAGCTCCCACCCTTCCACACGCAATAATGGAAACCCCCCTCTTGGCTGTGGGACTGGTGAAGCTGGAGGGAAGAGTCTCTAGATAATGGCTAGCTCCCTCTGATGTATCATTTAGGCCCTAGTTTCTCCTACTGCTAAAAAATAAAATGTAAAAATGGGGGGGGGATGAAAAGGGGGAGAGAGATGATGAAAACAAAACCTAAGCCTAAAAATGTAAAAAGGGTGATACATCAAAAAATGGTTGATCTACTCCGCTTGAACATACACTTTCCATCAAGAATAAGCTCCCATGCACTTCATCTAACATGAGAAAATCTTCTGCATCAGTGGGTTAGGGGTCTGTGGAGATACAGGGAGGAAATAACTACTAGAGGCATTTTGAGACACACTGCAGCAGCCTATCCACTTCACTTATACTCCTCTAGGGATGCTTCTGATAGACCTATAAAAGGAAACTCAAAAATACATCAGACATGCTGAAATCATTCTGCAAAAGCATTAATAAAATGACTCAACACAGAATCAAGGCATAGACACATACTAAAGATGCAAAACTCAGAATGGAGGTAAAAATTCTAAGTTCTGATTCAAGGTAAAATTCTGGTAGAGCTCTGCCTTACAAGCCCGAGAGATTTTTGGGTAGAGTTTTGCCTGAAGGCTGAGAGCGGATTCCTTCTCAAAAGAGAAGTTTACAATATATAGAAAGAGCAAGAGAACTTGGCACTTCTTGGGAAATATTTTGGCACCCTTTTTTGCAAGTGGCCCATGTGTGCTGAACACATCGAGAAGAGGAGGATCACTGCTACCAATGTCATTTCTTAGAAAAGGCCTACTGGAACCATGTTGTAAAATAACCAAAATTGACTTTGGCATTTAGAAATTAATGCAAGAACATGGCTGTGCCTCTTTCTTATAAACAAACTATAGTTTGTCTGCTCATCAATGCCAACTAGAAAAAAATAGGTCGTGCCGCTCATCTACAATAACTCGCCTTCCCTTCACCACTTGGACGCTTTGTCTTTTTTGCTCCTTGTCTTCTTCCTAATCTTTTAGCACTTGAGGGTGATCTTCTAGTGGGTCACTACATTCCTTGGGTTCTTTTCATGATTTGGCGCTCAGACAGTTCAAAAGAAATGGCTACTTCACTGTGTTAAATTTGATGTTCACACGGCCGTCACCCAACGACTAGTTTATCTCCTTAAATTTTTTGGTTTTTGGGATGTCACTGTCCTCGACAAAAGTCATCGGGTCTAACCTGTGGCCTTTTTTGAGCTTCGAGATTTTTCTTGCGGATAAAAGTCTGCGAGAATTGGCCGCTTTGTCTTTTTTGTCAGGTGGTGGTCCTTTGCTTTGAACTGGCTCTTCCCCCAAATTCCTTCGGGCCTTTTGTCCAAAGGAATTCCTTAAAATAGAAAGTCTAAAAGAATTCAGCCTATCACTTAAGTCTTTTGTCCCTTCTATCTTTGGGCTACCCATTTGAATCCCTTCAGCTCTTTTGAAGCTTTTTTTGCCCTCCCCAAGAGATTTTGGACCTTCGCCTGTGCCCTTCAGCTGTCCTTAGAATGTTTCATGCCCTTCACAAGGGCATTTGGATTTTGAACTACCCTCTACAAGGGCTTTTGGACCTTTGGCTTTAGGGTGCTTTGTTAAACTGACCCATTGAACCAATCTGTTGAACCAAAATTGGTTCAACGATTTAATTGGTTCAAGACTGCGCACCGAGCCCATTAAACCAACCTATTGAACTAACTGATTGAACTAGTTCAATAGTTCAACACTGCATGCTGATGTGCTTTAATTAAATCGATGATCTGATGACATTGAACCAAGCGATTAAATTGACTATCGCTTGAACTTAATCATTGAACCTGGCGTTGAACTGAATGATTGAACCAAAGCGTTGAACCAGTTCAACAGTTTAACGCTACACACTAGGCCTTTTGAACCACGCCTGATGAACCGTCTAATGAACCAAGTATCTGAACCCACCAATGAACTAAGTGCCATAGTGTTAAACCAACTGAGTTGAACCAAGGCTTGAACCAAAGGTGTTGAACTAATGCATTGAACCGGTTCAGCAGTTCAACGCTTCAAGCGATTGTTGAAACAAGCCCGTTGAACTCTTTTGTTTGAACAAAAAGCCATGAAGCAAGTGATGAACCAAGCCTGGAAATTGAAGCGATGGACTTGAAGCGATGAACCAGGCTTTGAAATGGAGTGATTAAACTGCCGATTGAATCGAGGCTCAAACCAAGGTCGATTGAACTACTGATTGAACCAGGCATTGAACCAAGGCCAACTGAACCAAGCAATTAAACCAGGCATTGAACCAAGGCATTGAACTAGGTTTAATGGCTTAACGATGCCAACCTTCTTCATGATTTTTCCTCAAACAAGAGCCTGAAGAAGCCTTACAAAAACCCAACACTCTCTAAATTGATCCTTCATTCTTAGAAATCCAAAACCTGCAGAGTCTGTAGATTTAGACCTGCAGAGTCCATAGATTTAGACCTGCAGAGTCCATAGAAATTTTCTAGAGTCCGTAGAAATGAATAAATTCATGCAAAATCAGAAAATGAAATGGCCTAGAACAACAGGGATAGAAAGGTACCAATTTTTGGCTCGTTGGGCAAAAAATGGTCAACAGTTACATAAACCTAAGAAGTATTAATCGACAAAGGTAAAGGTGAATAATTTTTTGATTTTTATATTTTTCAATGTTTTTGCATTATATGATTTTTTAGAAGAGTCTCACCCCTTATGTGGGAAATGTGAGCATGATGATAATATGTCCAAATGTAAACAAGATCTATTCAAATATAACTATTTGAATTGTATACCATTTATAGATGCATGATGTGTATCATGGAGATATATGGAAACATATATACCATATAAATCATGATGAATAAAGGATCCAAGGACATGTGGAACCAATAAAAGAAGGTAAAAATCAAGATCAACTATGCACATGCCAAGAGAAATAAAATGAAAAAGAAAAATCCCAAGAGGAAAAATTAAAAGGAAATAATCAAATCCAACTGACAAAAAGTCTCAAAAAGTTATCAAGTCAAATAAAAGTGACTAGTCAAGAAAGTAGAAGTCAAGTCAATGTAAAATATGAAATGAAGTGCCACAAAAATTTCTTTAGATCCAACATGGAGTCAATGATCATATTAATATAGTATGGGTCTCATAAAATACTGAAGAATTAATGTAAGATGTATGTTAAAAATCAAAAAAATTTCCATTATGAAGTAAGCCATCATTAACAACTCTGGTGTCTCTAATATAAGGATATCTACTACTGAGTTGAATTTTTCTTAAAACTAAATTATGTAATGATTAATGAATTACCCTTATATGTGGTTAATTTTTATCTTGCTAATCTTGTTTCTTAGGTACCCATTTTAGCTTGCATGAAAGTTTAGATTTAAATGTACCATGGGTATTGATGAATTATTTTTACTTCTTAGAATTTTCTCATGATTGATCAATGTTTTTAATAAATTATTTAAGATTATTTATTTGAAGCACACCTTATTTTCTAGTCAAAGGTTTTATTTTAATTTATTATGCATCATTTATGGATGATTTGATAAAGCAAGTATAAAAAAACTTATCTTTTGAATAACTCTTAGATGTTCCATGACTCATTAGAGAAGGTATGGTTATTCATTACATCTAATACCTTCATTAAAGTGAGGATATTTTTGAATAATTAATTAATTTATTTTCTCATGCTTTCCTAGATTGTATCCCAATTTTTGTGCACATGTGAGTCCAAATCTATATTGATGTAATGATGCTTGAGTAATAATAAGATGTTGGATTGAGTTAGTAGTCTTGAAACATTTTTTTGTCATATGTAATTTACCCTTATCCTCATAATATGGTTCATTATTATATGTGGATGATTGATTGGTATTACTATAGTATTGAGGAGTGAAATATAGTTGTTCAATACCAAAATCATGTATATCATCTTTATATTCCTTAGGAATAGATGGTGTAAATTTAAGCTTCGATAAATGTTCCTCTATGCTATCAGGGGTGTAATCATCTTCCTCTTCATTATCAACATGAGTATGATTATAATAATTTAATTTAAGAGTATGAATTTTGTCAAATGGAATAACTTTATTACGTCCCATTATAGTTAGTTGTAATTTATCGAGTTGCAGGATAAGTTTTTATGTGGGTTCTACTACCTTGAAAAATGGGAAAGGAAAATTGTTCGTAAGAAAATTATATATGAATCCCTCATGAACATACTTTAATAATTTATGTAATGTAGAGGGGAACACATTAATAGAATGAATCCATTACCTAATAAGTAAAATATTAGATCCCACATCCTTAGATATTACTTGATATTATGTCTTTAAAGTTAAATTCAAGAAGGTTGATCAGTTAAGTATAGAGGGGTCTAAATAGATGAAGTTAGGTCTAGGATGATTCAAACATTTTAAGTGTGAAGACTATAGTAGGTTCCTAAGAAAAACATAATTATTTTAATTTACGCTGATGAAATTATTGATTCTTATAAGTGGAAATTGAATAACCACCTTGGTAATTACAAACTATTAGTTCAAGTAGTGGTGGTTTCAAAACTATTGCATGGTTTTTATTGTGAAAAAAAAACAAGCATAGGAGCAATTAAAAATGCTTCTTATAGTTTTTGTTCGTTTCATATCCTTTTAAAAATTTATGTCTTGATGCATATATGTTGGCCCTTATAGAATGCAAAGGATGAAAAAATTATTTGTTGCATAATTGTTTGGGATTTAATCAAAAAGTGATTCATCCATGTAATTGGTAATGTTCTTGTGGAAAATTTTATTGATTATGTTTGGTGTTAGAAGTTGGGATATGTGTGTAGGTAAATGGTGGATTATTTTAGGGGATTTAATGATTATTTTCTTCTAAAATACTTATATAAAGTATTCAAGAAGGTAACACTCCTATATTTAAGAAATAAATAGAGGAAACCAAGGGTTATAATAAAAAGGTATCCAACTAAGGATATATTGGCACAAAAATATAGCATTAGTTAAGCTAAACATGAAGAAGAAGACAAAAACATACTAGTCTAGTATATATATTTAAACCAAATCAAATAAAGAGTTTAGAGACAAGGAACCTTGGGTTGGCTTGTTGGCACATCAATATGCCTTTTAGGTTCAAAGGAAACTTTATGGGAGATGTTATAGGTATATGATCAAAAGGTAAAGATGAAGACCTATGTATCCTTAGTTGCGGACTCCAAGACTAGAATTACCTATCTAGTTTATATTTATTATCACTAAATCTAAAGATCTTGTGTAAACATAAACCTCTATAAGTATAAACTCATATAATATAGTTCCTCTTCTTCTATTAAAAATAGAATCTTGTGTGAAGTAAGAGAAAAATAACGTGTGTTTATTAACAAAAAAGATTTGGAGCCCCATATAAAAGTGACCTACTAATTATGTTAGGCTAGGATGGATGGCAAGATTTGGTGAAATCCAAAGAATTGAAAATTGAATTAATTAAATGAATGATATTTTACAATATTAAATAGCCAAACTTGTGATAATTCATTTTATAGTCAAGATGACTCTTCATCTACCTATGGAGACTTTTTAGCTTACCATTATGAGATAAAACCTCTTATGCAATCATTTATAGGATTTATTATATTATATTATAATAATATTACATCTACCTTAATCTGTAGGGGCTACTGTGAGACCAAGCATGCCTCTAAAATTTTCAAAATTTTCTCATCCTAATTTTTTTTAGGATGTCTACTAGTTCCTATACAATAGGATAATAAAACAATTTTACATTGCCATGTTTCACATAATGTTGAATCAAATGAAACTTGGTGTTGTTGTGCTTTGTTTAGTTGTGAAATATTGAATTCTTTTCCATTTGAATTATAGATATGTTGTCAACCATGAGAGGTGTTGATGAAACCTTTAATTACTAAAAATATAACATAACCCTTTTGAGACACCAAAATTATCTGCTTACCTTTGAAGATTCCATGCATTTTTATTCTATTGAATAAATTATTGGCACTGATTGATTCTTTGACTTTTAGCTAACAACTACTATTCCCATATTCATTATAAAACCTGAAGTAGATTTTTTATCTTCAAAATCATCACCATAGTTAGAATCAAAATATCCAAACAGTTTGAAGTCCCATACCTTGGAGTATTTGAGCACAAAATTATATGTTCCATTGAGATATCAAAGGACTCTTTTTGATGCTACCTAGTGACTTTGTCTAGGTTACATGAATTGAGAAAGAATACCAACACCAAAATAAATATCTAGTCTATTTATGGTCAAATAGATCAAACTTCTAATGAGCTATCTATATTTTATAAATTCTACTTAATATATGGTATCATCTAATATCAATTTTAGATTTTATTCCATGGGCTTATTGAGATGCTTAATATGTCACTATAAAATTGTTTAGAATTTCACCAAAGTACTTTTATTGAGTGATAAATATATAATTTGGTTTTTTAATTAATTAAAAATATAAATAATAATGAATATAACCAACATCTATCATTTCAAATTATTTCATCAACTCAAATTTGAATTTTGCAGTGTATCTTTCATTATTTCTTGTAATGAGTAGATCATCAACATACACCACCATAAATATAACTATTTTGTCAACTGTTTTGACAAAAAATAGTTGTATATTTAAACTCAATAATTTTGAAGTTCATTTTTAAGAGGTGCTTAGCGAGTTTGTCATACCATGCTCTTGGGGTTTGTTTCAAACCATACATTGATTTTTCTAGTTTATACACTTTTTGCTCTTGGTCGTTTACTACAAAAACTTGAGTTTATGTCATGTACATTATCTCTTTAAGATCAACATTAAAAAATATAGATTTTATGTCCATTTAGTGAACTTTCTATCCATTGTGAGCTTCTAAAAATAACATGGTGTGGTATTCCATTTTGATGTATGTGCAAGGCTTCATTAATTCCTTATTGTTGTGCAAGTCCTTTTATGACAAGCCTTGATTTTTTCTTATCATGTGAGTAATTTGTTTTGTAATTTTTGTGAAAGACCCACTTGTAGCTAGTTGGTTTATAATTGATTAGAGGATAAATCAATTTCCAATTTCCATTCTTGATTAACACATCATACTCACTTCTCATTGTATTTTTCCATGCCTCAAACTTTTTAGCTTGTTTGAAAGAAGTGGGTTTAGATTCAAATGCAACCCTAACTTCTTCTTTAGGAGGGTCTTTTAAGGTAAGATTTTCTATCTTATATTGAAATTCATCAAAGAAATTCTATGATTACTAGGCGACTATGTGTTAACTTTTTGTGCTTGCTTTCCTATCCTCATTAGGTTTGGCATATTTCAACATCTATTTATCCTAATTTGGAATATTTTTGTGTATTTTTCTAAATCATATGTATATTAGTTTTTTAGTATGAAGCTACTTTATTTTATACCATAGGACCATCCTTTGATGAAGTTTCACTTTTTTCCACAAGGGTAGTGTTATTTTAAATTACAAAAGTCAATAGAGATTCAAGTGTTTCCCAATTATAGGTTCCCCCTTTACTATTTGGAACCTCCATTTTAACCTCCTTAAAAACATAAAATTTAGCATATTTTCATAGTCAATTCAATTGTTGTCTGATGCTTCCATTGTCCTTTGTAGTTTTAAAAAAGATGACATCCCTTATGATGATAAATTTATTATTCTCATCATATAGTCTCTATGATTTTGAAGACTCAAAGCATATAAAATCATGAATTTGTGATTCTTGTATTCTAGTTTATTTATTTTCTCCTTTGCAATTAATGCATAACATGTGGATATGAAATTCCAAATATATCACACTAAAGGGAGATGAATACACTAGATTTCATATGGCATCTTCATCTGTAGGGATGTTGATGGTAACATGTTACATAAGTATATTATTATTTGAGTTACTTTTACCTAGAATTTTAGATTTACCCTTTTAAAGAACAACATTTCTTGAACAATATTCATGATAGTTTTGTTCATCCACTCAACAACTCCATTCTATTATGTAGTGTAAGGGATTGTGAGATGATACTTGATTATTTTATGCTTGAGATAGGTTTCAACCAACATTATCAATCTTGAGTGAGTTAATTATGAATTTGGATTCATTTTCAACCATTTTTCAAAAATTATAAAATGTTTGGAATAATTCTGACTTCTTTTTTAGAAAATATATCCATGTCATCCTATGATATTGATGAGTGAACAACATGAAGTATTTATGATCACTAGTAGATAATATTGAGATAAAACATAGATCAAAGTGAACTAACTAAAATTCCTATCAGATTTCCATTTTGAATTTCAAAAGGGCTCTTTTTTGTGTTTCATAAATATGTATGCTTAACACTTTTCAATGTTTTTGGTTAGAGTCAACAAGCCTAAAAAAATATTTTTATACATTGTTTGGATGTTTTCATAATGTATGTGCCCAAATATATCATGATAGAGAAGATTATTTGTCATTCCTTCTTATGCAAGATAAGTAAAATTCCTTCGAATTGAATGCTTACCCTTGAGTTTCAATATTTTTACTTCCTTATATCTAGTCAAATGACTATGTTAACAAATTTCCTTATGAATTTTACCTCTCAATCATCAAGTAGTATGGAGTAGTGTTGTTGAAGAATTATTTCAAGAGACAAAGTTTATTTTTACATGAGGAAGGTATAATACATTGTGGAGAATGAAATTTGAATGTCTTAGTGACTTGAGGTCACAAACTTGGTTTATCTACCAAATATAGTGGGACACAAATTTCTTCATGAAAATTCTCAATTAATTCCCTTTAGACAGTCATGTGTTGTGTAGCACTAGTATATAAAATCCAAACATTATATCCTAGGTTGAAATCTCTAAGGCGTTATTTACTTCATCAGAGATAGAAAACACACAATCACAAGAGAATTGAGTTAAATCAAATTATGATTTTTTATTCTTCTCATTTTATAATTTTTTTATGTAAGATTCAATATTCTCCCATTATGTTTTGCATTCATGGGTCTCATTACTCCCTTTTCTATCATAGTATTTACAATGCAAGTGTTGTTTGTCATTCAAAATTTATAGTTTTTTAACTTGATTTACCATGTCACCCTTTATTTTTCCTTTTTACATTTTAAATTCCTATATTATTTTAATAATTTACCTTTTTATTTGCATTAAAAATGATTTGTCTAGTGGAATATGTTTTTCTTCCATAAGATTTTCTCATTCAACCATTTTCTCAACCAATAGATCAAATGTGAATGTCTTCTACAAATTGCTTATTTGCAATAACTCTAGGTAGGTTGAGTATGTATGAATAAGATAATTTATGAATGTTATAATATAGAAACCAATTTTTATGTGAACAACATCAACATCATGATTGATTTCATGTATTTTAAAATCCAAACTCATGACATCCCCATTTTTTAATTGTAAGTTGAACATTTTTAATTATAGTTGTATGAAATCTGATTCTGAGAGGGAATCATATAGTTCCTTCAATTTATGAAAATATTCCAAAGGAGTAATACACTCGTAAATGTGATGAAACATATATGCATTGAGTTCCTAATTAAGGCCAGTGATTTAGAGTTATTATATTTCCTTGATGGAATCTCCTTTGCATCCTTTGGTTTGGTTGATTGATTATTATCGTCACATATGTTGAACCATAATTCATTGAATATTAGTGTGTTATCTACCTATATAAACCATTGTAATCAAGTTTCTTTCCTGGTTAGGGTTGTGCCAACAATTTTTTTAATAAAATGCATGTACACTGTATCTGGAGATAGAAAAGTTCTTTATCACTAAAAAATGTCCATTTTTATATATACCACCTAACTGATATACCAAACATATATATATGATTGTTATTCCTATATACCTCTGAGAATGTAGAAGAAGCTTGTTTTTTATATACATAGTGGTAAGTGAAAGATACCTTAAATCACATGAGATTTGAATGGTTTGTTGTACCTAGGTAGTATGTGAAAATAATTTTCTCTATTTACAACACCCACTAAATGAGAAGTACTTATATGTAGGAGTGATAACCCTATATATGTGGATTTATCTTCTCAATTTTAGGATTTACATCTAGCGATAGTAAAAAATGGGTAACATAGGGAATTTGAAAATGAATTTTTCCTTATTTCTCCCTAGTGGTTAAAATAGTGATAAAGCCACAAACATCATTACTACAATTATGTGTAGATATTAAATTTGAATTATATAACACCTCAATATTGTATACTTGGAAAGTAATTTTCATGGTTATACCCTTCAACCTTCCCATTATTTAAAGGCTCATATCTGCTATCTCTTGTGCCTATAAATTATCTCTTAGTCTGACCATATTTAAATATGATGACCAAACTTTCTATGCTACATAAAATGCTATAAAACTTCTCATTATCATCTGCTACAATTTTGAGTCTTGTACTATTTTATAGCTTCCTAAATACTTTTATCCTAGCCATCTAAATTTCTATGTCAATACAAGTGTCTTATGCCAAACTAAGTGTCTAATGATCTAAAGCTATCAAATTTGTGAATATAACATGTCTTTGTGGTCAACCTAAGTGATCTAATGTGAGACATTTCTTGAAAGGATTGGTATGTATGAATGATCAATCCTCATTCATAACTCACCGAAAAATCATAACATAACTTACCAAAAGCATTCAATCAAACATTAAAGTGAGAAAATATGCCCTATTCATATTTATTTCCATATTAGGCATATGAGTAATATTACCACCATTTGAATTACTAACAGAGCAATCCATGAACCATATTTTCCAAGTAATAAGCTAGGTCACTATAGTAATTGATTATGACACATTGCATCCTTATACACACACAAGCCAAAAAATAAGGGAGAACTACATAAGTCTAAGGCCCTCTTTGGAGTATTGGTTTGTAACCAATTCCTATTGGTATAGGGGTCCTTGGGGTAGCTCGACACCATGTGCTCACTAACCCATTTTTCATAGTCACTCTAAGGGTGAGGAAGCTAGGGTCTGAACATTTGACAATGAGTGACAACCTATGAACAAGATATAAGCACACTAAAGTAAACACAGTAAAATAACCATAAGGTTCTATGTGGTCTCATCTAGATCCATTTAATAGTCTATATTGGACACTTATGTCCAAACACCTGTTTGATGCCACATGGTGTAAATGTCTATAATCTAACAATTGATCCAAAATCTAGATCTAGTCTAATTTTAGCATGTTACATATTAGATATATATGAACATAGTAAACCAACTAAGTACTCATTTTTTTCATTTATTTCAATACCAATCGATAGTTTTAATTACTATTTTAAGCATATCTCAACATTTAAGTTTAAAATATTATTTATCTAAGTTTATAATTAATTGGCCTACTATATATCTATTTATCACCCTTATACTTATTCATTTATATATTATTAACCCTATAATATATTGATCTATTTCAATTTAGGGTTAAACATTTATTGAACCTGACCTGTATTTCTTTCCATAAAACTCCTAGTGGGCTCTAGGGTTTTTTTAATCTCTCAATTATTACAATTCATTTGAAAATTTATAATTTATTTTCCTTAAATCATGTTTAATATAGATAAATAGGAACTTATTTCTTCACCTAACCCTACGGAGGGAGATAACTACCATCTTTATAATTAGGTACATGTTATCAATCCTTAAAGGGGTAAGGTGGATGGTATATGTCTACATGCTCAATTAGATTTATCTAGGGTTTGTGCCTGTGAATTTTTAAAATATCAAATCACAAGTATGATAAAGTCAATAAAAGAGTTACAAAATTAGATTACATATATTCATAATCTAAGTTATGTTAGTGTTAATCATGTGTTTGCATATTCATCTAGTAATGTTATACCCAACAAGGTTTTTTATCCAAATGAAAATCTAAAACAATATACCTTTAAAATAAGTGATTCCAAAAGTGATCAAAATGATACTAAGATTCCAAGTGAAATCCTAAGAGAAATGCTTTTAAATAAAGTGATTTAATTACCTCCTTTACATTTTATATGAAGATGATAATACTATTGTGCATATCATAAAATGCATGAGCATCATACAAATTTTTGTTTTGCATTGAAGAACAAAAATCAAAGTCTCAAAGACAATGGTGATCCTATCATTAATACATCACTAAAGAAATCCACTCACATTATGAGTACATATCCTAAAACATAAGTGCCAAACAAAAAATATGGGTACCAAAAGACAATTTAGAGTAAAATCAATTAGAAATGCAAAAAAATGAGTAAGAAAAGATTCATAATGCCAAGATATAACAAGATATGTTATAAAATTATCAATAACTTAAAGCACAACTTACATATTTTCCTAGTGTGCAATCAAATATACATATCTCTTATGTATCCCATAATGAGATGCAACATTTTAACAATGATGAACATACTCAATAAAAAATCCCTTCAAGAAGGAAACTCCAATATATAGTGTAGTTCATTATTCATATGTAAATACTACAAATAGTATATCACAAGTTCATGAACAACCTACTAGGTCACATTTATCCTATAATAATGATTCATCGATGATTATGATCTTATTAGTATAGAATATTGGTATGATATTGATGATACTAATTATACAACATATTAATATGACACACATGATACAAGGCCTTCATAAAGGCATCCACTTGATGAGATCATTGGGTTCTAGTAACACTTTGACCTATACATGATCATGATACATATAGGTTCTATCATTCTATGATCATTTTCCATTATCATGATTAAGCTTATGTACTTACACATGCCCTTATCCATGCTTATATCTCATTTAGTGTACTTCATATAATATGTACTTAACATATGTTTATATCAAATATATCCAAGGACTAGTATGATATGTTTATGTTGGATGCTTATGTTTCATGCTTTTCATTTATGCACTTCCTTGAGTGTAATGACTTGCCTATTTGACAATTTGAACATTCTCCTTTGATTGCAATCATAGTGTAGCTATTTTCCTATTTTGACATTTGAATATATCATTGCTTGCCTTGTGGACATTTGTCTAAGACATGTCCCTTTGATCATGTGGAGTTTGAGTATGTCCCTTGTTTGAGGTATCCTTGGGCCATTACATACTGATTTGATTTTGGGTGCTCTTATGTGTGCACTTTATTGATTTTTGATCTTGTATTATTATTATCTAACATTTCCATAATCTATATCATGCATCTTATGACTTGATGTGAACACATTTTACACACTTAAATGATATATTTACCTATACATTTTTATTATATATGCTACATGATACTTTCACATATTATATAGTTATATTATCCTTTTGAGGAAAGGTGACTACCAATTTATATTTACCCTCACCTCAAAAGTGGGGGCATATTAGTGGGATCATGTCATATAAGCATGACTTCCACATTGTTCATAGTTTTAGATTCATTAGAGGCATGTTAGAGAAAAACATTCTCCACACTTATACTAGTTTTCAGTCTCAAATTTTAGTGGGAACATGTTATGATAACATGTCTTCCACACTTGAAAAAAATAAAATTAGCCAAATTTCATAGTTATATAATTTCGATATACATTCGTGGCAACATTATATACATTGGTACCATTATTATACCAAAGTTTTAGCTTGATACATATATGAGGTACATATGCCATGAAAAGGGCATTTAAATTATAAAGTCAAAATTTGTTTTAGATTTAAAATACCTATATGAACTTTAGCATACATTAGGATGGAATTTTATAGACTATTATTGAGTTAATATACTATAGTAGTTGGGTCAATTTTGATAAAGTCTAGATGATTAAATCACTCAATATTACCAAGTTAATAAGATGGAGTGATCAAATCATCCACCTTTAATATATTTATAGTGTGAGTTGACTTGGAGCACTCATGCTCACCAATTTATAAGTATGATTAGGATAAAATCACATTTTCTCTATGTTTGGGGTAATTTATGCTCCTATATATATAATACACTTACAAGTTTTACATTTCTCCTAATATCAGTTTCAATGATTCATAATGAAACATATTTTCAAATCAAATTTCCAAAAGCCAAGGTGGTTGCATCGATACATATGCGTACTCCTAAATTTGATCTATTCAATTTCAAACATTTCAAATGCTTTAAATATTAGATTATATGGACTTACTATATACTATAACATGTTTTTATAACATGTTTTTGGTTGTAGTTTAGTCACCAACAAATATTCAAATTGGGATCACACAAAGACAAGGTGTGTTATACACACCTAGGTACATATTAGTTTTCTTTAAACTAGAAATTTCATTACTCGATTAAAGTAAGGGGGTTAGTAATGTAGTTATTAAATTTAAATTATATAGCACCTCAATTTTGCATACTTGTCAAGTACTTTTCATGGTTGTACCCTTCAATTATTAGACCTTCTTATTATTGAAAGGCTCATATCCACTATTTCTTGTGCCTTTTTATTATCTCTTATTCTAACCATATGCTGTTTTGATGACTAGACCTTATATGCTACTCAAAATTCTATAAACCTACTTATTATCATCCTTTAGAAGTTTGGGATCCATACCCATTTTATATATTCCTAGACACTTGCATCCCAACCAGATGCATATGTTAACATAAGTATCTTATGGAAAAATAAGTTTTGAGTGCCCTAAAGTCATAAAATTATTAATTGTAATGTGTCCTTGTGGCCAACCTAAGTGATTTAATGCAATATATTTCTTGAAGTGATTTATAAATATGCATGATCAATCCTCATTAATAAATCACCTAAAAACTCACAAGGCAACTTACCAAAAACACTCAATGACTCATTCAAGTGAGCCAATATTACCTATTCATCCCTATTTCCATATTAGGCATAGGAATAGTATTACCATATGTCTTAAATACTAAAGCAAAATTACATGAGCCATATTTATAAGTTATAAGATAGGTCACTCTTTGTACTTAATTATCACACATTGCATCCTTATGCACACACAAACCAACACATAGGGGAGAACTACATAATACTGAGGCCCTCTTCAAAGTATTAGATATGTGAGTAGTTCCCATTAAAAAGTTGGTCCTTAGGGTAGCTCGACACTATGTGCCTACTAACCCATTTTTACATAGTCACTCCAAGGGTGAGTAATCTAGGGTTTGATCATTTGACAAGGAGTGATAAATTATGAGTGAGATCTGAGTACACCAAAACAAAGATGATATAAAACCTAGAAGGTTCTATGTAGTTTCATTTAGATTTAGTAAAAATTACATAAAAGATACTTAAATCTAAGTTAAATACGTGCATCGATGTAACTACCCAAATTTGACACAAATAACTAAGGCCGTAGAGTGAAAATTTATAGAATTTGACATTGATCCAAAATATAGATGCGGTCTACTCCCAACTTGTTCCATATCAGATATGCATGTGCATATTAAACTAGCTAAATACTCATAGTTTTGATTTATTGAAATACCAATCAATATTTATACTCATTATTTTTAGCATATTTCATCATTGAAATTCAAAATATTATTTATTTGAGTTTGTAATTAGTTGACTTACTATAGATCTATTTATCACCCTTGTGTTTATTCATTTCTATATTTTAACCTTATACTATATTGATCCATCTCAATTTAGGGTAAAATAATATGTTGGACTATATGTGTAATAGTTTGACCATGATGACTTGACTCATAAATGTGAACTAGATACAATATTGATACTAAATGTTGCATTTTTTGTTTGTTTGTACAATTTGATAAATATTCAAATTTTGTTTCTTTTTAGAAAAATGAGCTATTTTGGTTTGTAATTTGATTTATTTTGTTTTTTATAAATCAAAATAGAAATAAAATCATAATATTCCCTTTTTGGGAATGTTTTCCATTATTTTTATGCTTTAATTTGGAAGGAAAAAATCATTAAAAAAATAAATTCTACTTACCCTTATGATGCCAAGTGGATGGAAAAAAAGACTTGTTATAGAGTTAATTAACCTCCATGCTATGGTAAATTTTAGCAGTGAATATTCATTAATTCACGAATATTTTAATTTTTGGATTTTGGTTTTGGTAATTTTTAGGGTTGGTAGATAGGACTAAATCACCAAAATTTTAGGGATATATATTATTTTGGGGGTCAGCTCACCAACCCTTTATAACATTATCTTCAAAAATAGTTTAATTAACTACACACACATACACATATACACACACATGTACACACACACACACACCCCTTGATCCTGATATCAAACAATAAAACACCTCCAAATCTTGATTAATTAAATGGTTGTGTCGAATAACACTATTGAATGATAACACTGAATGATAGTACTAAATGATAATGATGAATGACACTGTTGAACGACATTACCAAATGATAGATTGATGCTAGTATGAAATGGACTACAAAAACCCTTCACCAGGGTTAAAGCTTAAGGGTATGGAAAACAAAAAAATCAAGCAATGTATTCCCAAGTCTTACTAGGACCAGTGGAAAATATAAGGAACCCAAAATTTGAAACATTAAAAGATAACCATTAAATGTACCTCACCTATTGAAGGATATTGAAGTGAATTTTAATAGAATATTAAAAAAAAACCCAGTATGTGCACCTTTAAATTAAGAACTGGTGAAACTATCTCTAACAACCATGTTATGGATCTATTAGATAGCTTCAAAATGCATACATAATCATATGAACTAGCCAAAAAAATGGTCCATAATAAAAAATATGAAACCTTTGGTGACACAACTATTGAATTGTTGCATGGAATTCATGATTAAGATTAGTCTAATGCTGAATTGCATGTAGTAGTTTAATCTTTATGTCAGCAAGGGTTTTATATTTTTTATTGACTGATCATTGTTTAACTAGAACATTTTAAACCATTTTTTGGGTGAGCCCATATGCTCTAAATGGATTTTGGAGTATTGAGGGCATAATGTAGAGGAACACCTAGAAGTAACTAGGAAACCTAGTAGTAGACTGGTCATACTTACAACCCTTTTAATCTAGACATAGGTTCTTAAGAGAAACATTTAGTGCTGGTGACAACATAAAAATTTGATTGGGTCTTTCAATAGGTTTGTTTGGTCTGGTCATTTGGTAGAGCCATT
The DNA here is from genome assembly GCA_037957365.1 of Torreya grandis. Taxonomy (NCBI): domain Eukaryota; kingdom Viridiplantae; phylum Streptophyta; class Pinopsida; order Cupressales; family Taxaceae; genus Torreya; species Torreya grandis. The sequence goes on along the minus strand of JARHVA010003346.1, from coordinate 99,162 downwards.
TAGTTTGGTCATTTAGTAGAGTTAAATGGCTGTACCATTGATAAAACTGAGTGGCTCTACCATGGGTGGAGCTAAGAGGCTCAACTATAGGTAGAGCTGAATGACTCTACCATGGGCAGAGCTGAATGGATCAGCTATGGGAAGATGATAGAGCCAAACAACTCAGCCATGTATAGAGCCAAATGGCTTGGCCACCCTTGGAGATAAAAAAATTTATGCTCTTTGATTAGAGCCTACTATGTGGTGAAATGGCTTGATAATACCATTACATAGAAATAAACCTAAAAAAAATTACTTCCTAGATTGAACCTATTAACATAAAAATATGGTTGGATACATTGGAGAAAATTTTGAACCTACCAATTTACCAAGGCTATAAATCAAATTTGCCTAAATGAATCCAAGGGGGTTTGGGATATGGGATCTTAAAATTTACCCTACTTCATGCTCCAAAATTAGATGAAAATGATGCCATACAATGATAAAAATAGTAAGCATGTCTTTATCTTAGTGAAATAAAAAAATTAATAGGCTTTGATGCAAATAAAGTGTAGCCAAAACATCCACACAGGCCAAAGATTAGGTATGAAATAATTCCAAGCACTACATAATACTTACTTGTGGTTAAAAATATCTAAACACCTTCCTAACTAGTAAAAAATTAGCTGATTTTAAATGGTATGCAATCCATAGTGGATAAAACACTGTTAAAGGAACTCTAAAATTAACAAATAATAGTTTTGAATGTGCTACATTGCATCTCAAAAAAATTTGTATAGTGAAAGAAAGTAATAAATAATTGAAATGTCTTTTTATCAAACCCATGTTAGGCCAAAAAATCAAAAGAAAGATAATACATGGTAAACTGCCTTGGACTAGTCCACAACAAACAAACTAATATGCCAAACACCAATCATGCAACTGAAAGATAGTAAGAATAACAAAAACAATGATTATGATCTCTAAAGAAGGATAAATACACCATTATTTAGTTGAAACACCTTCAATGATACATGGAAAATGCTTTTAATAAGCCACTACACCTCCTAGAATAGATTCCACATAGCCCTGGGTATTATAAGATCAAGTTTTGAAGATTTTTTGTTAGTTAAAAAGAATGGAGAAAGTGAAAAATAAAAAATAGCAATAGAAAGCCAATGTTTTGATACCAATGTCAAGATAGGATAGATGATGGGATTTCGTGAAAACCAAAGAGTTGAAAATTTAATTAATTAAATGAATGAGTTTTTATAATATTAAATAACCAAACTTATAAATATTCATTTCATATTCAAGATGACTCTTCATCTACCTAAAAAAATTCTCTAGCTTACCGTTAAGAGATAAAATATCTCCCACAATTACTCCTATGATTTAAAATATTATATTAAAGTAAAATTACAAATTAGAACATAAAATAGTACTATATCAACCAAAGATGATGTAATACAAAGAGGTAAACAAGAATATTGAGGAAGGCCAATATAGTTGGAAAATGACATAAGTAGGAACAAAAACTACGTCATCCATGGCTGATACAGTTGTAAACATAGGGGTCAAAATAAAACCAAACCAGTTAAGATTGAATTAGTTAGGAGAAACCTTGAAACTAGATAGAAGATGTCAAAAATAGAGAAAAGAGAATTAGAGAAGGCTAAAATG